>JARKIE010000085.1:0-322502 GCA_029378255.1 Mycena rosella
AATTATTATTATTAGGGGTATACTTTCCTCTGCTGGTGCTCCGCTCGCGATGCGAGTGAGACGTCTTGCGAGTGACGGGGGTCCATTCCCCACCGTCCTCGTGCTCGAACGACGCGGGGCCGAGCCCGTAGTCGCCGCCAATCACCTCGTCCGAAAACGAGGGCAACTCCGGAGAGTTGTTGCCAGCGCGCGAGGCGCCAGCCAAACCCGCTACCGCCGAAGCGTAGCTGGGTTTCATCGCGTTAGCAATAGCCTCCACACCAGAGTCCCCAGATTTGAGCGCGCCAGTAGGTTGGGTGTCGAATAGGGGCGGTGGGGGGGCGGTGGGGGAGGCGCGGCGCCAGACCTAGTCCGAGCGCGGGTAGAATAAACCTTGTTAGAGTCCATGGTAAGTGTACTTTGGTTGGGGTTGTAGTCGCAGAAAGATGGTGGTCCAGGGAGATCAAGCCTAGGGGTAACCAAGAAGACGGCGACGGTGAAGCTAGAACTTCAAAAGATGTGACGAGGCGGTGTCGGCTAGGGAGTCGACGTCGATTCTCGGCACACAGGTGTTCAGATCAGAGGTTGTTGGATGGTCGGTTCCAACGGTAAGAAGTCGAGTAAGTAGTATTGACCAAAGTGCATCTACGTACAAACAAGGTATTTAAAGGGTGATCGAGTAGGTGATCGAATAAGTCTGGAAAGGGAGAGTGGAGCGATCGCATAGCGACACGAGACAAGATAAAGTAAGTATAAAACGGAAGGGAGTGATGGGATACGTGATGGAATGATGGTGGTTGAAAAAGATAGGTATAGTGGGAACGGACCGTTACATCCCCTGTCATGAGTTCTCAACTTCTCCTTTGTCGCATGTATATCGGTTGGATTTGTAATAGGTAGTATCTCTGCGAATGCCATGTACGGAGTCATGGAATCCGGCAGCTCCCCTGCCCCGAGGCTAAGATTCCTGCTCTATATTACTTCCCGCTCACGAGTGCAGCTGTGTCGGGCCCTCGGTTGGTAACGGGAAGTGGAAAATTGAAAACGACATACCTGCCGAGCGCAAAGTACCAAGACGATCCGCGGGAAAGGCAGTGAAACCATTCAAGGATTGATATAAGATAGAGAGCGTGGAAACCCCGCACCCTTATGTAAGCTGTCACATGTCACATCATCACGCTCGACGACGAGCGATATAGCATCGCCCCTGGGCCATCAAAGTCAGATTTTCTTCATAGGAGTGTTATTGAGTGCCTATAGGATGAGCTTGTATGTTGTACATTTTGAAAAAGTCCATCTGGTAAGAAGTTATTGGGTCTCATAAAATTTCTTGTGACTTTTTTCTGAGTATTTCTACGTGCTTTACCACTCGAATGGGACACTTTCGGGAAAAAGATCTGGGGAATTTGGCCGACACAGCCACTGCACAGCCACCCGACATGTCTCGGCATGTTCCCCGATGATCTCGGCTGAGTGTTAGGTTGCCCCGCTAACCTACCGAGCAGCCTGTACACAGTTTATTAGAACTGTATCTGGTTTCTGAGCATCTTTATGACTACTGCTGTTGACCAAATGCCTTCCTCCTCTCTCATATAGCAGAAAATAAATCGAAATTTTCTCCCGAAGCCAGGATTTGGCCGTGGGAATGTTTACATAAGCCGATTACCTAAGGTGCGGGATTTCCACGCCCTCTATCTTACAAGATACCGACGGAGCACAACATCATTCCAAGGGGTCCATTGGCACAAGACACTGATCATTTCACCGACACATTATTGATTCAATTATACATACACCACAGACTACTACACGACATCGCGAGTGGCTCAGTCGAGGTCGTTGAAGCTGACATCAGGAAAAACTGTCTGGGAATTAGTTCCCCGGTTAGATATGTTGCGGACAATAGTCATATGTAGCAAAGCGGGGATGTCTGTAGGATATTTTGCCTCTGTAGCATCACACCTC
Source organism: Mycena rosella (assembly GCA_029378255.1). Taxonomy (NCBI): domain Eukaryota; kingdom Fungi; phylum Basidiomycota; class Agaricomycetes; order Agaricales; family Mycenaceae; genus Mycena; species Mycena rosella. The sequence continues at coordinate 1,945 of JARKIE010000085.1, forward strand.
AGCACTGTAGCACATCATAGGCGAACATAGCCGAGATGTCAAGCTACAGTGATTGGCGCCAAGTCTACATAGGCTACGGCGGCTAAATCCAAAACTGCCACTCACCGGAAGCAGGAAGACAGGTGCGCTAATCGAAACGGTAATGTGTTTCCGGTGCGTGAATGTCGAAAAAATGGATTTCAGCAAGATATGGTTCATCACTCGTATCAAGAAATAGCAGAATTTTAGCCAAGTCAATTGAATCTCCGATTGATCACGTGGGATTGCGTGCTTGGTTGATGCTTCTTGATGCCACGTCGTCGTTCTTTCTTCTTTTCTCCCATCTCCCTTCAGCTCCCTCGCGAATCCCTCCCCGTCCTAGAGTCTCTGGGGCTCTGTTTTCTCTCTACGTCTCCATGCCGGTCTCCTAATCAAGCACATTCAATGGTGTATCCTTCAAGCTCTCAAGCTGGACAAGTTCTTCACGATTTCTCGCTCGCGCTCACTGCAGACAAGATTATCCTCAAGACAAACAAGGACCCTTCAAGATACATTCCTGGGTCTCGCTGTGTACCTACCCTGCACCCTTATTGCCTGCGCTCCATCTCTTTCTCCTCTCCGTCTGCTTGCCGTGGCTGAAAGGTGCGTGTTTTTTTCTGCATCTCGTAAATGCACTCACTGATCCTTCTGCAGCATACCGTCCCCTCCCCTCCGCACGTGAAAGACGCGTGCTTCGCCCTCTGCCCCGTCCTCGCGATCCTCGTGTGCCTCGCCGTCGACACCTGCATCCGCATCCGAGCCATCGTCCCCCGCCCCTGCCCCCGCCTCTCCGTTCTCGGACACCCCCGCACCGTCCGACTTCCTCATCAACCTTGAGCTGAACCTCGATCTCGGCATGTTCGAGTAGCCGTGCGGGTTCGACGACGCGTACCCCTCGACGTTGGCGTACGGGGTGTTCCAGTACCGCAGCGTCGACCCCTTCGAGCCAGCCCCGGCGTCCCCCGCACTCTTGCGCGGCCCCGTGCCCCCCTTCTCCTGCCCGGCCCCGTATGGCAACTCGACGCCGACAGCTTCGAGTCGGCGCCGGCCTCGCCCGCGCTCGCGCACGCCCCCATGTTGCCCTTGTCCCCGTACGGCAGCCGTCCTATCCCATACAATTGACAGTCCGGCGCAGGCTTGGACAGCAGGTATGTAGTGTACTGCTGAATCGGGAGGTGTAAATCCTATTAGCACCCTGTATCCAGATATGAATAAACATTATCTATTGGATCATTTACATGCCAGATTTGCATCAGCGAAGATAAGCAATGCCAAACCACCTATTCAGGCGGTAGGTACGACGTGCCGTGCGTGGCTATGAGACTATGCCACCCAATATAGTAAGCTGTAGTTGTCGCGCTCAACTACATTGCACTATATTTTAGGGGGGTAACGACAGAGCTACAAGAGCTATGCAAGCTACGTAGGGCTCCGTATTCACCCGTTTTTTTCCTGATGGACTTCGCGCTCGAAGAGACCCTTGATCCCGTCGATGGCGGACTCCGCACCCTGAGTTGCAGCAAGGCCAGCGAGGAGCCCAGCAACGCCTTTGCCGACAGAGCCCAGGGCGCGCTTGTTGTTCTGTGCCTGGTTCACGTACTCGAGGAAAGTGTTGATATCTTCGTCGCTGAGATCCTCGATGGAGCGGGTACTGCAGCATTCGTCAGCGGGAAGTCATTGAAGGAGAACAACACAACATACCCAAAGATCTTGTCCTCGAGGGCACCGATTCCGAGTCCCCCCAAGGCAGACCCAATGCCTCCGGCAAGCCCACCAGCGATGACGCTGCCGATACCCTTCTCGGCCGCCTTGGCCGCGTCGCCGACGACTGCGGCGGGGATGGATGCACGGCGCTGCGCGGGGGCCCCGTTCTGTACCTGGTTGACATACTCGAGGAGGGTGTTGACCTCCTCGTCGCTGAGGTCTTCGACGGAGCGAGTGCTGCAGGGTGCATCAGCGAAAGGTCAATGGATAATGGGAAGAGAATATACCCAAAGATCTTGTCCCCGAGAGCACCAATTCCGAGTCCTCCCAAGGCAGACTCAATGCCTCCGGCAAGCCCACCAGCGATGACGCTGCCGATACCCTTCTCGGCCACCTTGGCGGCGTCGCCGACAACCGCTGCGGGGATACTGGCACGCTTGTTGTCTTGGCCAGCAATGGCTGTTCATCCTTGTCAGATGGGAAGAGTAGCATTCACAATGGATGCGAACCGTCAACACCGGAAACAGCTGCGCCGCTGGCTACACCGCCGATCACGCCGTTCTTGATGACGTTCCCGAGAGTATCTTCACCGGCCCCGATGAGTTTCCCGAGAAGGGAGCCTAATCCGCCGCGGGCGTCGAGATCGCGGCTACAGCAGAAGCGTTAGGCAATAGGAATGACACGATGTCCAACTCACGCAGCAGGAGCATCGCCGCCATCGAAGTGGTCGAGGAGGCCCTCAAGCCCAGCAACCGCGCCGCCAGAAAGTAAACCTCCACCAAGGGCTTTGCCTATCGAACTAAGAGCGCCTGCGGGGAGACCGGCGCGCGCCTCGAGTTCACGGCTAGCGTAAGAAACGCATGTTAGACTGTGGAACGGACGGGATAGTGAAAGACTTACGTAGCAGGGGCATCACCACCACCAAAGTGGTTGAGGAGCCCCTCAAGCCCAGCAACTGCGCCGCCAGAAAGTAAACCTCCGCCGAGGGCTTTGCCTATCGAACTAAGAGCGCCTGCGGGGAGACCGGCGCGCGCCTCGAGTTCACGGCTAGCGTAAGAAACGCATGTTAGACTGTGGAACGGACGGGATAGTGAAAGACTTACGTAGCAGGGGCATCACCACCACCAAAGTGGTTGAGGAGCCCCTCAAGCCCAGCAACTGCGCCGCCAGAAAGTAAACCTCCGCCGAGGGCTTTGCCTATCGAACTAAGAGCGCCTGCGGGGAGACCCGCGCGCGCCTCGAGTTCAGCGAACTGGTTTTGGGCCGGAGCGGGTGCTGGGAGGGGGGCGGCGAAAGTAGGAGCCGCAATGGCGAGGACCGCGAGGGAAGTGACGATGGACTTGGAGTACATGGTGGATGCAAAAAAAAGCGAGGTCTTAAAGACGGGTTTGGTGGTGGAAATGGAAAATGTGCGGTGGGCGAAGAAAAAAAAGACTGGACGACTGGTTAGAGATTATGGTGGGAGAGGTGAAGCTGACTTACTACGCAGTATCTGATAGAGCGAAAGAAAGGAATGGGCTGAAGAAAGGGAACGAATCGTCCCTGCCTTTTATAGCAAGAAAGCGGTTACAACTTACGTGGCTTGCTTGAAATTATGTCGCTTGCGACGATACGGGCGCATACTAACCGCAGTCGAGGTGGAGATTTGAAATAAAGATAAAGCTGGCGTTGCCATTCCTATGCCCCACAACGGCCTAAAGTGTTTTGGAGGTTGCCAGTGACCCAGACTTCTAGACAATTGCCTGATCTTGATGGTACAGTACCAGCGACACGAAGAGACCCATTAGTACCATATGCATGAGCTACCAGTAGTGTACCCAAAGCATAAATTTTGAGCCTTGCAGTGCAACAAGGGCTGACAAGGGTCGCTGAGGGTCGCTGACTCGAAGCGTCAGCTGCGTGAGAATCATTGTGGCTCTGGCGATCAATCACGGCATGACATCACGATGTCCTAATTGGGTTAGGGATTACCATGCGACAGATCCGCGAGCACAAATTTGGGCCATCTGCACTTGGGAACCGGTGTTTCAATGTAGCTACGAAGCAGAATAACTCCGCAGTAATAATTCCAACGAGGCTTGTCGTCCGACCGACCCATCAACCAAGCACGTTTTTACCATCGCGGCTGTAGTCTCTCAGAGCCAGACTTCAACACGGTATGATCTCGTACCTCGATGTGTTGAAGTCTGTTATTAAGTGATGGGTCCCGATTGGGGTTGGCCCTTGTTACATAATCTTCGCTTAGCTGCCCTGGTGCTGGTTTCGCTATGCGGCACCTCTTTCTCTAGTTTCTTGGGGTGGAACTAAAATTCGGAGTATATTAGAAATGATCTGTCTCTTTAAATTTTGTTGAACGGCGCTTGAATGAGTGCAGGGGCTCATCCTTCAATCTGATGGGACATCAACGGGCCAAAACCCATCAATTTGACTCGTCAATAGCTTTGTCCCATGGCATCGCAAAAATTTGGAAATATTTGCGCACACATTAAACATCTGCTCCTTTACGACGTGAATATTCCCAAGATTTAAGAGCGGAGGCAAGGGCCTCAAAACGTGATTATGTAATAAGGCTCAACCCCAATCGGGACCCATCACTTAAAAACGGACTATCGCGGCTGCGGCCTGATTGCGGATTTTGTCGTGATTTTCACCGTATTCTTCGTATTCTCATTCTTCATCCCATTCATGTTCTAACTCGAAGTACGTCAAACTACTCTTTCGAACACTTCTTAATGTATGCATCCTTTAAACCGAGCCAGAATCCAAGGAGTCTGACACAAGTCTGACGATCGAAATGGCACTAGTAGCACTATATAGGGCAAGAATCGGGGCATGCATCGGAGGAATTATATTCTCGGGATGTTGAACTGCACGGACGAATGAATTCGGGGAAAATATAAGATATCGGATGTACCATTGCAGCCACCGGAATATCTGTATGTATGCTGGTCTCAAACTTGGCTCGATTCGTGTGCCCGATCACAAACTCGGTTCAAAAAGTATAAACATTGAGACTACAAGGTCTACCATTCTGAAGCAGCGTGCCATCCTTGTGCAGCCATGCTAATCTTCTCTGTACTGTTCCAAGTTTGTCGTAGCGCCCCGAAGGGCAAACGAAGGCTGCAAAACCGCCGTACTTACCATCAGAGTAATGTACCTCGTTCGGCAAGAAGTGTAAACACGTGATCTGTGGTTCAGAAGTTGAACTCGTTTAAAATTGGACTGCACAAAACCGTATCGCAGAAAGGTATGACCGAGAGAACGCCAATTTTCTCCATCATTTGACGTCTCAGCAGTGGCCCACTAGATAAGTTGGTTAGAGGTTGCAAATGATCAGATGATTTTGAACAATCCGCCACGCCTGTCTAGAAAAGCGCGGGTGATACTGCCGTGGGTGATATTCCTTTATATTCCGGAGTGGTTCTAGAGCGTCCTCGTGGATACGACGGCAGTCGTGGGAAGGACACATGACCAACCAAGCCTTCTTGTTCTCTCACCCCCACACTCCCATGTCGTCCAAAGGAATCGCCCTCATCACTGGTGCTGGTAAGAGTACGCATTAGACTCCCAAGATGCTCCGCTCAATCCATCGCAGCGCAAGGTATAGGCAGGGGCGTTGCGTTGCGGCTGGCGGATGACGGGTTTGACGTCGCCGTTAACGACATCCCTGGCAATGTAGAGAACCTCGATACCCTTGTTGAAGAGATACGGAAGAAGGGGCGGTCGAGCTCGAAGCATGTTGCGGATGTGTCGCAGGAGGATCAGGTTAAGGCGATGGTTGAGGCGGTCGTGCAGCAGCACGGGGGTCTGGACGTGGCGAGTCGTCACATTTTTCGTCCTCCCCGACAAAATCTCTTAATGCTACGCAGATGGTGGCAAATGCTGGGGTTTTAGGCCACGGAGGAGCAGCAGGAAGACCTCTCATAGAAGGTAACCGACCGTCGAGGCAATAATTGTCTTCTAATCCTGCGTCAGTTACTGTGGAGGACTGGGACCGAGTTATGAACATTAACGCTCGAGGTCCCTTCCTCTGCTACAAGTATGCGGGGATCCAGATGATTAAGCAGGGACGCGGCGGGCGTATTATCGGAGCGTGCTCCTTGGCAGGGAAGCAGGGTAATTACATAAACGCTCTCCAGAAAACCCAAAATTTAACGCGTCGTTACGCAGGTCTTGCCACTCTAGGGCCGTACACTGCCTCCAAGTTTGCTGTGAGGGGAATCACTCAAGCGGCCGGTAAGTTCTCGTATTTATTGGGAGGGGCACGATTCAAGTGAAGGATAGCGTTGGAGTTTGGTGCGCATGGGATCACCGTCAATGCGTATGCACCCGGAGCCATCGAAACTCCCATGGGTGGTGGGGCCGGGGCGGCGTCGTCAAACAAGGCGGTGAGTAATCCACTGCACATCTAACCCGCAATCATTCATCCACAGAGCTCAGTTGGCAGGCAGCATCAAACGAATTGGGTCAGTGCGAAACATCCCCCCTATGATTCCAGAGCTCATCGAGCAACAGATTTCCGGCGGACATTGCCAGCCTTGTTTCGTTTTTGGCATCAAAGGAGTCCGGCTTCGTCACGGGTATGTATGCATGATCTCTCTCGGCCCGGGGCCAAGTAACAAGCGTATTTTATTTCCACAGGACAGAGTGTTAGTCGTCTTCGAATGTCAAGAGAAACCTCATTCTTTCTCGCTGATTTTCCCTTACCAGATCTCCATCAACGGAGGCGTGTTCTTCGATTGACGGCGTGTTGTCAATTTTTTCAACCTGGTACATGCATTTTTCTTCCGCGTTTCTGTCGCTCGAGTGGGATATATATAAGGATATACGTCTCATCTGCTTATCCTCTTCGGCTGTGCAGGAATAAAGTCATTTCATTTAAGGCGCGGATCGCTGGATTCTCACGAATTCAACAGTGGGACTTTGGGCGTTTCGATCTAGGGCGGACAACCACCTCACAGAAGCCGCCTGAGGCACCTCAAAAAGTTTCGCAGGGCCATTTCGGGTGGTTTTAGCTGAGGTCCGATATGTCGGCATGTTATGTTCGCCTCCGCCCGAAGCCCGTTGCGAACTTGCGAGCGGCCGGAGGACCCCTGACAATCACCTCAGATGCCTGTCCAGAAAAGTCCGAATTTTCGAACTTTTTATCCGCGCCCCTAATCGGGCGATTTCTATCCGAAATCGTACCTGGCCTCCAAGACGTCAAATTTTTATCCGAATTCCGTACCAGGCCTCCGACAAAAAAGACCGGTTTTTCCAGTTACTGAGGGCAAGGGAGTTTTTTTTTGGGGGGGCAGTTGCTTGAATTAGGCATTTCAAAGGACCTTACGGGCAAAATACCACTCACGGAAGCAGTTTAAATTTTCATACTTTCATCCTCTTTTGACGCGCCAGCGGCCCGAAAATTTATCCGAACTACACCTGGCCTCGCTCGCTGGACCCCATGCCTTATCCGATTTTGTGGACTGGGTCATGGCCCAAAATCCGATTTCTTATCCGAAATGAACTTGGCTTTGGGCCGAGTTTGGGCATGTTTTATCCGAATTCAACATTTCGGCGGACAGGTATCTGAGTACGAGGAACGAGCGTGTCTACGTTGTATTGTCTGTCTAGAGAGACAAGCATCTGAGGTGATTGTCAGGGGTCCTACGGCCGGTGGACATAAAGGGCGGCATCATCGCATCTGACGCGTTTCCCGCACTTGGCTCTGCCTTATTTATATTAATAAAACCCGATCCGGTGGACTTACCTCACCACAGTCTTCTTGCCATGTCGTCCAAAGGAGTCGCCCTCGTCACTGGTGCTGGTAAGAGGGCAACCCGTTTCACGAACGCTAACAGACTCGACTCCTCAGCGCAAGGAATAGGCAGGGCCGTGGCTCTGCGGCTAGCGGACGACGGGTTCGACGTCGCAGTCAATGACATCTCCGTCCACGTAGATATGCTGGAGTCGCTCGTCGAGGAGATTCGGGGGAAAGGCCGAGAGGCCTCGACGTGTATTGCGGATGTGTCGCAGGACGAGCAGGCCAAGGCGATGGTTGAGATGGCCGTGCAGCGGCACGGGAGCCTGGACGTGGTGCGTCGCTGCCTCCTCGCTGCTTATCGAGATCTTAATACCGGGCAGATGATCGCGAATGCGGGCGTTGCCGGTGGAGTGCCCTTGGTCGAAGGTGCCCGGTCATGTCGTCAGTATGCTCGTGGCTGACCCAGAACCAGCCACCGTGGAGCAGTGGGATCGTATTATGAACATCAACGGCCGCGGCACGTTCCTCTGCTACAAGTACGCAGGGATGCAGATGATTAAACAGGGCCGGGCGGACGGATCATTGGAGCCTCGTCCTGGGCGGGAAAGCAGGGTAGCCAAATCAAGATCCCGGTGCAAATAAATGCTAAGCCGTCACGCAGGTCAGGCAACGCAAGGGCCATATTCCGCCTCGAAGTTTGCGGTGAGAGGCCTCACACAAGCTGCCGGTGGGTCGATTTCGGCTCGTTGGGCAGCGATTTATAGGCGCGACCGTCAGCGGCGGAGTTCGGCGCCCACGGCATCACCGTCAATGCCTACGCGCCCGGGGCGATCGACACTCCCTTGAGTACGTGCTGGCCATCCAGAAGCGCAAGAAACTTACGGATATGGACAGTTACCAAGACCGCAGCTGCTACGGGAGTGGCGATCCTCGATATGTGAGCACCTTGCGCGGAGCGGTCGAAACCTACTCACGCTTGCAACGCAGTTCAAAGAAATGTCGCCCCTGAAGAAGAGCGGGTCAGTATTAATATATGACAAATAATACTGGTTCCATTGACCGAGGAGGAACAGAGTTCCGGAGGATCTCGCCAATCTAGTTTCCTTTTTAGGCTTCGAAGGAGTCCACTTTATTACGGGTGAGTTTACCATGCACTGTCGATAGATTCACTCACATGGAGAACTATCCAGGTCAGACTGTTAGCCGTCTGCAACCAGTCCCTCTTGACTTTGCTTACTTTCCTCTGGTAGATTTCCATCAACGGAGGGATCTTTTCGATTAATATTGGTATGGTTTATTCGAGCATCGGCTCAAACTGCTGTTATATGAAAAGTATGCAGCATTTCAAGTTGAAAAAGATGATTGGAGTAGCCCCCCGAAAGTGCGCAGGGAAAATTTAGCGGATGGGCATGTCATGCCATGTTTAATAGGCAATTTCGAATCGAGGTGTATGCGGTGGTCCAATGTCGCTGAGAGAACCGTGGCTGGGTGTGGCGTTTCTGTCGTGTGACAGGCGAGGTTATTAACGGCTTGTCAGCTTAGATTAAGGGGCGGGATCGGACCGCAGTGGGTCGTCCCTAAGTAAAGCAGCATAGGATGGAGCACAAGTCCATAAGTTGCCGTAACTTTGCGGAGTGAGCGTCAGAAATGGGTCTCAAGATAGCGTGGCCGCTTGGTGGCCGCTATCGCGCAGTTTTCGAAGACCAGTGAGATATGATAGGCATCCCTTAGCAACGGGCGGTATCGAGGGGTACCCATTCAGTCCGAGTGGCGTGGGGATTCAAGCTAGTAGGGCGATGGTTCGTTCGGATGACCAGGAGATGAATGCCACTATCCGCTTCTGCCGATATCCAACGTCCTCCATTAGTAACTTCATGGCTCACCCGTCCTCCGGCGTCGACAAAGGCTCGCAGAGGAAGCTGAGAGGCTGGGACCCGGAGGCGGAAGTGTGGGTGAAGGAGAATCGCTCGGAGGGTGTTGGCAAACAAGGACAAACTTCGGCACAGGGGCAGCGTCGAGCACATCGAGCTCGCTGTCTTCCACGACGAGCCCGATATCAGCAACGACGAGCTAGCTGACATCAACGACGAGCACTACCTGACCGATACTCCTCGCTTTGACCGCACCATGCTCTCGGAGAAGCAGCGGACCTCCCGCAGGACGCGCGCGGCACAAGGTTGGGTGCACCAGCAGAGCGGCTACATCTTCCTAGCTGTCGTCTTTCTTGCCTTTCTACGCGCCGGTCTACATGCTGCTACCCCCGCGCAAGAACGCTCGTCTTCCTGGATACCCTCCTGGGCGGCAGCGCTGGCAGCGGGCATCCGATCCCGCAGCTCATGGACGCCGCCGACGCGCGCTTTCGGGCCAAGCTTGCGCGTCAATCGTCGTCTCTATTGGCTGCCGTGGCGGAGTACAGGCGCCGCCACGCCCGCGCGCCGCCTGCGGGCTTCGATAAGTGGTATGCCTTTGCGAAGGACCACGGTTCGTCATGGTGGACGAGTTTGACGCCGTGGTGGACGACCTCAAGCCGTTCTGGGAGCTGAGCGGCGAGGAGCTGCGGCGGCGCGCAGCTCTTGTCGCTGCGCTCCCGAGTATCGATCTCGTACGCATTCGCGACGGAGCGGCGCGGACACTAAATGTCGAGATGGGCGACGAGGTCGACGAGGTCGGCTCGCGCGCAATCGGGCTCAAAACGATGCTCGCCAAATTCGTGCATGAGGTGCTTAATTTTATCTTTATTCGTGCATTTACTTACGCCATCCAGCTTCCCGACATGGATTTCCCAATCAACGCCAGGTCGGAGGGGCGCGTCATTGTTCCCTGGGAACACCGCTTGTACCCCAACCTCACGGAGGCCACGGACTCGTCGGGTGGGTGCTCGATGCTTTTCCTTTCGTTGTCTTCGACCTAACTTCCCTCAGTCGACAACCTCCTCGATTCTGCGACCTTCAGCCCGGACTGGGCTGGCACGGGCTCCGTCTGGGAAGCGTGGCGCCGCACATGTACACCGCAGTCCCCCGCCCGCCGCCTCTACAGCAGCCTCGGCGCTGGCTGGGTCGGCGCCGGGCGTGACCGCCTCCGCGAGCGCTGGCATGAGAACAACGGCGGCGGGGCATCCGCCTCTCCTGGCGTGGGCGGAGAGCTCGAGTTTGCCGAGGAAACTAATGCAGGGACGGACTTTTGCGCGGCGCCCGGGGCGCATTACGAGCACGGTCCGTTTTTTTTGTTCAAAAAAAGTCATTCTAGGGCATCGGCTGATGCGTCGCAGGCCACTTCTTCTCCGACTGGCGCTTACTCCCCGCGCTCGTGCCCGTCTTTTCGCCCGCCCGCGCGCCCGGCTTCCTGGACATTCGCATTCCCAGCCACTACTACTACGGCGGGACGCGCCGGTGCGTAGTTTCTTTCGTTTCTCGACGATCGTGTTGACGCGAAGCAGATACACGTACGCGTGGGACCCGATTAACCTGGAACAGCGCGCGGTGGACGCGATGGAGGTACCCTGGGAGGAGAAGCGCGACGCGGTGTGGTGGCGCGGCGCGAGTACGGGTGGCGGGAGCAACCCCCCGGGGTTCGGGGGCGGGTATCAGCGGCATCGGTGCGCGTCCAATCTCTTTGTGGGCTTATCGACCTTGATCGCTGATCGTGCGGAACAGTTTTTTGCGCATGGCCTCCGTGGGTGCGGTCGAAGAGAGCACGGCGCTGGGGCGCGCGACGGCGGTGACGTTTGCGGTCCCTCCGCAGCCCCGCCCGGTGGTCTCCTCCGTGGACTCAGCATTATTGGCGCCCGAAGGTGCGTAGCTGGCAGTGGACGCAAACAACCCGAAGCTGAGACGCAGCTAACCCAGGTCCGCGCCCAGGGACGTACATGACCGTGCCGGTGCCGCTGCCCGAGCTGAACGCGGACGTGATGGACACGGCGTTCGTCAAGGAGGTCGTGCCCGTTGGCACGGAGCACCGCATGGGCGACAGCGTGGAGCTCGGCGTGGGGTGGGGGTACAAGTGCGTTTCTCTCCTCACGACCCGGGATTGAGATAGCCAGGCTGACTGCTCCGCAGGTACCTCCTCGACCTGGATGGCATGGGCTACAGCGGGCGCTTCATGGCGTTCCTCGCGAGTGACAGCGTGCCCGTCAAGGCGACGGTATACGACGAGTATTTCAGCGGGTGGCTCGAGCCGTGGTAAGTGCCTCTTCTTGTACTCTCCGCATGCTCACCCATTCGTTCCCAGGGTCCACTACATCCCGCTCTCCGCCGCGTACGCCGAGATCTACAACCTCGTCGCGTACTTCTCGGGCCCCGCGCCGTCCGTCCTGCGCGCCGCGAACCTCTCTGCCACCGGTGCGCAGGCGTTCGTGCCTGCCTCGGGCTCGCTGTTTTCCTCCGCGCACCGGCACCTGGCCGACCGGCGGCGGGAGCTCGGGGACGCGGAAGGGGGAGGGGAAGTGGGAGGAGAGGCAGACGCGGAGGTGATGCTGCGGAGCGCGGTGCAAGAGGAGGGGGACCGGCGGCTGCGCCGCATCGCACGCGCGGGGAAGCAGTGGAAGCGGACGATGGGGCGGACGATCGATATGGAGGGTGGGTCGCTTTCCTTGCTCGCTGCTCCTTGCTCATTTATTCCTTATTTCGCGTTGCAGTGTACGTGTACCGCCTCGCGCTCGAGTACGCGCGCCTGTGGGCGGACGACCGCGAGGCGATGTCGTACAAGCCATGAGGCATGTCGTGCGTTTGACCGTTCTTTACTTTTTTGCCAACTCGACTCGGAGGAGACCTAAGAAAAATTAGAATACGCCCTAGACTATCTTATTTCCCAGCTTTAATCAGGACTTTCAGAGGCCTTTTCGTCGTTTTCTTGGTGGTTTTTCGTACGGGCTGATATTGTATGATCGTCGTTGGCAGTATGTAAAATGACAGAGAAGTGGGCCGTGCATCAAAGACGGTTTTTGACGTCTCTTCTAATACCACTATCATGTCCGCTGCAGGCCATACTTCCGCGACCTTCGCTCAGTCGGCTTTCCTTCCAGATCCCACTCCATCGCTCCACATCCGCGAGCTCCTGCGCTCCAATTTTCCGCCGCCCGACCACATCCAATCCACCATATCCGCCTTGTCCGACGAGCTCGCGCGATACGACGCACGCATCGAGGCCCTTCGGGAGGAGCTCACAGGCGTGGAAGCTGCTCGTGCAGCGCTACAGGTGCATTACGACGACTGTGGAGCTCTCCTCGCTCCCATTCGTCGACTTCCGTCGGAGCTGCTGGTGAAGATTTTCGGATTGTTGTCGACCGAGGAGAACGACTACACTGCGACCCAGGCCCAAGTCAGCTCATTGAACAAAGCAATACTCCGTCTCAGCCAGGCTCATCTGCTAGTCCTCTCCCGTGTGTGTTCACGGTTCCACACCCTTGTTATCAGCACCTCCACTTTGTGGAACACAATTTGGCTCGACAGCATAATGTGGCGCACGCCGGGGGACATTAACAGAATGATGTTTTTGCTCGGGCGGATGATTGAACGCGGGGGCAATTGCCTGCTCAACTTGTTCATACGAAATTTGTCGGGCGCGCCTTACTGGGCTGCGTTAGAGCTCCTAGCCGAGCATTCAGACCGATGGCAAACCGCCAAATTTATGTGTTCTTTCAGCGATCTGCGGCGTTTATCTCGTGCGAAGGGCAACTTTCCTCAGCTAGAGGCTGTGGAGCTACGCTGTTGGGGGCCCTCATCGAACATCGATATTTTCAAAGTTACGCCGCGCTTGCGATCGATCGCCGTCAATACTAACGCAAGTCATTGGCCAGTCTTTGCAGCCTTCCCAGATTCATTCTTTCTCCGACTCCGTTCGGTCCGATTTTCAGAGACCCTGGATGCGCGCATTGCGGAGGTCTCGTCCACGAGCGTACTGTCGCGTCTTTCGCCGATGACGAAGGTCACCCTCAAGTCAATCTTGGCAACTTGTGTTCCTCCGATGTACCCGATATCGAGCCGGTTACGTCCAGCATCTCTGCCCTCACAATCGAGTCGGATCAGTTTTCGGCCAATCGTGGAAGGACGATAGCGAAAATTATTGAGAGCCTGACATTGCCCGCTCTGCAGGAGCTAAGACTGGTTTCGACAGACTTTCCCGACCTTGTGCCTTGGCCGCACACCGAGTTTCTCGCCCTGTCTGCGCGCTCCTCATTCCATAATCATCTCCAGTCCCTCCAGCTCCTCCATTGCGTCATCGAGGGAGCCGAGCTTATTGAATGTCTCTCGAGTTTACCCTTGCTCGAGTCACTCGCGATCTCAGATCGCGGAGGTGTGGATGGCAGCGCCCACCAGCCGTTGATAACGGACAGCCTGCTTGCGCAGCTCACCCTAGCGCCCGGAAACCCCTCAGCGGTTCCTCACCTTCGTGTCTTCCAGTGCCGATCCCTCCTCCAATTCGACGACCATGTATTGATGAATTCCATGCTCTCCCGAGTGCAAGAAGGGCGCGTCTTCGAAACCCAGTTGTTATGTCTGCCGGAAAGTCATCGAGACCTTGACCCGATTATTTTTGGAGTTCACGAGGCGTGCTTGCGGGGACAGCTGAAATTTTCGTTTGAGGTCGCGGACGGAAGATGAAAACACCGGGCGTGTTCGTAAGAATCCACCCATGCTCGTCAAAGCAAATGTTGAACTCCGGTTAATAGGAAATTCCCCGAGTCAATTGGCCAGGAACACTTAATGCAGAGGAGCGCTGTACTACTGAACGCCTATCCATGAATAGTCTGTTATTTCGGAAGGGATAGTGAACGCTTCGCCCAACGCGCAGGAAACAAAATTCATAGAGTCATAATCAGTAATTTTTTTCGCACTTTTCGGCCGCGAGGGTTCCTTGTTCGTATTCAACTCGACATGATTTCTCAGATAGTACCATAGAAAGATTTCGAACCGATGCCAATAGCTCTCGCTTTGAACGTCGGAAGCCGTCGGAGAATCAGAGGCCTCCTTCACGCTGATCTCCATGCCGGAGGTAGCGTGGAACATCTGCCTCTGAATTTATCCGGTGTTGTATCAATTCCTGGATCTGGAGGTATCCAGGGGGGCGATGCAAAAGAATTCGTGGCCTTTAGTGAGAACACCTAGCGGCCACGTCATATCTTGTCTATCCTCCCAGCTTTTCAACGCTTGAAGCGGCTCTTCGTAATCAACATAGAATGCAGTAAACACAAAAGACACAACACCAGCTTCTGCTGCATCCTGCAACAATGAACCCCGAAGCTGTACATCCTTCAGGTAGGATATATTGGTGGTGTTGATAATCTTCTGGGCATGCGTCTTGATGAAGTCGAGATCCAGCTTGCGGCCATTGGCATCTACATAAGCAGGTGGGAATCAGTGGAGAGCGACGGAGGACAGACGTGCGAAACGTACAAGTGCGCTTAAAAAGCGCCAGGCAAGCGGCAGGGTGCGATGTCGCGAGGCCAAAAGCCCCACACTTGAAGTCAGGTCCGGGGAGGAGTTGGAGCAAGCTGGTGGCGATCCCGCGTTCGCGATAGTCGCGAGACCCGACCAGCTGTGTTATCCAACAAATGTCCGAGCGTAAATTATAATATGTGAATGAGCGTGAAGCCTGATTGTGATACACTTCATGCGCACCGTTATACTGCCACAACGTGCCGAGCGCATGTCCGACGGGCCTTACCAATGGTACACAACGCAAGCATGCTGTGTGTCGGATCTGAGAGACATTGGTCCCTAAGCCTGGCGGCACCCATCTTTACGCGGGGACTTTAGCAAAGTCGTTCGGATTCAGCGCGAAAGGGAGGGCAATGCAAACGCAATGACCAACGCACCGGAGGCCCCGTGAAGCTCCTGCCAAGGGTTGTCCGCCCCAAACCTACTATTTTGGCCTCAAACATCCTATCTGTTGGGGCGATTGAGCCCTCAAAAATCCTATATCGGACAAGGCTTGTCAGCTGGAGGAGTCTTCAAAATCGACATTTTTGACCTATTTCTCTATTTTTTCCCTCCCAAGCACGTTTTTGGAAAATTGGCGCCAATGTGGAGTCGATGTTGGTCGTTCGAAGGTCTGGAGGGTCCAAGTTCTGCGTCAGTTTCAAATCTGCCCCAAACTCAGCCTCAAAGCGCCTATGCACGGACAAGGATTTCCGATTTTGGGCCTGGAAAATCCTATCTTCGGACAAGGAAAACACAATTTTCGGGCCTCAAAAATCCTATTTTCCGGACAACCCCTGGCAGGAGCTTCACGGGGCCTCGCACCGGGCTCGAGTGGTGCCGCGGACACGGGAGAACTCCAGACGCCATAGTTGGAAGAGAACAGACTGGCACAAGCTTTGAGCTGAGCATCGGTGACTAGGGCGCCTGGAACGATGAAAAAGACGATAGAAGTGGGAGGGTACATGCTTGGGTAGGGACGCGTTTACGTCACGTGTCACTGCTCTCTTTCCAGGCTGTCTCGCACCATTTGCATGGGACGACTTGGTTCACGAATTTAGACTTTGAACGCGTAAGATGACCTGCCATTTGAGCCTGCGGCATAACTGAAGTACGTCTCCAGGGAGAAGTTCCAGCCACCCATGTCCATCGCAGAGCTCCAGTGCCGCATCGACAAGCTCTCAGCCGATATCATCCGGCAGAAAGAGGTGCTCACGAATCTGGAGCGCAGTAAAAGTGGTGCCCAGCGTCAGCTCAACGCCTTTCGCGATCCAATGGCGCGATTGCCTCTCGAGATTTCATCCGAAATATTCGTGCTATGTCTCGGTTCTTCTCTGGCCCAGACTCGCGCTCGCTGCGCCCCCATGCTTCTGTTGAATATCTGTAATGGCTGGACAGATATCGCCCTCTGCAACACTGCACTGTGGGACTCAATCCATTTGCACCAACCGCCAGCGCACCTAGCGAGCCTTCTGGACGCGTGGCTTAAACGATCAGGCAGTCGCGTGTTGTCCATATCCCTCCCGGTAGGCATTACCGACGAAATCTCCCCCGTCATTGTAAGGCACGCACACCAGTTGAGGGACCTGAAGATGTACCAAGACATCACCTTTGTAGCGGCCGGGGGGCCCTTCCCCTTGCTTACAACCCTGACGATCGCCGGCGTGGAGGAGTTCTCCTCTCGAACTAGTGCGGCGAGACAAAATTTCCTCTGCAGCGCCAGTGCAACTCTTGGCATGCTGGGTCTCTGTCCCAATCTCGTCGAATGCACGTTCGACAATGCAAATTTCGATCGGGACTATGCCGGAGAAATACTGGTTCATTCCCATATGCAGCACCTCAAGTTCGGAAAATACCCCCATTGGAGTGGCGATTCCATTTTACGGCACCTCTCTTTGCCAGCTCTCGAGACTCTTTCCATTTCTTTTTTCAACCTCCGACTCGAAGACCTTCTACAATTTACAAGGCGCTCTTCACCTCCGCTGCAAAAACTTATCTTGTGCAATGTGGTGATGGCGCAATGGTCGGGGTCCCTTCCTGAAATGGAGGGATGTCTCTCTCTTCTGGTAACAGCTCTACCCATGCTCATGCATCGCGAGTTGCTTCGTTCTCGATCGAGTGTTGTGCCAAACCATTTCCTCACTATCCTCGCCAATTCGCCGCATCTACTTCCAAATCTGTCCACTCTCATTTTCGAGTTCGCCAACCCGTCGTACGAAAAATTATCGAGTGCGCTTTGCGCCCGCCGGACATAATTCCATCTCGTACAAATCACATGGGATGATCATACGGACCACCCTCCGGAGGACATAGTCGTCCAGCTACGTCAGCTTGTGGCAGATGGGATGACAATACACGTCGGAACACATCGGCAGAATTATATCTGAGGTACGTTTCCGCCCTTGTGGCTGGTTGCACGAACTCAGAAAAACCCAATGCCAGAGATCTGTCTAATTCGTTTATACTCAGCCACACGGTCGAACTTGGAACAGGCCCGACCGCAAACAATCTCCTCTCTCCTTCTCACGCTTCTCAGGACCGGCGCAGACGGCTCAGTATGCGATGTCTGGTGTGGGGCGGCCTAGACCATTGTGGTAGTGATGCAAGACCGGCTTCAAACAGAAGACAGACTAACGGTTAAATGACGTTTATCGTCACAGTTGAAGTTGGAAAATATGACAAATAATGATCGTAATGGGTACGATTCAGTGGCGGTCAAAAGTCTGATCCGGTCAGTCAAGCATATTAGACAGCGCTAAAAGCCAGGACACAGTCGGTGACATTGAATTCTTGGAGGACGGCTCACGAACCCGGCTGAATCTCGCCTCTTCGCCTCTTGCCGACAAAGAGATTCAGCAATAGACCTGAACGCGTCTGTGTGGCAAAAGACAAGGCGACCTGCACATCCCAACCCTCAACTCGAACATCAGTTCTGACTAGCCAAACCCGTTCAGAGCTCTGATCGGACATTGCATTTTTTTTTCGCCCCGTCCGTACGCATTGTGACAAGACCTTGAGGCCATTATCTGGCAGTTCATCCAAGGTTCATCACCCACGGCGCAATTGGCCCGAACTGTCCCGGTAGAGAAACCCTCAAGTCGATGGGTGGTAGGAAGAGTTTCGGTGGAGTTTATCTCACTGAGGTGCGGTGACCCCCGATGTCAACCTCCGCAAGTGAGACTCGGGGAGCTAAAAAGGGCGTACCACCGAACCAGTGAACCGAATCGCTGCTGCGATGTTATGGAGCCAGGGCGAGGATACATCAACGGGTGAAGTATGGAACAGTGTTTGTGCAGACTACCGAAGGATTAATACGGGAGCGAGGTTGAATAGCTGAACGGACGGATGGGGTGTAGATCATAGAGCGGAAACATAGGACATGAAAGGAACAAGATAAACGCGGCACGGCTGAAAAAGAGATTTCTGTAGCTTGGTGCACAATACGATTGCGGCGCCGGGCCACTAGCTAGTTGATCATGTCAGCTGCCTCTATCCAACATCGTGAGGCTAGAACAGTGACGCGGTTAGTCTCGTCAAAAATTCTAGAGGATAGGGTTACACACCCGGTTGAATCTCTCCCCTTCGCCTCTTAGCGACAAAAATATCAGCACGGGCCCAAGGGTCGCGCTCTCCCCGGGTCCCAGCTATCCAATCATCTGTCGTGGCGCCGGAGGCCATCAAGAGGAAGCGTAGGTCGTCGATAGCCGCAGCTAGGGACACAGCTTTCAAAGACGTAATGAAGGCTTCCGCTATCAAAATCCGCAGCTTTTTGCAGTTCGATAGGAAACTGCACACGACGGAACGTATTAAAACATATAATTTCAGATGGGTAAGTTCAGGGAGGGACGAGAGTCCCGATGGGCTGGAGAGAGTCTCGAGGCCCTGATAACCCCAAAAATCCAGGTGAGTGATGTTGGCAAAGAAAGGCTGCGTGAAATTTATCTCCAGAGAATCGAAGAGGTTTTGGATATCGACATGCAATCGCTGCAACTTCATATTCATGACATGGGGAAGCATGAAAGGACGTGCAGCCATGAGGAGGAGATTGCGGACACCGCTACAGGAGGCAAGCAGGAGGCCCTGGTTGTGATGTGCGCCTTCGCTATGGTCAAGCAGAAGATTTCGGACGTTGTTGGGGAAGAAATCGGCTGGTTTCGATTTGAGGGCCAGCTGTAAAGAGGGAGGAGGATCCTCTCCCCGGAAAATGAGAGTTTCATAGACAATGGGTTCAATCCTAAAGGTTGAACATAAGTGATTGGGCTCCGAACCAGAACCATGATACCCACCACACAAGAACACGATGTGCAACTCGCATAAGAACCGGGGCCATTCCTGGATACAGCCTGGCCGCGATTTCGAAGATCTCCTTCTCCAATTCCAATGGAAGGAGCGGCGGCTTGGGAGCTGGTTTGCATCCAGCAATCCGAGTCGCGTCGCCCATGGCCCAGAGTCACGGCAAAATGCCAAGTGGTGTGAAGGCGGTTGGTGTCGAGGTGGATGAAATGGAGACAATTGACCTCCAATTGAGCGATTCGACTTGAACCGTCCGTAGTGGAGGTCGGTCGGTGGCAAAAGGCAACGTGTCGAATCCCAACCCTAACCCTAGCCATGTTTTTTTTTGGAACTCCAAGACTTACCCGTCCGTCGTCCTCTTCTGGGTGTTCACCGTTGGTCGAGCCGCAGTGCATCGAAGAATCAACTCCGTCGAACGAAAAGCAATTCGTGTTCTGTTGGGAACCAAGGCCATCATGCCTATTACCGCGCTCGAATGCGTGCGCTTGACCCTGCTTGACCTCCGGCATTTGAATGCGCTAGAGCCTAGGAATAAAACAGGAAATAAAGCAGCAAACGTTTCGCGTTCGCCAGTTCGCGGCTTGCGTTGGCTATGCTGCTGCACCACCCAAGTATTTTGTGAGTTGGGAGAGGACGACTCAAGCCGCCTGTACGAGGGAATGAGGATGGTGCGGTTCGTCTTACATAGCATATACTCATATCCCATCTACTATCACACTAATATCCTTCTCATAGCCCTCGTCCATGTCGCTCACAACCTGGCCGCAGAAGCTCCAATGGGAAGGACACGGATCCCGCTCATCAAGGGCGCTTGCGTCACTGGACCCCGCCCCCTCCCGCCCCACGCAACGAGGTCCCCCACGTCACCCATGCCGAGCACCCGATTCTACCCGCTGCTGCCGTAGTGTGAGGCCCGTGCATGCGTGCCGCGCACATCGACCAAGGGCCGGCGTACACGACGCCACGATGTCTGTCCGCCACCTCGATTCGCGGGTCGCAGGTATGGACATGGCGTCGCTCCCTGCTCGACGGCAGGATGCTTTCCCTCTTCGTTCTGGAGGCACCGACGTTGCCGTCGGGTACGTGCTCTTATGTCCTTGGGGTCGTTTCTGGCTGACTTTTGCTTTTGCGCAGTGGACTACCCTCTCGAGTCTCGACCCAGCAACGGGCCCCGTCTGGAAGCATTTTAGTAGCCTCCGTGCGGACTGGGTGGGCGCCGCGCGTGAGAATAACGGTCGCGCGGTGTCGCCTTCACCGGGTTCGAATGTACGTAGGACTGGCATTGGAGGCGGACTTTGCGTGGTCACTACGACCGGGGTGCGTACTTTCGAGCCCTAGTGTATCACTTTGCCTAACTCGCGGCAGGCTACTTCTTCCTCTCGTGTGCTCGTCCCCGCCCGCCCCCACGACGTCCTCGACCAGCTTTCATAGCGGGACGCGCCGGTGGGTAGCCCCCGTCGTCGCCTTTTCTAGAGGATGGTGCTGGCGCGCGCGGCAGCGATATGTGCGTAGAATCCGATAGACCTTGGACAGATCGACCTTGGCCGGACGCGATCGCAGCGCGACGTGGGGGCACAGACGACGGGGGTATGAGCATCAGTCTTGGTACGTGGGCAGTTCTTCTGCCGCCTGCCGATGTTAACCATGTCGGTGATAGGGTCTTGCGCATGCCCTCCGTCACGTCCGTGGCGAGGGCACGGCATTCACAACGTTCTTCTTGGACTCCTTCGGCGTCCATGGTTCCTCATGAACCGGAATGAGGATGGGTCCGCGTGGAGACGCAAATCGTCGTACAAGTGCGTCCTTTCCCTTTGGCACTGTCGGTAATGAACACGGACACTGATTGCTCCGCAGGTACCTTCTCGACCTCGAGCTACACTACAGTGGGCGCTCCACAGCTCCTTGCGTGCCCGTGGACGCGACCGTGCAGCCACGTTTATTTTAGCGGGTGGATCGAGTGGTGGGTCTTTCCTCTTTGTGCCCTTCCTCACCCCCTCTGTCGCTGCCTTCCCCTCTCGCTCGCCTTCTACCATGCTCACTCGGATCTCGCAGGGTCTAGTGCCTCCCCCCTTCTCCGCCGCCGCCGCAGGATCTGCGTCGTCGTCGTGTACTTCGTGGGCGTCCTGCCGCGAAGGTCTCTGCCACCAGCGTGTAGACGCACCGTGCACGCCCCCTTCGGACTCACTGCTCTTCGCGCCTGTCCAAGCGCTCTGCGCGGGAGCTCGAGGAGACGGAAGGGGAGACTGCGAGAGGGTGACGCAGAACGAGAGCGGGGCCTGCGCTACATCGCGCGCGAGCGAGCAGCGGAAGCGGACGATATGCGTTCCGCTTGTTTGTCGGACGACCCACGACCAGCGACGCTTGGCGTTCTGTATTTCGCTTCTCAGCTCGAGGTAGTCTCCTACTACCTCGAGGAATCTTTCAAGTTAGACCAGGCGGGGACCATTCCAATGCCGTGTAATGCTACCTACCTTAGCCTACTACCACTATCGCGTTTCTTCCATCTGGTGGTCCAATTGAAAGCCGAAAGCCTTTCGCATTTTGATGCCCAGTAACACAACGGTCACACCTTCGCCTCTTTTATCTTTTACCGCCATGGCCGCTCCTGCACCGTCGGATAGCACAATCTGCCTCCTCCAGTCAGCCTTACTTCCTGATCCGAGTACATCTCGACAGATACGCGAGCTCCTGCGCTCCAATTCTCCGCCGCCCTACCACATCCCATTCACCATATCCGCCTTATCCGACGAGCTCGCGCGATACGACGCACGCATCGAGGCCCTTCGGGAGGAGCTCGCAGGCTTGGAAGCTGCTCGTGCAGCACTCAAGGCGTATTACGACGACTGTGGAGCTCTCCTCGCTCCCATTCGTCGACTTCCGTCGGAGCTCCTGGTGAAGATTTTCGGGTTGTTGTCGACCGAGGAGAACGAGTCTCGAACTGCCTTCCCCACATCATCGAGCGCAGCAATATTCCGTCTCAGCCAGGCTCATCTGCTAGTCCTCTCCCGTGTGTGTTCACGGTTTCACACCCTCGTTATCAACACCTCCACTTTGTGGAACACAATTTGGCTCGACAGCATAATGTGGCACAAGCCGAGGGACCGCAACAGAATGCTGTTTTTACTCGGGCGGATGATCGAACGCGGGGGCAATTGCCTGCTCAACGTGTTCATACAAAATACGTCGGGCGCGCCCTACGACGCTGCGTTAAAACTCCTAGCCGAGCATTCAGAGCGGTGGCGGACCGCTAATATCCTCTGCCCATACGATGATATGCGCTATTTATCCCTTGCGAAGGGGAACCTCGCCCACCTGAAAACTCTCAGCTTGAGTTGTTGGGGGCCCTCATCGAACATCGGTATTTTCGAACTTGCGCCGAATTTGCGATCGATCACCGTTAATAATGGTACCTCAAGCCATTGGCCAGCTTTTGTAGCCCTCCCAAATTCTTTCTTTCTCCGACTCCGTTCGGTCCGAATTTCGGAAATCCTGGAAGGGGCACTCGGGGAGGTCTCGTCCACGAGCGTATTGTCGCGTCTTTCGCCGATGACGAAAGTCACGCTCAAATCAATCTCAACCTGTATGGTCGATGGATCCGATATCGAGCCTGTTACGTCCAGCATCTCTGCCCTCGCAATTGAGTCGGATCAGTTTTCGGCCAATCTTAGACGGACGATAGCGAAAATTATCCAGAGCCTGACATTGCCCGCTCTGCAGGAGCTAGAACTGGTTTCGACAGACTTCCCCGACCTTGTGTTTTGGCCGCACACCGAGTTTCTCGCCCTGTCCGCGCGCTCCTCATTCCATAATCATCTCCGATCTCTCCAGCTCCTCCATTGTATCATCGAGGGAGCCGAGCTTATCGAATGCCTCTCCGGTTTACCCTTGCTCGAGTCGCTCGCGATCTCAGATCGCCGCGGTGTGAATGACAGCACCCACCAGCCGTTGATAACGGACAGCCTGCTTGCGCAGCTCACTCTAGCGCCCGGGCACCCGTCGGCTGTTCCTCGCCTCCATGTCTTCCAGTGTCGATCCCTCCTCCAATTCGACAACCAGGTATTCATAAATTTCCTGCTCTCCCGAGTGCAAGAAGGACGCCTCTTCGAAACCCAGCTGTTATGCCTGCCGGAAAGTCGTCGAGACCTTGACCCGATTCTTTCGGGAGTTCACGAGGCGTGCTTGCGGGGACAGCTGAAAATTTCGGTTGGGGGTCGCGACGGAAGCTGATAACACTGGGCGTGTTCGTAAGAATCTACCCATGCTCGTTAAAGCAAATGTTCACCTCCCGTTAACAGGAAGTTCCCCGGGTCAACTGACCAGAAACAATTAATGCAGAGGAGCGCTGTACTATTGAACCCCCGAACCGTGGTCGCCTAGCCACCTATCCATGAATAGTTTATTATATCGGAATGCGACGGTTTCAAGTATCAGACGAGGCCGATAACGTTTAAAGCCCGGCCAGTTGAGAAACTACAGCGAATTCAGTACTATGTATGACAGAGTTTCATTTTTGGCCACTGGGGTTTTTGTCGGTTGACCTGTGTACTAAGGTTCAAATTCAGCGTGAGCAGCTAATCTATGAAGTTGGAAGCATATATATATAAAGTATATCCTTCACGTTCATCAAATTATGGAAGTCCCCAAAGTGAACTGGGTAAATCGACAATTCGAAGTTGAACCAGAATGTTTCAACCGCTGCGGCTCGTCATGCACACTCGAGAGGCTCGCCTGGAATTGGGTGAAGATGCTATATACAGTCAAAGCCTGTGCAGACTAATAGGCGAATGAAAAATATATTTGCGCGAATACACTAAAATGCAGCTCTGTTCATGTTTCATGGGAAGCGGGAACGTCGGTCGCTGGGACTAGTTGACCGTCGCAAACGAGAATAACGATCGCCCGCCCAGGACCTCTGGCGACGCAGGCGGTTGCCCGCAGGGCTGAGCGAGCGAGAGCGTCTCTCGTTGCGATGCTTCACCCTCTTCCGTTCCTCCTTCTCCAACCTCCTTGCCGCTTTGTCTTTCTTCGTCTTGATTTCGCTCCGCTCCTGCATCTCGCGGGGTCGCAGAAGGTTGTACATGCCCTGGTACGCACCCTGCTCCCTCTGCCCGATACCGAGCAGCGAATCTTCTCGAACCTCGGCAGCATCGCGGGCATTATTGGCGTTCTGGACAGCGACAAAATTCGTGTGGGCTGCTCCGACCTGGACTCGAGTTAGGATAAACGAATCCAGTGTTGGAATATTCTGTGTGCACCTTGGAATTCTCGTCGGGTGTGAGAATCCTATCCACGGGCCCCTTTCCGAGGAGATATTCCTCCAGATCGGTTCGATTCTGGATATTCCCTGTTGTCCCTGTTGGCGGCGTTGAATGCATCCACTCCAGCTTCCCTTTCCGTTTTTTCCCTGTGTTCTTCCTGGATTCGTTGCAGCTCCTGCATCTGGTGTTCCTCCTCTTTCTCCTTGCGGAGTTGGTCGAGTTCATTCTTCTCTTCGAGCTAATGGCATCGGAAATGTACTGTAAGTTAATTGCCGCTACACAAGGCGCAGACAAACTCACAGTTTTCTTCTCCTCGATCCAGACTCGCTGTGGATTCCTGAGGATGAGCGCCGGATGCCAGGACTTCTTGATGTTGAGGTCGCCCCCCATGTTGACCTATTCGAGATTGAGCGATGGGAAACTGGCGGTCAGGGGCGACGGTGGGAGGAGGAGGAGGAGGTATATTATACTAACACGGTGAGTGGTCAGAGGCGACGGTATCGCAGCACAAGAGCACAGGAGCTCTATGACTTGGACTACTATCCGCATGCGACAGATTCTTTCCCACCATCAAACGATTGCTTCCCGGTGGCAGGCAGTGCTAGTCAGTCAACGGCCGGGCTCCTGAGTCACCTCACAACTGAATCGGATTCCCAAAAATATACGCAGGCTGAGCGACTCAAACCCGAAACAGCCAGTCAAGTTGCCGCGTCGGGACTCGGAAGCTTGCGCACGAAAACGAGTTCAGGCTCTAGATTATCCACGAGAGCTCTCAGAATATGAAGCAGATTCCAATTCGAACTTGGAGCGAACGAGGTTGAGCGAAGGTAGCGGTAATTTCCGAAATTGCTGGTGAGTGCATTTGCGAGGATGGTGCAACTGGGCCAGCTAGTGACCGGGTAGTAACCCGGCTGAAAGAGGAGAAATTAAAGCTTGGTGACCTCCGCGCCGAGCATTATGTGGTAGAAGGAAGAAGATGCGCTGATTTGTTTACCGAGTCGGAGCGGAGCTTCACTTTCGGCCGCTTGATTGCGCCCAATTTCATATTGTTCAACATCCTTCTGCACTCGGTTGAGGGGTTGGTTCAATTTGAAAGATGAATGCTATCGAATGCCAGTTAATTCGACGCAACGCCCGCATACTCCACACCCGCAATCCAAACCCGTTGTATATTTCTCGTCGCCGAGATATTCGCGATAGGATCTCCCGAAATCAACAGCAGGTCCGCCCGCATCCCGGGTGCTACCACCCCACGGTCGAAGAGGCGGTTGTGCTTCGCAGCCAGGACCGTGGCAGAACGTAGCGCTTCGACGCTCGAGAGCCCCGCCGCGACGAGGCGCTCGAGCTCCGCGTGCAAGCTGCTTCCGAACGGGAGCGTGAACGGCGCGGGGAAGTCGTTGGCGTCCGTCCCCGCCAGTACGGGCACGCCCGCAGTCGCGAGGCGCCCGGCGCTCGCGCTCGCCGCGGCGTACCCCGCGGCATCGATCTGCCCCGCGGCGAGGAACGCGGCGAAAATGGAGAGGGTGGGGACGGAGATTGTGCGTTGCGCCACGAAGCGGGCGAGGAGGGGCGCGTCGAGGGGCGTGTCCGTGGGGACGTGGTGCGCCTGGTCGACGCGCGCGGTGAGGGCGCGGTCGACGGCGGTGTGGTCGACGGCGTGGCATGCGACGCGCAGCTGGCTGGCGTGCGCGGCACGGACCAGCGCGTTCATCGTCGCCTGGTCGAGGGTGGTAGCGGAGTCCGGGCGCTCCGCGATGAGCTTGATGAAGGTCGCGCCCGTTGCGAGCTGGTCGGCGACGAACGCCGGGGCCTGGGACGCGGAGGTGATGGTTTCGTTCGACAGGAGGCCCAGCATGAGTGCGTGGGTGCTGTTAGGCGTGGTGGCGCTCAGGCCTGCGAAGCGCACGTCTGTGAGGCCTGCGTGGTTCGTCAGGGAGGTGCAGATGGCGGCCGGGAAGCAGGCCGCCACGATGACAGTTGTAACGCCGTAGGAAGCGAATGACTCCAGGTGCTCGACTAACCTGGGGTGCGCATGCGCGTCGATGAGACCGCTGAGAAGGACACCGCCGTTCCCATCGACCACCTCGGCCCCTTCGGCGTTGGGGACGATAACCCCTCCGGCGATGAATACAGTACCAATTGGAAGGAGCTTTTCACCGTCGAAGACTCGGACGTTCGTGATGGCAATCTTTTTAGGAGTCGAAATTCCTCGATTATCTTGAACAATGTTAGATTAGGTCGAGACTCAGATCGGGGGATATAGCCTACCTCTGCGTATGTTGTTTGATCGGACGATTTCCAACCCTTCATCGTATCTACGCACGGAATTTCTGGCGGGGGGACAGGAGCACACTGACCCCGCGAGGAGACCGGTAATAAAAAATGACAAGAAGTTGATCATGTCAAGAGGAAGTATATCAGCCAGGCTTCTCCGAATCGAATCTTTATAAACGTCGCAAGCAGACCCCCGGTCACTTAGGTCTGATACGGGATATAGATAAAACAAGCTCCACAAAAAAAATCATAAGTACCCGGGCCGACAGACAGATACAGCCCAGACGCAAGCGCAGTCGGTTCCACCCATGGTTAAAAGCGGCGTGCGGCGGAAGACTGCAGCGGGGAGAGCAGGAAAATTGTTTGAGTCAGGAGGCCTTGGATCCGGGTCACCGCCCCCTCAAGAGAGTCTTGACTCGGAAGGGTCTGAGGAGACTTGGCCGGGGCCCGCTCTAGAGCCATGACAGCTGAGAAGCGTTCCCTGAATAGCAAGCAGATTCAGTCGGCAGGAGACCTTGTAGCAAAGAAGCCAGCGAAAAATTCGACGGCGATTTGAGGCACACTCGGCTTGACCAGATGCCAGATGGTGAGTCGGTGCAAAGAGGAAGGTGACACGTGACTCGACGCTTCACCTTTTACGCCGACGGACAACTTACGGCGACCCCAGCGTTTCGATCCCCACAGCACTTGCAGCGCAACAACAGCTCAGTCTTCTCGACGTTTTGGACGCGCCCTGAACTTCTCCCAGCCGGCGCTGTGTACGACTAAGAGCCAGCCCATGTCAGCCTCGACGTCCTTGAAGCGGACATCCGACTTGTCCTATGCCTCCGTCATGCTCTTCTGGAGGGCGATCACCCAAATCTTCTTCCGAGAAATCAGAACGCGAGGCTCCTTCAATATCCCGAAAGACGGACCGGTCATCTTCGTCGGAGCGCCTCATAATAATCAAGTGCATCTCTGGCATATTTCTGCAGAATCTCTGCTGAACATGCCTAGTTTCTGGACATGTTGCTGGGGCTGGAGGTGTACAAGGAAACCCACCGCCGCGTCCAGTTCCTTGTCGCCGTATCCAGCATGCACCGCAAGTTTATCGGGTTCTTTGCGCGTTTGATGGAGAGCAGTGCGTGCATGTATATTGATGCTTAATTTCGTTTAATTCCGTACTTTAGTTCCCGTTGCGCGCGCCGCTGACTCTATAACGCCGGGAGCCGGCCGCATCCGGCTCGCGCGCGACGACCCCTGCACCGTCCTCGGCGAGGGCACGCGCTTCCTCTCCGAGTTCACGCCCCGCATGCAAATCATGCTCCCCAAATCGCTCGACAGCGCCGCCGCCGAGGTCACCGAAGTCGTCTCGGACACGGAACTCAAGATCAAGAAGGCGTTCAGCGCCGGCGCAGAGAAGTTCGGGGAGGACGGCCTCGAGTTCCGCAAGCTCCCGTTTGTCGACCAGGCGGATATGTACCGCCACGTCTACGACTGCCTGAACCGCGGGGGGAGCATCGGCATTTTCCCCGAGGGTGCGTGCGCCTCTCGTCCTTATATCCGTCCTTGACGCTTTCCAGGCGGCAGCCACGACCGCACGGACCTCCTCCCCCTCAAAGCCGGCGTGTCGATCATGGCGCTCGGCGCAATGGCCAACGACCCCACCGTCCGTGTCAAGATCGTCCCCGTCGGCCTCTCCTACTTCCACGCGCACAAATTCCGCTCGCGCGCCGTCGTCGAATTCGGCCGCGCGCTCGACGTCCCCGCCGAGCTCGTCGACATGTTCAAGCTCGGCGGCGCGCAGAAACGGGAGGCTGTCTCAAAGTTCCTGGAATTGATCTTCAACGCGCTGAAGACGGTCACTGTGCGGGCGCCGGATTACGATACGCTCATGGTGCGCGTCTCATCTGAGACTGGACGCCTCATTTATGCCTTTATTTTTATTCAGATCATCCAAGCCGTGCGCCGACTATACAAAACCCCGGGCCAGCACCTGACGCTCGGGCAAGTCGTCGAGCTGAACAGGCGGTTGTTAGAGGGGTACGAGCACTTCAAGGACCTCCCCCGCGTCCAGAATCTGCGCAAGGACGTCCTCAAATACAATCGGCTTGTCCGGGACTTGGGGTTGCGCGATCATCAGGTGCCTATTTACATTGAACTAACCCCGCTTCGCTCGGCATGTTGATTAGCCCGCAGGTTCCGCGCGCGCAGCGCGCAGGGTGGAAGACGCTCGCGCTGCTCACGTACCGCGTCGGCCTGCTCGCCGTCTGGGCGGTATTCGCGCTGCCCGGCGTTATATTGAACGGCCCCATCTTCATCCTCGCGTCCATCCTCTCCCGGCAGAAGGCTAGAGGTTCGCCTTCCATTTCTGAGCGGTTCAATTCATTTACTTTACTTTATTTTATTTGTGTAGAGGCGCTCGCGGCGTCGCGCGTGAAGATCGCCGCGCGCGACGTGCTGGCGACGTGGAAGGTGCTCATCTCGCTCGGCGTCGCGCCCGTGCTCTACCTGTTGTACGCGTGCATCGGCACGCTACTCGCCGTCCGCGCGAACGCGCCACTTAGGTGGCGGCTCGTCACGCCGTTCCTCGTACTCTTTGGCGTCCCGGCGATGAGCTACGCGGCGCTCAAGTTTGGCGAGGCGGGCATGGACGTGTTGAAGTATGTATTCGTATTTTATTTCTTGCTGTTCTTATCTTTTGTTTATCGTAACCTTGCTAATGCGATCTTGCTTCCTTGCAGATCACTCCCTCCCCTGATCGTGGCGCTCATTCCGGGCCACCAGCGCTCGCTGGATAAGCTCAAGGCCATGCGCGTCCACCTCTCGAACGAGGTCTCGGACCTCATCAACGAGTTTGGGCCGAACCTCTACGAGGACTTCAACGAGGTGCGCGTCGTGTGGTTCAAAAAAATAGCCCGCCTCATCTATTTCCTTCTAACGCACGTCCACTCACTCGCGTACACAGTGGCGCATCCTCGTCCCCTCCGCCTCCGTCCCGCCCTCGAGCGGCACCCCGGGGCTCTGGCGGCGCAAGAGCGGCGTGGGCGCCGTCGACGCGCAGGGGCTCGGGCTCACGCACCCGATGACCTGGCTCGACGAGCGCATCTTCGGCTTCCGCGCGGCGGCGACCGCGCCGAACTCGGACGAGGAGGACGCGGGCGATTATGATAATGTTATTGGCTTTATCCCAGGGCTCGGCGGGACGCTGCAGCCTGCTGATGCCGCTGCCGCGTCGAAGAGCCGGAGCCGGAATAGCTCGTATGCGGACTTGCAGCGTCTGCGGATGACTGCGCAGGAGGAGGCGAAGCGGTAAGAGTTTGGGGACTGCGTTTAAACAGCTTGTTGCTGTATGAGTCGAGTATTTACACAGTTCAGTCTCTTGTCGTTTACTTACTACTTACTTGACTGCATTACCGCGTTCGTTCACGGACTCGCCCCAAGGCTGAACAATTGCGGCGTAAGAAAAAATCGTGCATGGAAGAAGGTTCAAAACAGTAAATCTTTGCGCCGTCCTGATCCATACTTTTAAAATGTCTGCTTTGAACGCTGTATGCCCGAGTATTTATGACACCGCACACTCTTGTCTACTCAACTCAACTCCTGCGCTGCATTATCGCGTTCACGGACTCGCGCGCGCCACCCTCCCAGTCATCCCAGCACAGGCTGAGCAGGACGGTGTCGCGTCCGACACAATTAGGCAGGGTGTCTCCCTCGCGCATGCCGCCACCGTTCCCGGCCTCGGTCTTCCAGGCGGGAAGCGCCCGCTCCCAGCGCAGCACTCCCTCCTGGCGGAATCCCATGCGTTCCGCCGCGCGCACGCTAGACACGTTCAGTGTGTTCGCCTTCCACGCGACGCGCCGCAGCCCGAGCCCGCCCGCCGCCAGCGCGTCGAGCGCCCAGCGCAGGAGCAGCCCCGTGGCGCCGGACGTGACGTGCGTGCGCTGGAACCGCGGGAGCGTGATGACGAACCCGAGTTCCGTACTGAGGTGCGCGGGGGACGTGTCGAGGAGGCCGATGATGCCCGTGAGCTGTGGGGCGCCCGGGGCGGTCTTGTCGAGCACGGCGAAGAGCACGCTGCCGGGGTCGGGCTGGATGCGCCCGACGATGAGGGTCGCGAGCAGGTCGTCTACGGATGCGAATGGGCCCCAAGGCAGGTATGTGAAGAGCGCGTCATGGGCGCGTATGGCGGCGAAGAACGCGTCGGCGTGCTCGGATGGCTGGAATGCACTGTTAGGCTGCATGATTTAAATTCGGAGAGACGTCGCTTACAAGGAATGGAACGAGCTTTACACGGTCGTTTTCGAGCAGTTGAGGAACGGGAAAACAGAAGTTGATGTCGTAGGGCAGTGACTCGGACATTGGTTCTCAAGCAGGTGGTGGTCGACTTTGAAAGTGAGTCATATTGAGGCATGTGACTATACAGCGTAATATACAACAACCTCTACGCTTCTGACCAAGTTTACCCACCCCAAATACTGAAAACGAACTAGATCAGCCACTAGCGGGTGAAGTTTAGCACAAGTGATAAAGACGTACCATTGCCCTAGCTATAATCCCAATGCGGTCCCCGGGTGCCAGCGTCTCGATGAAGCCAGCACCGTCCCCACTCCCATTTTCTTCGCCGGCCTCCTGCAAGTCGGCGGATGCGCCATCCTGCCAGACGATATCGTGATCCACGGGTACACTGGAAGCACATCTATTTGTCTGAACACGCCAGTGACCATCTGGCTCGGCGGGATTCTTGACTTCAAGCAATGGCCCACTTGGACGACGTCCGTGAAATCCTAATGCCACGGTTACACGGCGCCATCCTAGCAGCTCCGGCGCCTGCTCTGGCCGCAGGATCGTAGCCTCAAACCAGGTGTAAGAACCGCTGTAAGTTCCTATGTAGAAGAAATGTGTCAAACAGAGAAGGAATTTGGGCAAACTTGGAGACAAGGACCTTGGTGCATTAGATCGCTGGTCCAGCCCTGGTCGTTACTCCGTATCTTGAAATTGACCTGTTTCACTCTCAAACGTGCACCACGTCCCCCGAGCTCCTCGGATGAGGGAAAGGCCGGCGTGACGAGGTAGCGCAGCGCGGCGTTGTAACGGGGATAATAGGAAGCAATAACTGCTCTGCGTTCGGCGCTCGAGCAGGAGATTCGAGGCCAGTAGCCGGCGTCATCGATTATAGTGTTGACAAGTTCTGGGGGAAGAAATTTGACGAGAAAGCGTCGGACTTCGAAGACATCGCTCGGTGAGGAAGGGTAATATAGTTTGTCACTGGGGAGAGCTTGAGGGTGGGGGGCTTGGAGGGACTTCAAATAAGCCGGGAGTAAAAATAGTAGACACAAGAGGACTGTAGGGACTATCCCGTCTAGCACATCGATGCTCATGACCGGGAGAGCAACGGTACCGGTAAACATGTGTAAATTCTGCCGCTCACTGTTTGATTCCCGAATCCCGATTAGGACTTGCTCTTCATCTAACACGTCGCCCATAATTTTTGCTGTCGCTTGCGTCAAATCGCGTCCATTGGGATTATGATTCTGACTAATAGGAAGAAAATTGTCTCTCGAGTCATATGTACTCGTGATCGCTTGGCCATGCCGGGCGGTCGCGGGCGGCCCTTTCTCTTGGCGTAACCGTGAGACAGCATATAAGGCAGAATGCAGGCGCCAATCAACTATCGTATCCACCGGCATGTCTTCCCAAATTTGGCTCGGTAGGAATATTGATAGCCCAGCCGGACGAAATCTGACCGTTGAACTTCCCGTAGTCACCGGCGCAAGCAACGGCATGGGGCTCTCCGTTACAGAATACCTCCTTGCTGAGGGCCACGCTGTGGTCGCCGCCGTCCGCAAACCCGAATCTATGAACGCGCACAAGGACAAATACGGCCCGAAAATCCTGGTGGTCAAAGTGAACGTACAGAGCCAGGAGGACGTCGAATCGGCGTTTGCACAGGCAGAAGCCGCATTTGGCCGGATAGACGTGGTGTATAACAACGCGGGGTATAGCGCCGTTGGTGAGGTCGAAGCGATGCCGATGGAAGATGCCAAGGATATGTTTGAGGTGCGAAGTTGAACCGGCACTTGGTTCGTTCCTTGGCTCACGATACCGAAACAGACCAATTTCTTTGGGGCAATGCGGGTGTCCCTCGCGGCCATCAAATTCTTCCGAGAGATCAACAAGCCCATCGGTGGTCGCCTCATTCAGGCGTCTTCAATATACGGACTCTGCGTAAGTAGGCTTGCTAGTATTCGGATCTTACTCACAGATTCGACAGCCCGGCGGCGCAACCGGTTATTATTCTGCGAGCAAATATGGTATGTGTTTCCTCCCTCCAAAGGCTATCCCTAACGTTCCCTAGCTCTGGAGGGAATAACAGAATCCATGGCGGCCGAACTCGATCCCGCATGGAACATTAAAGTCAGTCTTTTCACTCCACTTCAGTTGTTGTGTACCCTACTAAAATCCAGCGTAGATCACGCTCGCATAAATGGGCTTCTTCCGCACAAACTTGGTCAAGAACCACACTTACACGGTGTACTCGCATCCAGCTTACACCGACCCAACATTGTTGGGAAACGTCACGCGTTCGATTCTCGCGAACGTGGACCCGTCGATGATCAAAGGCGACCCCGACAAGCTCGCGCGCCGGCTGTATGAACTCGGAAATCTGGTTGAGCCACCGCTGCGCGTGATATTGGGTGAGGATGGCCCGGTGATGTTGGCACCGAAACTTGCAAAGGATGCGAAGGAGCGGGAGCAATATGCAGACTGGGCACACGGCCTGGCTTTTGATGAGTGAAATTTGACGGGCATAAAATACATGTCTCTTTCGTGGGACGCCTCCGTGGTGGCAAGGTTGAACTTTCTGGTTCAAAAATTACTCAGGCTCTTGGAAGAATAAAACCACCTGCAATTCTCCTGTCGGTTGCCGCTAAATAAATAAATACTGTGAGATCAAGGCTTGTCTACGAGCGCAACTTAGAAGAGGGCCCGAAGAACAGCGCGACGAACACGTACCAAAAAATATTATTATTGATATTATTGGAGATTCAACTAGATCTCGTCGAAGAACAAAACACTCTGCAGTGTTTCCGTGGTCCCAAGGCGAAGTTTGGCTGGGCGACTGGGACATGCTTGTCAACGCACACAAGGAACAAAACCTGTACTTATGCCAACATTATCAGCGATAAACAATACATCGAAGCACTCACGCACCGCTGCTTTTATTGTCCAGCGGTCCTTGGAAGTTGGGATACGAGTGGAAGTGCCGAAACATTTGAATCAAGCCCATGCTCGTGGGCGCATAGAGGATGGATGTGAACCGACGACATACACTGTGGCCAGAAACAAAGTAACAAATGCGGCACCATAAGTTGAATCGAGAGGACTAGTCATCGTTGTTCCGCAAGATTAATACGCCTTTGGCTCTTGTGCGCTCGTACCTTCGGTGTGTTGCATTTTTGTTCACCCAAATCTGATCGCAGTGCCCGGGGGTCCGCTAAACATCATGGTCACATTTTATTGGGACGAGTTTTGCATCCGCGGAATCTCCGCTATGACGGGGCAGAACCGCATGATGTTACGATGTAATCTGGCAGCTTGGACATCCAAAAAAGGCACCTCCTTTGCCATCCATTCGGGTTGAGTTACAACCCCGCGGAATAGAATGGGACGCGCTGCCAACATGAAACGCGGCCCCGGTGAAGCAGGGCGCGTTCGAAATAGTTGCCCAATCACATAAGAGGATTCAATGTTGGCTGCCCGTGCAGGATCACCTGAAAGCCCGAGGTATTGAAACGCCGGCGCTTCGTCACTAGCCGCCGCAGTCAAGCAACATCTAGAAGGAGACTAATTAGAATAGCCACCTTCCCCATCTCCGTGCAAAGCAGAAAGGAAACCCCACCATGCGAAGCACACGTGCAGTTTGAACTTGGATCTAACACTTGAAGTTTCGTGTGAGGAAGGCGGAAGTCCGTTGAGGATATGCCTCTGGGGACTCAAGATTCGTCAGAGTTATGGCGAAGTTCACTGTTCAGACTCGAGGGAGGGCGAATATCAATCACATACACTGCCCGACGCGCGCGACAGAAATTGATCACGGAATTCTGCACTCGCGCTGGCATACGGTCCGAAATTTATGGACGTAAAGTTCGACAAATTAGACCTTCACGCCGTGAATCTTGCCGTAAATTCGCATGCCGTGGTTGTTTTCAGGGGTATCTTCCTCCGCTTTCGCTTCCAACTCTAAAATATGCCCAAGGCAGGGAAATCCTCCGCGTGGGCTGACTCCGGGAATGCCGAAACTCCCACGCGTGTCATCGGTCAACTCGAATGTTCCGGCCTTGTTCCGGCCACGACTTGGCACGACACCGTCTGGACTCTGCTGTGGCACCCGGATTGCCGGCCTACAGGATCCTTCTGATCTCTAGGTCCATCTTACGGGCATTTATCATTTATCCAGTGGTCCCCCATTCTCAACTTCAACTTCAACAGTGGTGGGTCCTACTTTGGCGCCGACGGAACTTTGATTCAATGATTGTGTACCTCATATCGTGAACCCCCTGCCACCTTTAATAATTGCATTTGCCTCGCTATCTTTAGTTCCGGATTACTTATATATGACAGCCGCCGCCTCCTGCATGCTTCTTCAGAGTCCTGCGCTACCTCTGGCATGTCTGAGCCGAATTCTGTCGATGTTCTGGTGGTCGGAGGGGGCCCAACCTCTCTTTTATTGACCAGCCTCCTCGTACGCTCAGGCCACAAGATTCTTACCGTCGGCGAGTGTGTTTTTAATCTCACATGTCGCTCCTTCTCACTCCGGTTGCAGAGCAATATGATAAGTTTGAACAAGGTCTTTACGGAAGAGCGTGCATGCTGTACGCGGGTTCCCTCGAGATTCTAGACTTGGTTGGCGTTTACGAACGCGTTGCGGATATTGGCTTCATTGTCAAGTGCGTGTTCCCGCACCGATGCACCATTAATATGCTTACACGTCTTAGAAACGCTGTAACCTACAAAGATGGCGTCCAGAGTAGCTCGCGAGGTTGGTCGTTTGTCCAAAGCGTGTTGGCAGAGAGCGATACCATGTTCAAGTACAGGTCAAGCGGTGTTCTCTTTCCATCCATGACAGATTCTCATATACTGTGTAGCTTCTCCTTGCGTCAGAAGCATTTGGAAGACGCCCTGAGAGAAGTTATAGAAGAAACCGATAGCAGTGCAGTGAAAGCACCAGTCAAGCTGCTGAATTATCGCACCATTGATTCTCCGGAATACCCTATCGTCGCCACAGTCGAAGATCAAGGTGACATTCGAGAGATTCATTGGTGCGCTGTTCCTCAGCCCATGCAGGATGATATGTTGAACATTTTCGAATTTCAGCAAGTATCTGGTCGGAGCAGACGGTGGACGCTCGGCTGTTCGTAAATTGGGCAATTTCCGCTTCCCTGGGACTGCCTCACCACACCACTGGGTCCGTCTCGATGCTGTTGTCAAGACTGATATGCCCTTGAGCCAAACCCATGCCATTTCCATTGAGTCGAAATTTTACGGGAACGTCCTTTGGACGCCAACCGACAACGGACGTGTTCGCATTGGGTTTGTGTATGACCAGGAACCTGGGACCCAAGTAACGGAAGACTTAATCATGGATGCCGCGAAACAGGCTGTCCACCCCTTCACTCTCGAATTTGTGAAACTGGACTGGTGGACAATCTACAAGATTGGTCAACATATTGCAGATACCTTCAGGCAGGGGCGGGTTTTCCTGGCCGGGGACGCGGCGCATACTCATTCATCTGGAGCCGCGCAGGTCGTTTTTTTCTCCCGTGCGGCATGGTGCTTTTCGACTAATCGATTTTACATAAAGGGTATGAACACCGGTTTTCACGATGCCCTCAATCTCGGGTGGAAGTTGGCGGGCGTTCTGAACGGCCTCTACTCCGAAGATATTTTGGACACGTACAGTTCAGAGCGCCGCCAATCCGCGGAACGGATGATGAACCTTGACAAAGATATCGCCGCCCTGATATCAGGTAAAATCCCCGACCACTTCAACGCCCCGCGCGACGCCGACCCCAACGACTATTTGGCCAAACTTCATTCCACCAACGCCATGTTCACAACTGGCCTCGGTATTTCGTACGAGACGAACTGGGTAAATCGCCCGTCAACATCACATGTTGCCACGGTTGAAATCGGGCATCGAGCACCAGATGGGCCGTTATTCCGGCTGGGACGAGTAATCGCCCAGCCACTGCGAAAATTGGTTGGATACACGGGCAGGTTCTGGGTCGTCATATTCTCCGGGAAACTCGAGCGAACGGAGACTGCTATGCGCCTGAGCCCCCGCTGCTCAACAAACTACCGCGCGCTACGTGCTGAAATCGATTCACCACAGTCCTTTTTCAACATGCGGCCAACGTCGTGGAATTTCTTGACCATTATTTCAGGACGAGGCTCCTTGCCTGCGTCGGATCTCATCGGCAGCGCACCCTTGGGAAAAACTGTATGCGACTTTTCGGGCGAGGTTTTCGCTACGTATGGAGTTGACGAGAACATGGGGGCAGTCGTCGTCGTTCGTCCTGATGGCATTGTCAGTCTCAAGGCCACACTAGACGGTGCAGGAGGGCAACAACTTGGCGAATATCTTACGTCGCTCGCTGGTCATGGGATTCGCCCTTCCCCTCGTCCTGGCGCGCACGAGCCCCCCTCCAGGGGCTATGAACTTGACGTGGAGGGCAAGGAACCAGTACAAGTACTTGTGTAAATGTATTTCCTGAAAATTAGTGGCTGTAGTCTTTTTATTCAACGTGGTGCTTCTTGCTCGAGGGATATATATGCCATATGGCAAACATACTGTGCAAAAAGTGTTTTCATTGTCGGTCTCCGAATTTCTAGACAACTTCACTTTCTTATTATGTTGCCATTGCTGGTACTCAACGCAGAGGCTGGTTACGAGCCTAGTTTCCATGCACACCCAGACCATCCTCATTCTGGCTGCTTTGAGAGACTAAGGACACCAACAGAGTCCAAGGGGGGAGTCAGGCTTTGAATGCCGTGCTCTCGCCAACAGCACCCACGAGCTTGAAGGCCATACGTAAGACCCTGTTACCGACACACTCAATACGCGCTCAAAGGTTATTAGGTTAACATCGACGGGCGGCAAGTTGAAGCAACTGCGGCCCGACCGTAAATACGGGCCAAAACAATGATTACCTTCTGTGAACTCGTTTCTCAATGCCCATGATCCGGAAGTATTTCATACATTGAGTTTCTCTCCTGTTCCTTGGGTCACAAAATGTTTGAGGAGCAAACTTGCATTGCAGCGCAATTGAGGAAAACATCATACGGGTGGACCTCATGCGACATGTGCAACATCAGCCATTAGGGTTGTTCACAGTAGCCCTTTTTCTTTACTTTTTACCTCCTTTCACTGGTTGAACATTTCAAGTTTTTCAGTGAGAAAATTGGTGAAAAACTTTAGTGATTTTACAGAAATTTCTCACTGAAAAAATAGGTGAAAAACTCGAAATATATACAGAACTTCTTTTTGACTCACAATCACTTTTTTCACCAAAAACGGAAAAAGTCCAGAAAAAGTTTCCAGTTTTTCACCTACTTTTTCAATGAAAAATTACTGTAATATCAGTAAAGTGTTCCTCCAATTTTCTCACCGAAAAACTCGAAATGTTCAACCAGTGTTTTTGTCTTCCTTGTTGTCTTCCTTTTCAAAGAGGGAACCAAAAATGAGAAGAAAAAGGAACGGAAAAAGGGCACTTTTTGAAAAATGAGCACACTCCTTCATTTTTGAAAAAGGATCATTTTCCCGCTCTGTTTATTTTTCCTTTTTCAGACTGCTTCCCCTCCTGGACTTGGTACTTGTTAGGATACATAGGTCCTACCCTCTCATATGCACTCTCAAGAGACCATGTATCCCTTCCCCTGTGCAGATATTCTAGCTCATTTATATGTTCCATAATGTTCCCTTTTTCTCTCCTTTTTTTCTGGATCTCATTGCTTAGGTGTTCACAGTAACTCATTTTTCATTCACTTTTCTGTCCCTTTTTCTTCGTTTTCGGTCAGTTTTGCACCCAGAAACTTGTACTTTTGGATTTTAGACCCTCTTGAATGTCTGAATGGAAAAGGGGAAAAAAAACCGGACAAAAAGGACAGGAACATCAAAAAGGAGAGAAAAAGGGAAACAAAAAGGAGCTAAAAAGGGCTACTGTGAACAGCCCTATTAGGGTCGTTCACAGTTCCCTTTTTTCTTCCCTTTTTTTCTCCCTTTTTTCCTGGATCTCGAGTTTTTGGCCGGGATTTTTCCCCTTTTCAACTCAGAGGTGTGAAAAGGGTTGAAAAAGGAAAAAAAGCCGAGCAAAAGTTCAAACAGGATGAAACTGCAGAAAAAAGGGAGAGAAAAAGGGACGGAAAAAGAGAACTATGAACACCCTGGTCCGGGACTCCCGTTTTTCATCCCTTTTTTCTCCTTTTCTTCATTCCATGTAGACTAGATTGCAGATCTATGCAAAGCTCAGGTTGAACCAATATCAATAGCCATCTAATGGGGGAGTAAGGCATGACTATGGGACTCCAAGCAATAAGCTGATCCTCAAGTTCTGTCATGTTCAGTAGAAAAAGGTAGTCTCTTATAAACAGATGCTATAACATTATCAACTTGTACCTCGTTTGTTATAAGAAAAAGGGAGAAAACACAGAAAAGGGAAGGAAAAAGGGAGTGAAAGAGGGAAAGAAAAGGGAACTGTGAACAACCTTATTGTTTGGTTGATGTTTTGGGTCATACAGCCATATGTTGCCACGGCGTCCCCGGTCGAAGGATAATCAGTGTGCATCGGAAGAGGGGGTTTTCGAGGTCGAGGATCATGAATATTGCTACCCCGAAGGTCCCAGAATTACACAACGGGCCGTTTCGCTTCCACGTGAATTGCATCACACCCGTCAGAATAGCAGGTAATTACATGAAACTTTGTTTGGGCGAGTAGCCCACATCGAGAACTGTAGGATAGAGCACAGAAATTGACGGAATCCATCCGTTCAATACCGCAAAATCACGGAGTCGTTTGAGCGTTTCGCTTCACGGTTAAATACGGTAAGAGCGCTGACACTGCGCAGTCCGGTTAAATACTGTAAGAGAGCTGACACAGCGCAG
This sequence comes from Mycena rosella, assembly GCA_029378255.1. Classification (NCBI taxonomy): domain Eukaryota; kingdom Fungi; phylum Basidiomycota; class Agaricomycetes; order Agaricales; family Mycenaceae; genus Mycena; species Mycena rosella. Next base: position 41,794 of record JARKIE010000085.1, read on the forward strand.
TCCGGATGCTTGCCGTCGGATGCCAACGAGTATAAGTAAAGGTGCTGGAGCCGACTGCCTCATATCCCATTTCTACGCCGGCAATGTTCAGTTTTTTCGCCATTTTTTTATCCGCTCTCCTGGCTGGATCGGCCTATTCTTGTCCCCATGTAGAGCACTCCGGAGCCACAAGAAGACTCTACCAGGAGGGACTAGAAATCGCCCGAATGAACAACATCCGACGCGTAGGCATCTATTCTCTGAACTAAATGCCATCTTTAACGTGTCTAGATAAGCAAACCACTTCCGCGGCCGCCAAGAGCATTGCGATCACGAACGTCCGAGTATTTGACGGCGACAAGCTCCTTCCGCTTGGTTCTGTCTACATCGCTGGAGGATTTATCGCCCCCTATGCTGAAGGGGCCGAGGTAGTTGACGGCAATGGTGGTGTCCTCCTCAGCGGCCTCATCGACGCACACGCTCACCCCTCCTCGGTCGCGCACCTGGAAGCGTTTGCTTCTAACGGCGTTACAACCGCGATCGTGGCAAGCTGTTTCCCGGCCGCCGTTTGCAAATCCCTGTTGAACCACGCAGGCCTCCCCGACGTACGCTTCCCGGGCGTGAGTGCCAACACGCCCAATAGCAGCCATGCACTATTGCTGGGCCTCCAGCTCAACGAAACCATCACCTCCGCGTCCCAGGCCCCGGCGTTCGTCGCCGATCAGCTCGCAACCGGCGCGACCTTCATCAAGCTCATCGCGGAGCACCCGGACTCCGCCACTACTCTCGACCAAGCGACGATGAACGCGCTGGTCACCTCCGCGCACGCCAATCAGCTGCGCGTCGCAGGCCACGCCGCCGACTACGCCGCCGTCCACCGCACCTTAACCGCGCACGTCGACCAGGCGCACCACGTCCCCACGGACATACCCCTCGACGCGCCCCTCATCTCCCGCTTCGTTTCGCAAGGCACCATCTCGGTCCCCACTCTCTCCATCTTCACCACATTCCTCGCCGCGGGGCAGATCGACGAGGCCGGGTACGCTGCGGCGAATACGAGCGTCACCCGACTCCGGGCTGCAGGGGTGCCCATCCTCGCAGGGACGGACTCGAACGATCTCCCCGCGCCGTTCACGCTCCCGTTCGGAAGCAGCTTGCACACCGAGCTCGAGCTCCTCGTCCAGGCGGGGCTGTCGACCGTGGAAGCGCTGCGTTCTGCGACGGTCCTGGCTGCGCACCACAACCTTCTCTTCGATCGTGGGGTGGTCGCACCCGGGATGCGGGCAGACCTACTATTAATCTCGGGAGATCCCATCGCGAATATATCGGCGACGAGGAATATACAGAGGGTTTGGATTGCCGGTGTGGAGTATGCGGGTGTTGAGACGAGCTGAGCGGATTCCGTAAATTAATTACTCCTTTACACACCATCAATCCTGTACACACCTTGGAATTCAGCCACATCCTGGCAAATCTGTGTCAACTATCTTTTTTACAGTAGATATAGGTATCCTCCGCTGCTTTGGGCATGAGAAATGAGTGAAAAAGTCAGACTGTGACTAAAATCTGACCTTCACTCCTTTGTACACTCCATTCAAACTCTTAGTGAGCCTCTAAATTAACAGTTAAATTATATAACCTCGCCAATAGGGTATTTCAGCCTACTCAGATTTAGAATGGCACCCACCGTTGGAACTCAGATCACTCATTTACACTGTGACAATATTGTTCAGACACCAAATTTAAATATAATATTCGCGGAGTACGCAGCTGGGCCCTGGCATCTTTCCGTATTCGCTTCAGCAACCGTTGAGCAAACTTTGTTTCAAAACGCAAGCGGGCTTTTTCTCAACTAGTTAAATTGACGTATAAAATCCTGAAGCGCAGCAGAGCGTATAAAATACCCTCTCCTACCCCCCCCCGGGCCCCCCTTTTGATACACTCGGTACTATTCCCGATTGTGTTATTGCATGTCTGAGCTTGTGACCTTGTCAGCAAGCGCACAAGGCCAAACAAGCCGCAAGTAATTTGTCAAATGGCTGATGTGGCCGAGGTCACCGAACTGCTCAACCTGATTCAACTTTCAAGCTACATATTACCAAGTTCGAGGTAATTGGGCGAGCAAATGAAAATTATAGCGTTGTACTCTTGCCATTTGTGGCTTGATTTTTCCGTTGCTTTCGCAACAGCATTAAGCAAGTGGCAAGTAGTAATGCACCATCAACAGCTAGGGTTAGGGGTCGGCATCACCGGCCATCAAATTCGGCCTAATTCTGCGACAAACCTCCGATTTCTCCCGTCTCCCGCCTCCCGTCTCAGTGGCAATCCAGGTCAAGTCCAGGCCTCAACCCCTGGGTCAGGGAGTGTAGCCTTCTACTTCAAGCCTGCAGTTGGAGTGACAATGCGGACTCAAGATTGACTCAAGAGTCAAATTACTCAAGTTTGACCCATTGCCTAGTGACCGAAGCCGACATTAGTTCGAGGCTTGAAAAGCCACTCAAGATGGCCCATGCATTATGGCCGGGATTTATTTTATCCCCTGTTCCGCGGAGGGCTGGACCGAGCTGTGCTTTTCTCCCGCGGAACATCTAGACTTTACGATCATTTCTTGTCTCAAGAAGCAGCGGATATATCCTGTCTCGCATGGAGAAACTCCATAAAAGCCCCAGCAAATTCCTAGAAACTTTATCCGCCACTGTCCTCGACCTCGCCTTCGACCGTACCCCACCACTCGACAACATCAACAAGATGCCTTCCGAAGTGTTTGGGTAAGCAAATCACTCTAAGCAGTCGGCGCTCTCATCTAATCCACATTTTCTAGCTCTCTGGTCGCCGCCATTTGCGTCAATCTCATCCTTTATACTCTCGAGGTCGTTATGGCTTGCCAGTTCCTGGGAAAGCCCAGCGAGCACGGCCCAGGCCGGTTATCGAAGTTCAGAGTCTGCCTGAATCTGATGATCGACACTGTTGCAACATTAATCGGTTGCGGGTTTTTATTCATGGTACGAACTTTTTTCAGTTGGAATTTCCATTTCATTGACGAACGCTTTGCAGATCCAAGGATCCCACTGGGGTACGAAAACCTCCTGGTGGTTGTCTTGGCTTAACTGACGGCTCCCGTAGGCTCCAATGATGACGTTCAATACCACTACTGGCGCATCGTTGTAGGCGTCCTCACCGCGAGCACTGCCGCCTCCGTTATCACTCAAAGCTTCTTGTTGGAGCGGTTCTGGAAAAAGTAAGATATCTCTCCGTCTCCTCTACTTTGAACTCTCATGCTCATAGTTCATCACCCAGCATTCGCCAGCATCTTCTCGGTACCGCCTTCGCTGTTACCTTCCTCGTCGTGGTACTCATTTCTTGAGATTTCATACTGCACCCATCTAACCTGCGCCCCAGGCCGTTTTCGTATCGGTGGCAGCTGTTGTCGTCTGCGCTTACTTACAATGGATCAACGCACCTGTTGTGATACCTTTCGTTTGGTTCGTAGACCGACATTCCTATCATCGGAGTCACCTAATTTACTTGTTTTCGTAGGGTTGCTCTCATCGGCAACGTTATTGCAGCATTGGGAATAACGACTGTATCAGTCTGCCAGCGTATCGTGTTGAAGACCGGTCCCGGTGCCCCGAGGAAAAAGTACGTTGGCTCCTCTTCCCGTGTATTTCGCGCGTCTGACAACTGACCCACAGGATTATCGCCCGCTCCACCCGCGCTTTTATCGAGACCGGTTTCCCCAGCGCCATCCTCTTCGTCCTGGCCCTCGTTGCCTGGGCCCTCGGCAGAAAGGGCGACTGTATGTGCCCCCAAAATTCTTACCACGCCTGCACTGACCGCTCTTCGTTGCAGTCGTCGTCGCGCTGTACTTCGTCCAAGCCCGCGTCTACTCCTGCACCATGCTCTTCACTTTGCGCAACCCCTTGCCCGCGCGTACAGACGCCTGGATAGAAGACATGGTCTCCACCTCCGTCCCCCAAAAGCGTGTCCCAGTCCCTCCTCGTTCGTGCAATTTGTTTCACATCCGTCGAACACAACTAACAACGCGCCCGTCAGTGTCCCCCGATATCTACCTACACAACGATAAATCCGACCGCGCGACGCTGTGCGGAATCCCCGAGGTATGCCTTCCCTGCCATTCATTTGGACGCTGCTGATATCCATTCGTTCTTAGGAAAAGGAAGTCCAGGGGTGGTACAACATCGATCTGAACACAGACGCCGCGCGGTCCAGCGAAGACACCGCACGGGAGGTACCCGCGACGGCAGTGGTCTTCCACCGCAACTCGGCCTTCTACCAGGTGCATGACGAGGAGAAGCAGTGATTTGTTGAGGACTTTCAAGATTCAACATGGACAGGTTTTGTTTCCATACTTTGCAGTGTATTTTACCCCTGCATCTTATTTCATTGTTGTACATTACTCGTTTTCGATATTCGAAATGTAATCTATTGCTATCCGGAGACCGACCGACCCCGACAATGTTTGAACTTGAACGGATTGTAATCTGTTGGATCAATATGGATCTGTCCGAACCGCATCCCACTCTTCCTTCCTTCCAAGTTCCCGTGGGCATAAATGTGTCCACCTTTGACCTCGACTATACCTCCGAATGCGAACTTCAAACGGTTGGCTCCATCTTACGTCCCGGTACCGGCTACCAAACACTCTCATCTAGCCGGTTACAGATGCGTGCATGCATGGCAGCGCAATTACATATGCTTTTCCCATGAACATCATACATATCGTGCTCCGAGGACATTTGATGAATCCTGGACTATGGCGAAGCTCAACCAACTCAGCCGACCCGATCGACACTGGCTGTCGACACGCATTTGTACTACCTTCGTTTGAATTTATTGAGCCCATTTTTTGCGCGGTGCTGCACAAAATCTTGTCAACATCGAGTTAATCACGAATGCTATGCAGCTCTCCATGGGTCCCAGCAGCTGAGAAGTTCTTAGGAAGACATATGCTAAACAGGACAGAAAATCCCTCTCGAGAATTCGAACTTTCTTCTTCTCGTGGAACGTCATACACTAAGCGCAGGGTCGATGGATAACTATTTATGATTCACGGGGACCTTGCGCCTCGGACACACACCCTGTCGATTCAAAATCAGTCAGGTGGCAACTGATTGACGAGAAGCACTGTTTTTGTCACCTGTATAACGCTGGCTGTGAACCGATGCAACTGGAGTAGACCTAATCGCGTGGTTCAAATATCAGAGGATGAGGATGACAAGAACGTTCGAAACGCAGGGAAAAATAAATAGCACAGCGCCAACGCCGTGAACACTCGTACAGTCTGGTAGCAGTTCGTAGTTTAGCAATACTGGGGCGGCGCAATGAATTTGGGAGGCCCAGCTAGTCGATCCTATCAGACTCCTTTATCCAACACCGCGACACTGAGAACCACGACATTTTCAGTTGCGTCAAGAGGAGGAGAGTGGCACGCACCTGATTGAATCTCTCCTCTCCGCCTCATAGCGGCAAACATCTCGGCACGGGTCCAGAAATCGCGCTCTCCCCGGGTCCCCGCTGGCCAATCACCTGCCGCGTCGTTTCTGAATTTCATCAATACAAGACACGCGTCATCGACAACCAGGTCTCCAAACGAGACTTTCATAGACCGAGTGTAGACTGCCGATGCCAAAATCTGCAATTTCTTGCAGCGCAAGAGCAAACTGCAGAAGACGGGGCTTCTCAAAGTGTTGTGCAATCTCAAATGAGTAAGTCCAGGAACAAATGGGAGCCCCGCTGGGTCGGAGAGGCGCTCTTCGAGGGCGGAATCATGATCAAGTATGTCCAGTAGGTCCAGATGCGTGATGGAGGCGAAGAGAGGGAGCGTGAAATCTATCTCCTGCAAATCACCGAAGAGTTGTTGTAGATCGACATAAAATTGGCGCAAATTCATAGTCGCGAGACGGGGAACCATGGAAGGATGAGCCGCCATGAATAGCGCGAGATTCACGACACCGCTACAGGCGTCCAGGACGAGATCCATGTCCTGTTCGCGGGTGGACAGAAGATTTCGGACGTTTGAGAAACTAGCTGGGCTGCAGTTGAGGTCGAACAGTATGGATGGATGGAGAGCCTTTGTATCGACGATGATATTCTCATAAACTAGAGGCTCAATCCTGAAGGAACAAAATTGATTTTAACCGGACGGAAGTCAGGGCATGAACCCAAACTCACCACACGGACGCGATGAGCGACTCGGAGAAGAGTCGGGGCCATTTTTGGATAGAGACTCGCGGCGGTTTCAAAGATCTCCCTCTCTAGTTCCAATGGAAGCCCTCTGGCACTTTGTGTCGAGCGATGAATCGCGTTGACTTCGTCGAGCATTGCTGAGCATTGGCACCCTGCGGAATATGCAGACTCGGGGTTGGTATCGACTTGAATGAAATGCTGTACAGTTGCGAGCCAGTGAACTTGAACTCAGCGCCACTCCGCGCGACACTGAGTCGGTGGTGAAGTTATGGAAGCAAGGTGAAAGGCGTGCGTGATTAGTCACGCGCCGCACCGCCTTCTGCTAAACCACTTTGAAAACCACCATGGCTACCGCCGCTGGTGCTCTCCCGTCCTCCTTACTTCCAGATCCCGCTACGAGGCTACATATACGTGAGCTTTTGCGCTCCAATTCTCAGTCGCCCGACCACATCCGATCCACCATATCCGCGTTGTCCGACGAGCTCGCGCATTACGACGCACGCATCGCGGCACTTCGAGAGCAGCTCACGGGTTTGGAAGCTACCCGTGCAGCCCTCAAGGCGCATTCCGACGACTGTGAAGGTCTCCTCGCGCCCATCCGTAGATTGCCGTCGGAGCTTTTGGTGAAGATCTTTGGAATGTTCTCGAGCACAGAACAACATACCTGTATCATTGAACAACATACCTGCATCATTCACCTCGAACTTGGAGGCGGCGATGCTGCGTCTCAGTCAGGCTCATCTGCTGGCCGTCTCCCGCGTGTGTTCACGGTTCCACACCCTCGTTATGAACACCTCCACTTTGTGGGACACCATTCAGCTCGACAGCATATTATGGTGCACGTCGGAGGCGGACACCAAAAGAGTGTTCTTTTTACTCGGACGGATTATAAAGCGCGGGGGCTGTTGCCTGCTCAATGTGGAGATCAAAAATATGTCTAACGACGCGCCGCATGGCCCATCGTTGGAACTCCTAGCCGAGCATTCAGAGCGGTGGCAGACCGCGAATATCCTCTGCGAATCCGACAATATGCGCTATTTATCCCGCGCGAAGGGGAACTTTCCCCACCTGAAAACTCTCAGCCTGAGTTGTTGGGGAACGTCGCCAACCGTGGATATTTTCCAAGTCACGCCACGCTTGTGATCATTCAACGTGAGTGGCCTGACAGTGCAAAGCAATCGACCGGCCTTTGCAGCATTACCGAATTCATTCTTTCACCAACTCCGTACCGTTCAATGTATGGAAATCCTGGAGCCGCGATTCGGGGAAGCCGCATCTGCGAGCTTAATGCCCCGCCTTTCGCAGATGACTCACTTCACCATGAAACTACTCCCACGCTCTTCCTTCTCTCCCTATAAATTTCGTGCACAGGCCATCACATCCGACATCTCGGCCTTGACAATCGAAGTCGTCATCTCCCTTTCACCAATTAATAATGTTGGACTTGGGCCGACAGTAGCGAAAGTCGTTGGGACTCTAACATTACCCTCTCTCGAGGAAATAAAACTGATTTCGACATACTCCCTGCGTTTCCCCTTACCTTGGCCACACTCCGAGTTTATCGCCCTCTCCGTGCGCTCCTCCTTCCATACCCATCTCAAGGCCCTCCATATCTCCCATTCCATCCTCACAGAAACCGAGCTCATTGAATGTCTCGCCAATTTACCCTTGCTGGAGTCGCTGTCGGTCTCAGATCACGACTTCGTTGTGGACGGCAGCACCCCGCAGCCACTGATCACAAACGGCCTACTCGCACATCTCACTGCAGCGCCGGCAACCCCATCCCTCGTCCCTCGCCTTCGCGTCCTCCGTTGCCGATCGCGACTCCAATTCGACGACCATTTATATTTGAAATTTCTGCTCTCGCGGATGCAGAACGGCTGCGTCTTCGAAACGCAGCTAATATGGCTGCCTGGTCATCATCGAGATCTTGCCCCGATTGTCGTGGCGCGACTTCACACGTTGTGCTTGCGAGGACAGCTTGTATTTTTGTTCGGGCTTTCTGGTGGAACATGAGAAACACCTTGTATGTTCAATCTGCAATACGTTGCTCATCGCTAAACCGGAGTCCTAGGTCGTTCTTAAAACAGTAATTCGAATTCCCCAGTTGATTTCTAAATTTCTACGTCGGAGACTCGAGTGTGGGTGCCTGGCTCGTCAGCTCGACTTGTAATTCCTTCGGCAAGGTTGTAGAGAATTGTGAACAGTCCGAACCATGTCAATATCTTTCAACACCGAGAGGGTTGCATGTAAGCATATGGGGCTCGTCATAGTCGATACACCTTTGTAAAAAAGCGAGAGGGAGTATTACAGCAATCTACATGCTGACCTCCACTTTACTCAGGCTCGGCTAGGAAATTCTGTTGGATGACTTTATCGACGCTAAAAACCAACGCACAATCAGTCCGCCGAGTCTCTATCTCTCTATCTTCAACTCGTTCAACAAATAAGATGACTTCGAATCAGGCGGCATCCTTGTTCAATTGCAAAATCAGGGGACCCAAAAGGGCGTATAAGAGGCGGACTGCTCGGTGACACGGTCACTTCGAAAATACAACGTCGAGGGTACAGAGGCCGGAGCATTGAATCGAGGCGACTACCATAGACTCGAACGCCAGCTTTTTTTGAGCGCTTCGAAGTTCAGCAAATAATTGTAAGCATCGAACGGAAGACAATGCAGAAAAAGAAGGCAATGATTTTTTTAATCATGCCCCCGGGAGGATTCGAACCTCGTTGAACCTAGTATCGGACGACTGTTCGCGGTAACCGCCATGGTCCACGGGGTTCTAATGGGTAGATCGTAGTGGCCTGAATGCTGATTTATTTGACTCAGTGGCACATGGCGGACGGGCGCCTCAGATGAATCGAGCGTTACAGTCATTCCATGGTCCTTGCACAATCATTGGTCCTTGCACATGATTTTTTTCTGGGCCCAGAAAATATGTTTTTAGTCCAATCTTTCAAGCGGATCCCTTCATATGTGTGCTCTTCACATTCTCCATTTTTCTCAAGCCCTTCGGGTATCTGATGGTTGTACAATTATGGTAATATGGCCCAAATTCACATCAATCATTGAATTTCACCTGAAAGCAGACCCCCAAAAATATGTTGAGGATGTCAAATCATAATTCTGAATGATATCTGTGCTCCACAAAAAATCTGAGGTCATTGGGTGGTCAGGACATAGAGGAGGAAGAAATCCATCCTGAATCATGTTCACGTGAGGTGCAAACACACCCAAATATTTCATAACCAGGATGAAAATGTAGTGTGAGGCCTAGGAAGAGGTTTGATGTAAAAAGATGAAGAAAAGAACACAAGGAGTTGTGGACACAATGAGGTCTACAGGTAAATGGGTTGAAGTTAAGATTTGAGTGAGAGGAACAGGTAAAGACAATCCGGACTTATGTGACGATATATGAGGGACCAGGAATGTTATCTGTTTCAAATATGGGCCTCCCTTTGCTTAGAACATGAATTAATGGCTGCCTTTGTGCCAATGTGCAAGGACCAGTGATGACTGAAAATGTGCCCCACAAGATTGGCCTCAAAATGTTGAAAAACCGGTTGTTTCTCCTGAATATTTTTGCAGCACCAAGGTTTACACAGCTATATCGTTGATATGTATACTTGGTTTCATCAAAAAAATACCATTTAAGATGAAAAATGGGAATTAAAAAAAATGTGGTGCAAGGACCATGGAATGACTGTAAACCGCCAAAAAAACACTCAAACTCACTCTACGTGCCGCCCCGCTCGGTCTCATAATTAAAGGGCAGAAATTATTCGCGGGATAGACTGTCACCTCACGCCAAGTTTTTTAAAAGAATAGTTCCAGCTGAAATACAGGTCCTTTCTCAGTTCAGGGAGCCATGAGCCGAAGACGTGCTAAAAGACGCGGAAAAGGTGCGTTGATCTTTAACAAGTAAAGGATTCAAGATGGTTTATACACACAAAGGAGCGCGGTGACCTTCAAGGTGCTTGGCTCCGACTCTGATATAGTTAGAGGATGCACTAGATCTAATCGTGAGGCTTCCATATATCAGAGGATGGCAAAGTTCAAGAAGCGATGGTTGAATAAATACGGCAAACGCTGGTTTGGTATGATTTGTAGTAGTCGCCGAGCTAGTCGATCATGTCGGCTGCCTCTATCCAACATCGCGACGCTGAGAACCACGACATGGTCAGTTATTTCGGAATTCGAGGAAAATAGGGCCACAAACCGGGTTGAATTTCTCCTCTTCGCCTCTTGGCGACGAAAATCTCAGCACGCGCCCAAAAGTCGCGCTCTCCCCGTCTCTCAATTTTCCATTCATGTACGAAGTCAGAGTGTTTCATCACAACAAACCGTAGATCACCGATGGATAGGTCTCGAGACTCAACCTCCAAAGCCCCTGTGTAGACTCTCAAGATCAAAACCCGCAACTTTTTGCACCCCGAGAGGGAACTGCACAAGAGGGGTGAGGAGTTGGATAATCTTATGTGGGTAACTTCAAGGAAGGACGCCAGTACTGATGGGTCGGAGAGGTGCTCCGGAGAACCCCAAAGATCCAGGTGAGTGATATGGATGAAGAAAGGCTGCGTAGGATCTATTTCCGAAGATTTGAAGAGATGTTGAAAATTGCCATGCAATCGCTGCAACTTCATATTCGCGAAATGGCCGAGCATGGAAGGATGCGGGTTAACGAGGGAATGGGCGAGGACACCACCACAGACGGAAAGGACCAGATCGGATTCGTCATCCGGTGGGAGCGAGAGTTCGCTACGTAGCAGAAGTTTTCGGACGTTTCTCTGGAAGAAACTGACTAGTTTTGTTTTGAGCGCCAACAACAAGGAGGGATGAAGATTTTCTCTGATGACGATGAGTGTATGATATACCAGAGGCTCAATCCTGAAGCCACAAGATTTAACCGGGCGGAACAAACAACATGAACCCCAAGCCCACCACATAAGGACGCGATGAGCGACTCGGAGAAAAGTCGGTGCGATGTTTGGATACTGTCTGGCCGTGATTTCGAAGATATGTCTCTCCAATTCCAATGGAAGCCGGCCACCTGGCTGCGTCGAGCGGTGAATCGCGTCGACTTCCTCGTTCAGCAGCATTAGGACAATTGGTATGCCACGTAAATGGAGTTGGTGTAGGGAGTTGTCGAGTTGACCGGAGTACAATGATGAGCGATTTAACTTGAGCTCAGCACGCAAAACTGAGTTGGTGGTTGTGGTAAAGAAGGAGCGGCCTGCCGCTTAGGTTAGGGTTAGAATTCCGACTTTGCTCCGCCGACTCCAGAGTCTACTGTATTTTTTCATTCAATTCGACCGTTACGCGTCACTCCCCCCTTGGTCGATGGCGAACATTGGGATTTGTCACGCGTCACGCACCCTCTGGTCGAACACATCTTGTGTCACGCGGCCCTCGAAATTCCCCAAAATCATGTCTGCGAGGTGCAAAATCGAAAATTTTCGTTCGGCGGTTGAAAATTTTGCATGTGTCACGCGAAATTTCGGCCGTGGTCGAATGGTCGAATCGGTAATTTGAGTCACGCGTCACCCCCCTGGTCGGATTGAATGAAAAAATACAGTACTCCGACGCAACGCGCGAGTGCTCAGGCCAACTCGGACTCTCCATGCACACTATAAGACAGTTGGCTTTATGCACCGCGTCCACGAGGATTCCCGGGCCGTTATCCTCCCGAGCCTCTTCCAAAAAATCCGGATTGCAGTTCAAGATGGATCTGGCGACCCAAATTGGTATCCCCTCCGCATGCAAGTTTGTTCGTCCAAACGTGGTGCGCATCCCTGACGACGACCGAATGTGGCTTCGTTCCCCCGTCAATTACATTCTCTCTCCTCCTGACTCTCCATCAAAACGAGGGCGCCAGCCGACTGCATCTCCAACAAAGCCGCGCCCATCAATCCTATCCCCCGCGAACGGTGCACGCCAGTGCACGCCGCTCGAAGCCTGCGCCTACGGCCGATGCTGAGATCGATGACATGTTGATCGATTCTATTACCCACTCCGAAGGCTCCCGTAAAAACTCCGCGCGGCGGGAGCCCTAAATCCCACAGCACGGAAGGAAACGGAGCGGATACGGAGCGCAGGTCTATCTCTCCATCTCCGGTATTCTGTGAAGGTTGTGGAATGCAACAACCTGAAGCAGGTATGGCTTCATACCTGGAATCTGAAAACGAGCTCATGGCTACGTGTAGTTGGGAAAAATCTGTCTGCTGTGCTACCTGGATGCCGAATTCGAAGATCACGAGAATCCACGACTTGCGGCGATATTTGCCAACGCAATCCCGCAAGTTATCAAAATTCTACAGGCATTCGATCATGGCCATCCCAATATTTCGCCAAGAGGAAGCCCATTGAACGACGGCACGACCTGGCCGAGTGGATGGCTACGTTTGGCTTGGCTCCGACGCCCGAGCTGGACGCAGTGCTCGAGCCAGCGCTGGAAGAATTGCTTACCCACCCTAGTCTTTCACTGCTCGCCGAGTCGGATCGGAATGAACGGATCATGAGGGTGGGTTGCACTGCTGCAACTCTTAGCGGTGCACCACCCCGCGCAGGCAGGTTTCGTGCCCGGCCGCCATATCTACGACCAAGTCTGGCTCACCAAGCGCATCATCGAACTGGCAGAAGCTACTGAACGTAACAGTGTCATTGTGGCACTAGACCAAGAGAAAGCTTACGATAAGATTGAGCATGACTACCTGTGGAAAGCCCTTGGGAAGTTTGGGATACCCGAAGAATTCATTAATACAGTCAGAACCCTCTACAGTGATGCATACACGTCCATCATAGTTAACGGAATGATTAGCGACCGCCCCTTTAAAGTTACGCGCGGGGTACGACAGGGGGACCCCCTCTCATGCCTCCTCTTCGACCTTGCAATAGAACCACTTGCCGAGGCGCTGCGACAGTCAGGCCTTAAAGGTTTTAAACTGAAGGAGGTGGACGACAGAGTGGTCGCAACACTATTCGCAGACGACACGCTCGTGTATCTGTCCTCTGCAGACGACTTCCAATCCCTCCTCGATATTCTAGAGGAATGGTGCATCGCATCAGGAGCGAAATTCAACATCGAGAAGACCGAGATAATACCTATCGGGGCTCTCAACCACCGAGTGAATGTCAGAGCGTCTAGAACAGTGAATGGAGTTGATGGTACAAAAATTCCCGAGCACATCAAAATTGCCAAAGAAGGCGAGCCCATCCGCACGCTCGGAGCCTGGGTAGGAAACAAGGTCGACCAGGTAGGCACCTGGACCAAGACAATCGACAAAATTGATGACACCCTGGATAGATGGGATAAAGGGCACCCTACCATGGAGGGACGCCGACTTATCATAATGATGGTCGTGGGGGGAATGACCCAGTACCTCGCAAAGGTACAGGGGATGCCCCCCGAAATTGAAAAGAAACTGGAACACCGTATCCGGGCGTTCCTGTGGAATGACAAAACAATGATATCAGTAAACAAGGAAACAGTTTACGCACCTGTTGACATGGGCGGCCGGAACCTCCTCGACATTGTTGCTCGCAATGAAGCGATCACTGCAACATGGCTTAAGTCGTTCCTCGACTTTGGCCCCTCGCGCCCACTCTGGGGATTCGCAGCTGATGAATACCTTGCGCTTAATATCAAGCCAGAACTCGATACCATGGTAGAAAAAAATCTACGCACCTGTATATTCCTCCAGGCCTGGGATTCGAAACGAATCCTCAAACCCCAGGACCTCGTGAACATGATGAAGGTGGCCCGTGAAAGAGGTGTACAAATGGATGGCCTCGCGTTCTCACGAGAGATCATGAGAGACGCCACATTGTGGTATCACGTCAAGTCAACAGCCAACCGTGGACTTTTCAATCGCGGAGACGAGATCAAATGTCTAAAGGAAAATCACAGAGTCAAAACGGTCAGAGACGCAGAAATACTCGCCAGACGGCTAGACACTGCCGGCCACCACAGTAGATCGAACTGCGCATGCGCCACATGCAGAGCGACTAGAGCAGACTGCCCGGGCTGTAACAACCCCAATAAATGCTTTCTGAAAGCACGACAGCTCCTCCAGTCACTTGAACCCAAATGGAACCCGCTCCAGCCTCAGCCTGAGGACTACGAAGACACACCAACTGCGCCCTTTACACGTGGAGAGAACGAGGTCCTATTCGACCCCAAAATCACTATCAAAGGGAACCTGGGAGATACCTTCAGGATATTTACAGATGGCCTCAGAGGGGGACGCGCTCCCCCAGACACCCGAATCGAACCGGAAGCCGATGAAGAGGATATAACCGTCTATACGGACGGCTCTGCAACGAATAATGGCAGGGTAGATGCACGTGCAGGATCCGGCGCTTACTATGGGCCCGAAGATAACAGGAACCTCGCAATAAGGGTGCCAGAAGAGCTGAAACAGTCAAACAACGTCGCCGAAATCCTGGCAGTTAAAGAGACAATAGAATCAAATCCTAAGGACATACCACTGAGAATAAAGAGCGACTCGAAACTTGTCGTTGATGGCCTCACCAAAAACCTGAGCAGATGGGAGGATGAGGGATTCTATAACACCGAGAACGGTCACCTGATGAAAGTCACAGGCGCGCGCTTACGCGAACGCAAGGCACCCACGACCTTCGAGTGGGTAAAAGGCCATTCAGGGATTGAAGGCAATGAGATGGCCGACCGACTAGCTGATGAAGGACGACAGAAGGACACTGCTCCCATAGTTGATCTTAGCATCCCCCGCCCTGTCCTCATCCCAGGCGTCAAACTGCGAGAAATAACACAATCCTCCGCATATAAAATAATCAGATCCCAAACGATGGAACGGTCGCAATACCAGGAGGCCATAGATAGGCCCGCTACCAACCGGAATATAATATATGCGCAGGACGCAGCCGCGGGAGGCAACGAAAATGTTCCAACGGCAGCACAGATATGGAGATCGGTGCGGCACAAAGACATCTCGAGGAGTGTCCGGTACTTCTTGTGGATGACCATACACGAGGGCTACGCCCTCGGGGATCACTGGCGACATTTCCCGGGCTTTGAAGACAGGGGAAAATGCAAAAAGTGTGGTGTGCCCGAGAACATGGCGCACATCCTAACCCAATGCGACGAGAATGGACAGAAGACCGTCTGGGAGCTCGTCGGCGAACTTTGGCAGCTTAAAACTGGCACTACAATGCCCCCCCCACTCGTAGGTGAAATTATGGCATGCGGCCTTATTAAGAGAGGGAAGTCCCCTGGTAACACTGACGCAGGCACGACACGTCTGTATAGAATAATCATCTCTGAGTCCGCCCACCTTATCTGGCGCCTACGCAACGACCGAGTCATTAACGGCAAAGACCCCCCAACGATAAATGAAATTCGTAACCGTTGGGCACACACATTAAATGTCAGACTCGGCATAGACTGCCTATGTATCAACAAAGCTAAGTACGGCGACCGAGCACTCAAAAAATCACTGGTGCTGAGAACGTGGTCCGGAGTACTCCGAGATGAAGACAGACTCCCTGCCGACTGGACAAGGGAGACCAGGGTTATAGTGGGTATTGGTTAGCGAGTAATGATAGGTCGGCACTTGTCGACCTTGAACCTGCTGACCGGAGTCCCACACAAGCGTCTATCTATGGCGTATCGTGCGTAAATGCATTTCCCTGGGGTGGCTGTCGGGCGGGGTTGAAAGAATGTGGTCCCCGCCAATCTTAACAATTGTGTGGTAAAATAGGAGACGACTTGGTCGTATTTCCGAGGGATCCGTCTGTACGGTGACGGAAGAGTACTAGCTGTACTACTCTTAATGCCATCTTGTTCCACTTAACTCTTAGCGGTGCAGGACCAACTCAACGAGCTTTTGGATCTCAATGGTGACTTGCTGAATGCTCTATTGGATTCCAGGGCCCGGGTGTTCCCCTGCCCCAGCTACGGTGATTAGTGATGTTCAGGGCCCGGCTCGGCCTGGAAGCCCGGGCTTGGGCTCGGCTTGACGCGGCCTGGGCTTAAGATATTCCAGGCCCGAGCCCGAGCCCTCAGGTAGGGCCCCAAGCCCGGGGCTTAGGCTTGGGCCCGGGCTTGATCACTGGGCTGACTAAGCCAGTACATTCGGGGTTTTGTAGTGTGGTGGGCTTCTAGATAGCCATGTGAGTACCGGACTGATTTATGCGAATTCTTACCGGCTTCATGTCGCACTTCCGAGCCGTCTCAACAGACAAATTTCCATTTTGGGACTCCGGAGTTGAATTTTCTAACTGTGTTGCATTAGAGTGATGTTCGGTGAGCCAGTTCCAAAACCCTTCAGGATGTATTCGAGCTGCTGAAAAAGCTTCCCTGGATAAATTTGAAGATGGTGATTGGTGGTGTAAGCAGCACTCAAGCCGCGGCCTGAAGCCCGGGCTTGGGCTTGAAATATTTGAGGCCCGAGCCCTGGGCCCGCTCAAGCCCTGCGTCGGGCTCGGCCCGGCTCGGGCTTGGCCGGGCTCGGCCTGGCGGGCCTAGGGCTTGAAGCCGAGCCCTGCACATCACTAACGGTGATCGTGCTCTCGACGCAATGTTCGCAGCTATCCCCCTCTCAACCCGGGCGTCAAACTCTCGCGTACGGGACAAAGCCCTGCTCAAATTCAAGCGCGCGCATACCATCTATGACCCAGACTATCGGCCACCCACCTTTTGCCGCGAAGATCCATCTCGATTCGCGCCCAGAGACCCGATTCCGGTGGGGAAGGAAGAAGGGACCAGCGCGGTGAAACGGAAGAGTTATGATGCGGTCGAAGGCGAGAAAGTTGCGAAACGAGCAAAAAAAGCGACGGTCGCAAAGAAGGCAACGACGAGCCCAAGGCAGGGCCAGACCACTCGGTGTCGTTTTCGTTCCGAGGTAGCGTAGCGTACGAGATTTTTTTTGCTAGGTAAATGTTGGTGTTCTGGCCAGTTGAGTTGTGGACGATGCAACATGGGTGGTGTCAGAAGACGACACAGGCAATGGTGCAAGGCATGTGGCCTCGGAACTCAGTGTAAGGTGTTGACCAGGGCTGATCGGACGTATGAACGAAGAAGAGTCATGCCACAGGGTTCCAATATGCCTGTGGCAATTGTCTGCTGTATTACCGTTGCGTGTGGCAATGTCGACGGCAACAGATTTATGCCGCTGGAGCAGTGTGACACATTTGCCACTTGCAGCGGTACTCCAGCGGCAATGTTGCAGCTGCGGCAATTTCAAAATTTTGCAGCGGCAATCTGCGGCAGTTGGCGGCAACAGCGGCCGCCGCCAGCACTTTCCCCCTGTGTGGTTGCCAAGGGAAATTCAGAACTACGGACCACCCGAATCGACGTCACGAGGATGCTTCAGGAAGTAAACGAAGTTCGCCGATCTAGTGATATTGAACAGTCGAAGGTTGGTCCACGAGTCAACCACTGGCACGGGGTACCCTTCTCTCCTTTCCTTCTCTGACAGGCGCCACAACAGATCGAACCTTTCCCCGCCTTTCCCCGCACGCAAATGTATAAGTAACCGACTTCAGGTAAGTGAATCCGCAGGATCTCGGTTCCCTCCGCCCCCGTCTGAATACTACAATGAAGTCGACTGCTCTGTTCGCATCGCTCTTGTGGGTCTCGCTCGCGTCAGCAGCGGCGGTCGCCGTCCCTATGTCCGCCCCTGTTGTCCCCGCGATTGCGGCGTTCCCTGTGCCCGAAATTACGGCGGCTGCCGATTCCGACACCGAGAACCAGCTTTCCGGACGTACGTTTCCCGCACTGGTTGGTTACTCCATACTGAACGTGCTTTTCAACTTTAGCCTGCCGGAACGTAACCGTGAGTCTTTGGACGGCCTTGAAGGAATCACCTGGCTGACCGGTGTCTGCAGTTCATTTTCGCCCGTGGAACCAACGAGGACGGCAACGTCGGGGCAAGGGTCGGCCCTCCCCTCATCGCCGACCTCCGTGCTGCACTTGGCACCGACGGCATCGCCGCCCAGGGTGTCGACTACGATGCATCTGTCCTCGGTATGTAGCCATCGCGCCATGGCACCCACTGCCGGCTTCATAACTAAGTAATTTTACTCCGGAATAGGGTATCTCGAAGGCGGCTCTCCATCGGGGATCACCACGATGACCGGGCTGATCAACACTGCGGCGAAACAGTGTCCCGACACCAAAATAGTCATCAGCGGCTACAGCCAGGGCGCGCAGCTCGTGCACAAGGCCGCCGCGAAGCTGACCGCCGCAGTCACTGCGCGCGTCGTTGCCGGCATGCAGTTTCACAGATACGTATATGACTTGCTAATTCTGATCTGGGCAGTTGCTATCTTCGGCGACCCCGAGCGCGTGGGGACGACCGCGTCGACCTTGCCCCCCGTAGGGAAGGTCCCCGCGGCCCTGGTCGATTCCTTCTGCCACGTCGGCGGTACGTCGCCCATTTCTGCGGTGGAACGCTATGAACCTAATTGTCTGCGCGACAGATATCATCTGTACCGGCGAAGGAGGGGCTACGGAGCACCTGGACTACGACGAGAACGCGCCCGCGGCCAGTGCGTTCATCCTTGGTTTACTTTAAGCATGTCACAAGGTTACTTACATGTATGAACTGTTGTACGCCAGTAATTCCATCGAAGTTGATTTGCTCTATATAATTCTGTGGTTCTTCTTCCTACTCCCACAAATGGAAGGGAGGAAGGGAGGTGAGCTTAGAAGTAGTCTTTTGTACCCTTGGAAGCGCAGTGAACACGGGTGTTTTGGAACTTCTCCCGGGGAAAAGCGCCTCCGTCTTCGGCCTGAAAAAACGAATGTTCAAAAGGAGATATAAAATGCAGAAAACCTCGGTGTACTGCCACAAGAGGTGAAGGACGTGGTGAAGGGTCCAGTAAAAAGCTTCTCGGGTGAGCTCCGTAGAAAGAGGTAATCCTATGACCGCTCGATCAACCATCAACGAAAGGGAGTTGGAGGAATCCGGCTCAGTTGAAAGGTTAATTGTTTAGTAACAGTACCTTCTACTGGAAGGGGGACCAATGCATCGAATATGGGCACGGAAACGGGTGAGGTTGTGAGGATAAGAGGTGCAGTGAAGGGGGAGGTTACAGGTGTGCCTGAGGGCCATTTAAATGGTATGGCCCGGCGAGAAATTGAACCCCTCCTCCTCGTTCACTCAGAATCTTTTAGAGGTGTCCAACAAGAAGAAGCACAATCAAATCGGAATCACCGAGATAACACTGTGGTGCACAAGGGATTCCGACTGGGTAGACGCACCAGGATAAATATTAAGGGATGTTGAATTCCTTTCATTCTGCGACTTCACAAGGGATCCATTGCTAAAGGCGTGCCTGTAGTCTAAGATCAAAGTGAATAAGAAACCCACGAAAAAGGATGTTTAACATTGCCGTTTAATCCCTGCCAAGTGGTACGCGCATCCGGCCCAAACGAGGCTTAAATCGGTCTGAGAACGGCACATAAGGATTTTAAAATTTACGGCCTTCTTTATGTCTAATTTCTTTCCTTACCCTTGTTCTGTTCATGAAAGCCATGCAAATCAATCACATTTAAAAAAGGGAAGAGAAAAGGAAACTGTGAACACCCCTAAGTAACATGCCCCTGGGAGGAATTGAACCTTCGTTTCCTCGTTAACTGAACAACTACACATGATGAATTTGGGGCGACCACCATGGTCCATGAAGGCTTGCAAGCCCGGATTTGCGCCCTTCTAAATTCTTTCAATTTCCCGACGGACCACAAGGGCTTGCAAGCACTGATTTGCGCTCATGTAAGTAAGGCCAAGATTTTGCCGAATGTATGGCTAGATGGAACAGATAGATGATCCAACATGGAATAACTATCTGAATCCCTAGGATGTTGTTTCTCGAGGGTCCCTCCCGCTTGCCACCACACAGCCCGCCGGTCACCAACACATTAACTTTGGCAGAGTAGGATCACACAACATCAGCTTTTGTCATATTTGATAGGCCCCAATCTGAGGTGGGCAACATATTGCCGTACCCTTGGTTTGCCCCACCAAAATTTAATAACAGTTTTAAACGATTTTAAACCGTTCAATATCGTTTTCGTTTAATTTGCCTGGACCCTACATGGAACTAAATGATTGGAGCCTGACTCGATATCCACCAGGTGGAACAAACCTTCGGCAAGTTCGCTGACATGCCCCCGAGAGAGAAATCGAACCCCCCCTTCTGTACTTATATAAAGTAGTGAACCGAGGCGACCACGAGGGCTTGTAAACACCTTTCTGCGTGCCTTTGAGTGCAGCCAAAACATTGTCCAGGGGAAGGTCGAGGAAGAAAACAACCTATCCCCACATGCCCCCGGAGGAATCGAACCTCCGATCCTCGGTTGAATTATATGCCTGTTTTGATGAAATCGAGGCGACCACCATGGTCTACAGGGACTCTCTAGTGAGTAAAGATATGCGTAGACTGAGTTACGGAAATTCTGATTCTAGCTGGAACTTCAATGCCCGTTCGTGAGGGATCTACTTAAGGCAGTATACCAACGATAGGCCTGTAAACAATAAAGAGGCGAAACAAACCCTCACATTTTCTGTTTGCACCGTACCCCACACATTTTTGTCTGCGCCGTAACTCGCACAAGCCCTGCCAAATGGTCTTGGAGTGGTCCGTGCACGATTGAATCCCACCTAGGCGAGCACCTGCACGCTTACGTTGGGGCCTCTTAGGTGGGTTACCGTCGGTGAGTATAACCCACCTGAGAGGCCTGGAATGCAGGTGCCTCCCGCGCTGGAGGCTTCTATTATGTAAATACTACTCCATATGGGTTACATACCATCCAATGACTGCATCCCGTGCTGTCAGCCTCCAGCCTGGCCTCCGTCGCCTCCATGCTGTCGGCCTCCAATCTGGTCTCCATTGGCTCCTTCCATGTGTTCCTCTGACCATGTATCTCTGTCAAGACACAGTATTTATTTGCCTGTACAACATCCAGCCCATTTCACATGATTTGGATAGTTGTATGATTGAATTCATGGGGTGCTGGAGGCCTCCGGTCTTGATGCTAGTGCACGATAGAATTAATTCTAGGGAATTGAGGGGTTGAGTTGGAACATTTGAGGTATCCCGACTCACTTGATGCCTCATTCTTTCACCAGAACCGTGAAATAAGTTCTGTGAGCCACGGATGGTGGCCTGCATTACCACCTTCAGTGTACCAAATATCAGAGCCTGGTGTTGATCTCTTGAGGTTTAGTCCTCATCTTACTGACTCAATGGCCACCTAGGCTTGTGGTTGAACCCAGTTACCACAGCAGGTTTTCTGGTCGCCATCATTGATGTGTTGGAGGCCACTCGCTTTTCTTTTTCAATTTTGAAGTGAAGGAATGGGTCAGAACTGGGATACACATATTCTCATCACTTTCTTCACTGATTCTTAAGCAGAGAGATAGTTGTTGAAACTTCAAACTTGAAGGGAGCCCATATTTCAACCAACGGGCTGTAATTTTGCTTGGAACCCTTTGCACAACCAAGGCTCACTTGCTGTCTGTACATGTGTGCCCCATGTTCACATTCACATGCCTTGAAAGTAGCTATTAGCATGGAAAGCCTTGTGGCTGGAGGCGTTGGAGGCTGCGGAGCCCTTCAACCTTACCGACTGTTGATACCCAGATGCCCAGTAGGAATGCTGACTTTTGAAACACTGTTTATGATATACTTTGTTAGGAATTGTATTCATACCAATGCCATCTTTTGGATTCTTCAAGTTCGAAGGATGCTGGAGGTGCTGTTGGAGACTGATGGAGGTGGTGCCAGAGGCTGATGAAGGTCATGCCGGAGGCTGCCTAAGATTTGCTGGAGGCCGATGGAGCCTTCAATGCTTTGACCCACACTCCTAGGGTGTATTTTGGGTAACATAATTTATTCATCGGTGTTGAAATATAATTTGAAGGCCTTCATCACCTCTGTCGTGCCAATCGGAGGCCTCCATCACACCTTTATTTTAGGTCAATGCTTTGACCCACACTCCTAGGGTGTATTTTGGGTAACATAATGTATAGCCAGCTCCAAATATTCTCTTAAGGCCTTGGTTGAGGGTCAGCTTACTCTGCAGAGGCACCTTCTGAACGCCTCGGGTATGACCGGGCCGAAAGTGATGGGCCAATCAGAATAGGAATAACGGTTAGCGCAATGTAAAACATTTGCTGTGGGGTCAATACTGCACTGAATATCACGAACCTGGCATGCTATGATAGCTGTATGATGCCCGGACCCTGGTGAATCCTTAGATCTCACCTTGTATGAAAATATTCTGGGGTGCACAAATATGAGCTAAAAGTCAACCAAGTTTCATTGTTGGATCTGGGTGACTTCAGTAGAACTTCAAATTCAATACTTTTGAAAATATTCCCAGTGCAAGATCATCTCATTTAACTCATGGGATGTCTATTTCATGCATCTGAGCTGTAGCTGATACTTATTCCGAAGATTACACCACATGTTCAAAGGGGGGAGGCTCAGAAATCTGTTATAACAGCATTCACATTGCAAAATTGTTGGTTCTACTTCATCTATGTTGAACATCTGATGCTTTTTCATAGTTCCAATAATTGGGAGTCACGAATAAACAGCCTAGTGTGTTTATAAACCCAAATGAAGGTGTGATGAAGGCCTCCGATTGGCACGACGGAGGTGATGGAGGCCTTCAAATTCTATTTCAACACCAATAAATTCAAATAAATAGTGGACATTGGTTATACGTGAATAATGCCAACATTCAAAGCTTTCACCCAGGAGCTAGCTATACACCAAAATACACCCTAGGAGTGTGGGTCAAAGCATTGAAAGCTCCATCGGCCTCCAGCAGACCTTCGGCAGCCTCCGGCACCACCTCCATCAGCCTCCGACAGCACCTCCGGCATCCTTCAAACTTGAAGAATCCAAAAGATGGCATTGGTATAAGTGAATACAATTTATAACAAATTATACCATAAACAGTGCTTCAGGAATCAGGATTCCCACCAGGTGTCTGGGTATCAACAGTCGGTAGGGTTGAAGGGCTCCACAGCCTCCGACGCCTCCAGCCATAAGGCTTTTTGTGCTAGTAGCTACTTTCAAGGTATGTGAATGTGAACATGGGGCACGCATGTACAGACAGCAAGTGAGCCTTGGTTGTGCAAAGGGTTCCAAGTGAAATCACAGCCCATTGGTTTTGAAATATGTGCTTCTTTCAAGTTTGAAGTTTCAACAACTATCTCTCTGCTTAAGAATCAGTGAAGAAAGTGATGAGAATATGTGTATCCCAGTTCTGACCCATTCCTTCGCTTCGAAATTGAAAAAGAAAAGTGAGTGGCCTCCAACACATCACTGATGGCAACCGAAGAACCTGCTGTGGTAACTGGGTTCAACCACAAGCCTAGGCGGCCAGTGAGTCAGTAAGATGAGGACTAAACCTCAAGAGATCAACACTAGGTTCTGATATTTGGTACACTGAAGGCTGTGATGGAGGCCACCATCTGCAGCTCACAGAACTTATTTCACAGTTCTGGTGAAAGAATGAGGCAATAAGTGAGTTGGGATACCTCAAATGTTCCAACGTTGAGCCCCTCAATTCCCTGGAATTAATTCTATTGTGCACTAGCATCGAGACCGGAGGCCTCCAGCACCCCAGGAATTCAACCGTACCACTATCCAAATCATGTTAAATGGGCTAGATGTTCTACAGGCAAATAAATACTGCATCTTGACAGGGATACATGGTCAGAGGACCACATGGAAGGAGCCGATGGAGGCCAGATTAGAGGCCAACAACACGGAGACGACGGAGGCCGGTCATTGGATGGTATGTAACCCATATGGAGTAGTATGTACATAATAGAAGCCTCCAGCACGGGAGGCACCTGCATTCCAGGCCTCTTAGGTGGGTTATACTCACCGACGGTAACCCACCTAAGAGGCCTGGAATGCAGGTGCCTCCCGTGCTGGAGGCTTCTATTATGTACATACTACTCCGCCTAGGTGATGAATCCGTGCTATTCTATCCTAACTTGAAGCGTATTGGCGCTGTGTAGCAGCTCCCTTGCCTCCTAGATCTTTATAGAAGCCATCCCCAACCAATAGACGTGTCTTCATCATATTTTGAGGTCAAAGACGCGGTGAACGACGCGAAACAAACGCGAAAAGAGCTAGTGGTTGTTCACGTGACGCACGTGATGGGAAGGGGCTTGCGATCCCAACAGGCGCAACATTGATGTGTCGAGTCTCCCGACGACTAGTCTCTCTTGACAGACACTTTATCAATTCTAGCTCGTACCTCGCTTGATAAAATCTGTTGGTTACCGTGCCCTGTTACCCGGTAGCCTGCGTTATTCTGTAATGATGGAGGATTCACAATCAAACAAGGCATTTATTCACGCGTCTTCACCTCGGCTTGGGTCATTTTACGTGACTTTCCGAGATATTAAAGTCAGGAAGCAAAAAAGGAACTTGAAATCTCCTCCAGTATCATTTTCGTCGCTCAATTCAGTCTCACAATAATTCCTCGGCTAATTTGGTGGAGAACATGGTGATTTCTTTATTCTGTGGGTTTCCGTCTGAAACTGGGGGTTTAAATTTTGGGGGCCACTTCTGGCAGTGTAAAAAACTGATCCTAGCCCTAATTCTGTGCCCTCAGAATGCTAGGTCGCATCCGGCACGTCAAGTCGCGTACAAATGAGGTTGTACGTGGTTTCCCAAAATGTATGCTTATATAGTAACGCAGGCTACCAACAGACTACCCGACGACCCGACAAGCAATGCACTCTGGGCATTTGTTCAACTTGAATCGTCGGGACCATATATCGTTTTCCTCTTTTATCTCGCGAGTCAGATGCCGGGAATCGTCTCCGAGTGACTCGTCACTCCACCAGGAGTCCAGTCCCAACAGAGTCCCATCATGGAACCTCTTGGAAAATACTTTCCAGCGACGGAAATATCGCGAGGGAGCAAGGCAAGCGGATGAATCTCGTCCCATTCACATTTTCCTCTTGCCAAATCATGTGCTTCAAGTTATTATTCATTCAGATTCAGTCCGCTGTTGTAGCAACTTACGAGGTTGAGCATCGGTGAAGCCACAGACGCTCCGCGGTTGCAATTTCGCGGCTTGTATTGCGTGCGCCGCTGCATCTCTTCCATCACAAGCTATAAGAGTCAAGACGGATCCGAGGTTGCGAGGGTACGCCTAGTATTTATTTCTCTCATCCCCTCAATAATATCTGCTCTCGTAGCCTCCTCGTTTTGAGGTCGATTCTGCCACCGGTCTTGAAGACGCTGGCCTAACACCCATGACGCTTTGAGGTGCAGAAAACCCTTGCTTCTCGCTGTAGGACCCTAGAGATAAAGAGTCCAACAAATACTTGTTGTTGAGGTGAACACCGAGTGAGCTGCTTGGCGAGCAAGTATAGAGTTCGCAGGTCGAGATCCCAAGGGCCGAATGGTGTCTTAACCGCTATACCGGAGGCTTTGCTATGCACTAGAATATCTAGATGCACAAAGTCTCCGTGTCCCACGAGAAAATCTACTAGGGATGTAGGGATGACTCTGTAAAACAGGGGCTGTTAGCTAGGGCTAGAGACTATCGCGTACCGAGTCTCGTCTTTACTCCCGAGCTCAGGCCTTGTAAGAAAGACCTTAGAGCACTTAAGTGTCTAGAAGTGATGATATTCGGCCTATCGGCCCACTCTAGTACCCGAACGTGAGTAGATACATATAACTAACTATCGTGACTATGATCGTATGATTGACAGGCGCGCGCCTACAATAGACGCGCGCCGATTGAGAGCATAAAGGAATAAAGCGGGTAGGGCCGACAAGCGGCACAGCCCGCTACCGGTTTGCGGCCACATAAGGCCGGAGCGCTTAGTCATAAACTGCATTGTGCACAATCGGCGGGCCTTTTCAAACTTACCGGGGAGGGATGTCTGGTTGATAAGTACCTGAAGACAATGTTCAGTAGAATTGAACCATTTGGGGTTGATTCAAAATATTTGCACGGCAACCCCCGTATGCCCTACGAAAATCTCTAGTGACTTGTCACCGGCATGACTGTTGCATGGGTCAAGCACACCTCTGAACTCCTTCATGTGGAACTCGTCTCAATCATTAAATTGAATCGTACACTAATATCACTGGGTATCATAAAGAAGATGAAGGGGCATCCCCAATGTTGGAGGGGTTATCAAAACAAGCTCCGGTGACGATATGGTGAATAAGGGCACGATGACACTGAATTGAGCTCATATCATTATGGGGGATCCCGTGTAACTTAAGAGCATGTTGGACTGCAGGCAAATCACCATGGAAGACAGAAGTATGCGAACACGTAGAATGATGACCAACAAAAATATCGCGGATTATATTCAGGGAATTCATAGACATCATGTGATTCATGGGGGTAGCAGAGGTAGACGGACAGCAGCAGAAGGACTGCTCCCTGCAGAGACAGTCGGAGATATGTTCTGCAAAGAGTGTGAGGGCGGCAGTGTAGATTAGAAAGGAGGGCACACCTTCGTTACGACGAGATGGTTCGGGTTCGGGTTCGGGTTCCATCGATCCAGCATTGATATGGCCGGGCTCGGCTTGGGGAGGAGCCGAATGTACTGTGAATGTGTAAGAAGATGAGGTTACCAGTGGGAGCACGTCGAAGATCGATCGGACCGGAGGTTAGGTAGAAGCATGTTTGTGGGACAGATTCTCGGCAATATTGCAACCAGTCTTTCCCCAGGACAAGGTCTGAAGGTAGAGAGGAAACAATTGGGAGGTTCATTTGGACGGAGAAGGCACCATCGACACAGGGAATGGTGAGGATGCCCGAAGAAACAGAGCGAACAGCACAGATCCCAGAATTCAAAACCCAGTCCAGGGATGGCAGAGACTTCTCTGTGTCGCGGTTGAAGACAGTGGTTAGAGACATGTTTTGGAACGTAGCGCTGGTGGCCATGGTGGTGGGCGAGGGTGTGGGTGTAGGTGGATGAAGAGAAAATTCGACAACGTACGATG
Source organism: Mycena rosella (assembly GCA_029378255.1). NCBI lineage: Eukaryota > Fungi > Basidiomycota > Agaricomycetes > Agaricales > Mycenaceae > Mycena > Mycena rosella. The sequence continues at coordinate 68,972 of JARKIE010000085.1, forward strand.
CCACGTCACCTCAAACTTAAGCAGAAATGACAAACCGCCTCGGAGAATAGGCCGCTTACACAAAAACAAATGACAAAGAGCTTGCCAAAAAAGGAGAAAATGTGATGGTCCGCCAAAAGTCGCGTTGATCGTGCACTACATAAGAACCCGTACCTAAAGGTAGCGGGAATACCAGAAGCAACAAAAAGTAAGTACAACTGACGGTTGAATGCCAGTGTGGGTGGTTGAATGCCCGAGGCCTGAATGGCCGTTACACTTGCCCTCAGCTGCAGGCCGCCCTCTCCCATGACTAGTACCGCTTCTCCGCCAACGGCTGCCTATTAGGGCCAGCGGTGTCCACTGGTGGCCACCAACGGACTTCGGCGGGTATATGCGCGATTACTCTTGCTCTGTTCGAAGCACTGCCCGCCGCGTGTGATATCGGCGCGCCATATTCGCTTCACCGACCGTGGTGCGCCCCGGCCCATCCGAGATGTAAGGCTATTTGACACATCCGTCCGCAGCACTGACGAGCGTACATAAGACTCGCAGCTGCCCCGCTCCCCCGTCCATTTTAACCCTCTGCTTTGTCTGAAGCCCGCCGAAGTTTGACGCAAGGATGCTTTCAGGCCGACTTTCCACGATTGCCACGTGAGAGTCCCTCTCGATTGATCAGCTCGGGGTTACTGATGCCGTGCGCAGCAACCTCATGGCGGACGTCTCCCGCGACCCATTTCGCGCCCCAGCCCGCACGCCCAGCGCGCAGAACCCACCGCCAGCGCAGCAATCTGGGCCCCCCGCGGCCCCGCCCCCCACCTCCGATCCGACGGGCCTGACGGACGAAGCGCCGCCGGCGTACACCGCAGGCCCGGATGTCTACCAGGGCGAGAGCACGGTCGAGTACGGGCCGTCGCGCCCGTTCCAGCCTGCGCCCCCGCCGGTAAGGCAGCAGCCCAGTGGGAGTGGATACGCGGCGCCTCCGCAGCATCCGCAGAATACCGGGTGGGCGCCAGAGCAGCAAGCGCCGTCGCTGTGGCAACAGCTCACCGGCGCGACATCGCAATCGAGCGCCGGCTGGTCGTCGTACCCCGGCCACCAGCAGTACGCGCCCCCGCAGCAGCCACCGCCGACGACGCATGTCTCGGAGTTTGCGCGCGACTTTTACGCGACGACGAGCGTCCCGCCGGGCGGGTTCTCGGATGTCTCAGGCGCGCGCGCAACCGCGGACACCAGCACGGCGGGGTACCCGCCCCCCGTGCCGTCGTCGTCGCCGTACCAGCCGCCCCCCGGTTCCCCGCCGCCCCCATCTCCCGGCGGCCTCCCAGACGACGGCCGCCCGACGCGCACGCCCGTCCCGGGCCACCCCCTCCTCCGCGCCGGCAGCATGCTCGTCTACCCCCCGCACTTCGAGTGCGCCAAGTGTGCGTCTCCTCCACCATTCTGACGCGCTGCTGGTACTGATATGGGCGCAGGCAACAACACGGGCTACAAGCACGCGGACCCCGCGCACCCGTGCCACCGGTGCTGGGAGCGCTACGCGCGCCCGTACGCCGGCGCGCTCGTGCATGCGCCCGCTGCGTCGGCCGCGCCGGCCCCGGGCGCGCAGGCGCACGCGTCGCTGTCCTTCCAGCGCCCGCTGCCCCGCGCCCACGCGCCCCCGCGCGCCCCTGCCCCGCACCGCGCCGCGCCCCCGCCCTGCGGTAACACGCGCGCGCCGCCCGGGTGTCGGTACGCCCCGCCGCCGCCTGTGAACGGGAGCACCTACCCCGGGAGCGCGTACCCGCCCCCGCACGCGATCTACCCGCCCGGCGACGCGCGCCTCGGCGGCGCGCCGTGCTGGCGGTGCGGCGGCCGCGGGACCGTGTCGTTCCTCGTGTTCGAGACGCTGCCGTGCGGGGTGTGTCGCGGCGTGGGCCGCGTGTTTGGGTAGGCCGGGCGGGCGGGGTGGGCAGGGGTGGGAGGGGCGCGGAAAGCGAGATACGCGGGAACGAAAGGAAGAATGGCGGGATGCGTAGGGGGGGTGATGGACGCGATACGGACGGCGGCAAGGGGCGAGGAGGGGACCTTCGGAGATCATCGAGCACAAGCGCGCATTCCACCCTTCACGCCCCTCGCCCTCGCCCTCGTCTTCCACTTCCGCCTCTTTCCTCCTCTATTCCCCTCCTCCAGGCGCCGCTGCGGAAGATACCCGTCGCCGGGAACGCTCGGCTTAACGCCACACGCTGTCGGCGCCGTACCGCGTCCTCGGCAGGCGCAGTCCACTCATTATGCGCCGACGCTCCTCCACGGGCAGCGTCCCCATACGGATCCCCAGAGGAACTCGGTGCACGATGCCGTCGTTGAAATGGCATGGCAGCGGCTGCATGTGAACCTTCTCCATCCTTCCCAGCGTCTTCAGCCAAAAGTCTTTCAGAGATAACAGAGTATCCTTTTCGCGATTGTCTTCCGTAGTATTGGAGAACTGTACTGTCTTGACGTTGAGCTTGGTCCCCGATTTTTATCTGTATTTTGAGACTCGATGAGAGGACTGCACGTGCCCTCCGAGCCCTCTTTCTTTCGCACAAGTTACCAGCATCAAAGTCTTGGATTTGGAAGCACATTCGCGCCGTGAAATTGGGTGCGTCGACGCGCCCCGGCCTGGATATTCTCGTCTGAAGTTTACGCACACTGCTAGGAACGGGCTGGAACGCCAAAAAATAATCCCACCTCACACCTTCGCATTTGCGGGGTTTTTGGACGTTCAGAAATCCAGACCGGTCCTGATTTCCTTGTACCTACTTACCCGCAACGTGTGCTTACGCGGGATCCAGATGCCTGAATCCCACAGCTCCGAATACGATGCTGGCGTATCGACCGATTCGAATAGCAATTCGGTCGCCCCTGGAACGCTCGCACGACATGAGGAGCTAATGGCCGCCAACGAGCCCCCACAGGAAGCAGGACGCGGAACTCGCTTTCATGCGTGCGATCGTGGCAGAAACAGGCGCACGGTCAGCGGCGCCGATGTCGCGGTGGAGAATGAGATGTCGCGACTCCGGAATCCACCCCAGCAGTTGGAGGACGCGCGCACTTCGCCGTCGGGCTAGCATGCCCAGAATGCAACGATCCTCTCTCCACTCCGAGGGCTGCCACCCGAGATCTTCGCCGAAGTCTTTTCCTGGGCGTTGCCGTTCGTCGATGAAGCTTTGGGCCGCCGGAAGTTCCGCGAAAACACAGACTGGAGAGCAGTCGCCCTCTCGATTCCTTCTTTGTGGTCTCTGGTTGCCATCAACTACGACTACCCGCGGGCGAGTCCCATGTCCATAATCAAGGCGCAAATTGAACGCGCCCAGAAATTGAAGATTCATTTTTTCGGAAACGAATTACGCTACTCCCGCCCTCCTCGACGATGGCAGGAACTCGATGTCGGGTTGACGAAAACTTAAAAGCATTTTCCCTCTTCTGGCGAACCTCCGAGACCGCGTCCCGTCGCTGCGCAGGTTATGGATCCAGTGGGAAAACGTCGAAAGTCAGGAAGAAGCACAGTCCATCGATTGCTTCCAGACCGCTCCTTCCCTGCGCGAGGTCGGCATCGACAACAGCCATCGCCACATACCCATTCTACTTCCCGCATCCCAGCTTACCCGATATGGACTCGACGGCCCATGGGAGACGCGCTGGACCATGCTGCAGTCGGCCACAAACCTGATCGAGGCCCGCATCGACGTCTACTTTGACACTGAACCATGGCCGAATCCCGGGCGAGTCCTGAACTCGACGCTGCTCCAGGGCTTGTCTGTCTCAAATTAAAATGTCTTGGAATACCTCACGGCGCCTGCGTTGCAGACATTGTCGATGGATGTTGGTAAAGATGACGAGCCAATGCATCAAACCGCGCCTTTTCTGGACCGGTCTTCATGTAAACTTCGAAGCCTTTGCTTCAGAGGTGCACCCGACATGCATCAGACTGCAGAGATCCTGCGCAAGACCCCATCCACCGTTGAACTTCGGATTCTCGTCGACGATCCCATCGGCGTTGAATCGAGCAATACCTTGATTTCGAACCTCGCCGTCTCTGATCTCGCTGGGTACGCACCACTGGCTCCCCAGCTCCGTGGTGTCTTTGTTGGATGCAGAGACGGGGGTTGCATCGATTATGGACTCTATCTCAAAATGCTGAAATCTCGATGGAAAGCGGACGGCTACGCACTCGCGACAGCCGTACTGCTCATAGAGTCCGATCCTGGCGTGGATCTTGCTATAATCAGTGGCCTGCACTCGCTGCGTCGGGACGGGTTGGATATTTGGTTGGGGGAGGGCACAGAGGCAGTGAATGCTATGGATGGTTGGCAAATGTGGGGTTAAACGTAGGAAGATTTCTCGATCTCATTCTGATGCAGTCGTGAATTCTCTGCTCGTTTTATGTTTGATTCGTCAACGGCTGACATACTTCTTCCTAGAACGTAGCGATCCTTACTTTGAACGGTTCTAGCTTGCTTCCGCAAACTTACCACCAGTACATAATCACTTTCCTTGGCAGAATTGCTCAGGAAATTTGGAGTCATGGTGCTCATTAATATTCTCCTTAAAGTCGTTTCTTAACACTGGTAACAGCCGACAAATCACGTTGCGGGCAAGAAATATTTTGTACCAGAAAGAAGCAAGAATAAATAACGACCTTACACCTCTCGAACCAGGTTCAAATTACATCATTGCTATATCACATCATCATGGTCCACGAGGGCGTACTGATTTTCTTCGTCGAGTGAGTACGTATGTAGACTGAGTCAGATCCTTAAAAAATTACACTTCTCTCTCTATTGACGGACATGCCCTCGGGAGGAATTGAACCTCCATCTCCTCCTGGCTGCACTTCACTGGTCTCCGATGAATTCGCCGCGATGAACTTGAAAAAGGTATCGCCCGCTCATGGCCCCGAGAGGATTCGAACCTCTGCGCCGCGGCTTCCTCGTTCACAAGTGAAAACGAATCAAACCGAGGCGATCACTATTGTCCACGAGGGCGTACAAGCACTGATCTGCGCCCTTGAAAGTCGAGCTAGATTTTAATCGAGTGGATGTAAAAACAGCTACGCTGACCCGACATGCCCCCGGGAGAATCCCGGCGACTACCATGGTCCACGAGGGCTTATAAGATTTATTTACGCACTCGGCTGTGCAGCTGAAATTTTTAGGTGGGGTGGTCATATGAACAATGCAAAAAGCAACTTTCCTCCTCCTCGTTCGAAGCAAGAAAACCTGGCACCAAGCCGAGGCGACGATCGTGCTCCACGGGGATTTAAAGCCACCTTTTGCGCCTCCATAACTACACGTAGTCTGTTTGTTGACTGGAAGGTGAGAGGAAAACCAAAAAAGGGATTCCATCCTGGCATATAATGCCCCCGAGAGGAATCGAACCTCCTTCTCCTCCTCGAAGACAAATTAGACTACGCATAACATTTCATCAAACCGAGGAGACCGCCGTGGTCCACGAGCGATTCAGAGCATTCTTTCGTGCCTCTGTTGGTACAACTGAAAGTTGAAACCTTTGTCGAGTCGGTGGTTGGATAGGGAGTCTCCTCACCGACAATGCGCCCGGGAGGAATCGAATCGAACCTCCTCCTCGTTCATCTTGCTCTTTTTTATGAGTTTGAGGTGACCTCCATGTTCCACGGTTTCTATATAGCACCCTTGCGTCCTGTTAAGTAGGATTCAAATAAACTTGCCTAAATTCTGATTTATTCGACTTCAGCTGCGATTTTGATCATTCGTGAGGAATTTGGCCATCCAAATATACCGATGATAGGATTTTAAATATTTTTTATTCGGAACGAGAAGAAAGGAATGCGCACGCCGCAAATTCGCCGTCCGCGCCGTATCTGGTCCGTGCATTCTGTCCTAAATAAGCCGTATTCGCGCTGTGCGGCTCCCTTCCCTCCCAGATTTTCCTGGATGCAATGTCTTGCTAAAAGACACGTCTCCATGAGTTTTCGAGAATAGGAGGTCAAAGACGCACCAAGGGACGCGAAAAGAGTACGCTTGATGCGACGCACGTGATGGTAGAGGGCTTGGGATCCAAACAGGCGCAACGTTGATGCGTCTCATGCCACGCCACCGACCCGACAACGACCCGACCCGACGCTCAAGTGCGGACTCGGAGTACCTCAAGAGTACCTGCAAACCTAGATGATAATGATACTCAGGTCAACCGATATGTATTGTTCTAGGAGTGGACCGGCTCAACTTGAAGTTCTCGCCATGGAGCACCTCGCACTTTCCATCCAGCACACTCATACACCAGCAAGACGTGACGGATTCCTCCGTACGCGTTCGCCCCGGTTCTTCCATTGCAATGACCCGCTGGATTTCCTCCTTCTGATGCTTCAGATTCTTTGAAGGTGGCGGCTGAAGCGGTAGACGTCCCGTGCTCGCGATTCCGCGGATTGCGCTACGTGTGCCGCTGCATCCCCCGGGTCCTCAGGCTGGACGACATGGCCGATGAATCGACACAGTTGGGTACGTCTGACGTCGATTTCACTTATTGCAGTAATATTCATGCGCTTTCATAGTTTCTGGTCTCGATGTCGTCGGGTTGCGGTCCTGCGGACGGGCTCTTTGCAGCTCCTGTTCGCTTTTTTCATCCTTTCCTCCCTGAAGTCCTACCCTTTCCTCCTCGCTCTCTGGACGGACGCAGCTGGGGACGACTCGGTGGTGATGGAGGTGAAGCGCGATAGGGTGTGCTGGGCAAGCCGGGCTTCGCGGGGTATTGACGCCATCGGTACGCAGTTCTCATTTGCGGACCAGTCGATGTGGATCCTTAATTGTCTCGACCAGCGCAATGGCTGGCCTCCGCGGACGCGCGGGACGCTTCCGGCGCCCCCGCCGTTCCGAGTTGCATTGCCGCGGGGATGGAGCATGCGGCAAACGTACCGCGGCCACGCCGCTGAACCCGTTGTGTATGCCAATCCTCCCGGAATTCTGGAGAGGACGAATGACGGCCTGTATAAAATGAGGAAGTCCAGGAGTCCAGGGATCAACGATGGTGTGGGTTGTCTTGTATATAATGATCCCGTTTACTGCGCTGATATAACCTCCTTCTCGTAGCCTTACTCAAAATCTGTCCAACAACTCCATCGTCAGGACATCCACGCCAAGCTTCTGCGCACAAGCCCCCTCCTCACGCTCTGCCAGACATGGAAACAGATGCGGCCGATCTTGCCCAGCTACTGCGGCCGCGCCTACCCACCGCGGCCGCAGTGTAGGGCTCCAAACCTGGGTCATACATATCGAGAAAGGGGCGTGTGCCCTTTCTAGCTATGGCGCTGGCTAACTTCGCTGCAGTCGACCACCCTTCTCGAATTGACCCAGCGACAGGCTCATAGAAGCCTCCGTGTAGGCTGGCCGGAAGCCGCGCGCGGGATAACAGTCGGTTTAGAGCGCACGCAGGCCTGAGCGCAGGATGTATGAACGGAGTACGTGTTTTCGAGCCTCTGGTGCGCCGCTTCGCCTAACTCACCGCAGGCCACTCCTTCTCTCCGCCCGCGCGCCCTTCCTTTTCGAGCCACTCCTTGCATGACGGGACACGCTCGTGTACCCTTTTTCTGGATGACAGATATGGGCGTGGTCTGCGAGCGCGCGATGTGGACGCTAATATGAGCGGCATCGATATCAGTACGTGGGCAGTAACTTCTGCCGCCGCCCGGAGTGTGTGTTTTCGAGCCTAACCCGCTGCAGGCCGTATCTTCTGCCCGCGCACATGCCTGTCCTCCCCGTCCCCGTTCGCGGTTCCTCCGCCAGCTACTATGTATGCGCCGGTGTGTATCCCCGGCGTCTCCTTTCCTCGAGAACCGGTGCCAATGCACGGCAGCGACGTGTACGTGTACAACGTGGGACGCCAGAGTAGCGCGCGGTGGCCGCGAGTGCGGCGTGGCGTGGCACGGGGGCATGAACGGCATCAATATCGGTACGTGAGCAGTAACCTCTGCGGCCTGTCGATGTTAAAGCGCGTCGGTAACAGCTTGGTACGGCCTCTGCGAGTGCGTGACGTTCGCACCCTCCCCTTGGACTGCGAGTCGGCAAGGCGCGTAACTAGAATAAGGACGATCGAGCGGGGGGCGGAGCGGACAATGCAGGTGTGTATGGGGATGTACGCCTGCCCCATTAACACGGAGGGATGCGGTGGACCGGGCGTCTGTACAGGAGGTCGGGCCCGTGTAAGGCTAAGCACGGCAGGGCTATAGGCATACTCAGGTGCGTATTTTGCCCCTTATCGGGGGATTGACATGGACGCTGAGTGCTGCGCAGGTACCTTCTCGACCTTGACGGCATGGGTTTCCCGCGGTGTTCCTTGTATGCCCGTCGAGGCAACGATATACGGCAACGGAGTAGGCTTGTGGAGGTTTTTCTCCCGTTCTCAGCTCGAGGAGACTAATCCTACATATATGTTGATTGATACATACGTAGATGTTTATACTAATAGACTGTGGTATGTAGGCGCCTGGTAGGCGAAAATTTCGCCCAAGTCTCAGATGAATGACAAAGACGGTCACGTTTCTGCATCTTTCACTGCATTTGACCACCACGATGGCCACTCCAGGTCCTGGTAGTACGATCTGCTTCCCCCAGTCGGCTTTGCTTCCAGATACCACTTCATCGCTACAGATACGCAAGCTCCTGCGCTCCAATTTTCCGCCGCCCGACCACATCCGATCCACCATATCCGCCTTGTCCACGGAGCTCGCGCGATGCGACACACGCATCACGGCACTTCGAGAGGAGCTCGGGGGGTTGGAAGCTTTCCGTGCAGCACTCAAGGCGCACTACGACGATTGTGGAGGGCTCCTCGCTCCCATTCGTAGACTGCCGTCCGAGCTTCTGGTAAAGATTTTCGAATTGGTCTCGACCGAGGTCCGGAACCATGTCAGCCCAGCCAGTTCATCGGATGAAGCTATACTCCATCTTAGCCAGCCTCATCTGCTCGCCCTTTCCAGTGTGTGTTCACGGTTTTACACCCTGGTTATGCACACCTGCACTTTGTGGAACATTATTCGGCTCGACACACTAGAGCGCCCTTCGGCTGACGGAGAAATCATGATGCGTTTGCTCAAACGGATTTTAGACCGCGGGGGAAATTGCTTGCTCAACGTTTTCATACAAAATAGGTCTAGCACAGTGCCTCACGGCCCTGCGTTGGAGCTCCTGGCCCAGCATTCGGAGCGGTGGCAGATCGCTGCGCTCCTCTGTCCCTCTAGTGATCTGCGCTATGTATCCCGCGCGAAGGGGAGGTTTATCCGACTGGAAACTCTCGCTATAAATTGTTGAGGACCGTCGCCAAGCTTGGATGTTTTTCACGTTATGCCGCGTCTGCGATCAGTCATGATTTCTGGCTCGTTTGTGCGAAACAATCAGACAGCCTTTGCAGCATTCCCGACTTCGTTCTTTCACCAACTCCATACGGTTCGATTATTCGGAGAGCCCTCGGGAATGAGCTTCATTTCCCGTCTCTCGCAGCTGGCCCAGTTCACCCTGCAACTACATGATTCATCCTTTCATGCAGAGCCGGTGACATCGAACATCTCGACCTTCGCGGTCGAGTTGGGCCCCGAGTTTTCAACCAGTACCGTTGTTGGCCCGACCACTGCTGGTGGACCAACAGTAGCGAAAGTACTCGACAGTCTAACATTACCTTTGTTAGAGACACTAGAACTGGTTTCGCAACATTTCCCGCCCGTCCTTCTGCTTTGGCCACACACCCAATTTCTCGCGCTCGCCGCGCGCTCATCATTCCACACCCATCTACGGTCCCTCCAGCTCTTCGATTGCATCATCACGCAAACCGAACTCATTGTGTGCCTCTCGGATTTACCCTTGCTGGAATCGTTGACGATCTCTGATCACGAGTCTGCCGCGGATGTCAGCACCTACCAGCCACTGGTCGCGGACAGCCTACTCGCACATCTCACTATAAGGCCGGAAATCCCGTCCCTCGTCCCTTGCCTTCGTGCCCTTCACTGCCGATCGCTACTCCAGTTCGACGACCAGGTGTATCTCAATTTTCTGCTTTCGCGAGTGAAGAAAGGATGTGTCTTCGAAACCCAGCTATCATGGCTGTCTGGTCATTTTCGCCTACTTGATCCCATTGTCGTGGTGCGGCTATACGAGTTGCACTTGCGAGGAGAGCTGATCGCTGTGTTTGAGGGCACGCGTGGAACGTGAAACACCCGGTATGTCCAATCTGCAACACGCTGCTCATCGCTAAACCGGAGTCCAAGGTCGTTTCAGTAAAGAGGGCGGGGAGCAATTCGGCCTGCTGGATGGAATCATTTTCGCAAATTTCGACCTCGCGTTGATGGCCATGATTCAAGTAGTACTGTAGTTATAATTGCACGAGCCACAAGTGCAGTATAGCCACAAATGTGAAAGGGTGGGTCAATCGGGGCGACCACCATGGTCCACAAAGGCTTGAAGCACTGATTTACACACTTGTAAATGCAGCTGGAATTTTGTCGACTGGCCATGGATGAAGGGATGAAAAATTCATGCTGGAAATTCCATGCCCCCGGGAGAACCTCCGGCTCCTCGTTCGAAATTCAGGGCGTACAATCGAATCGAGGCGACCACCATATTTCACGAGGGCTTACAGACTCTCGTCTGCGCTTTGGCAAAGATCAGATGAAAGAAAAATACCATACTATACTCGTCCGGCATATGCCCCCGGGAGGAATCGAACCTCTGCTTCCGCGCTGAACCTACCTCCGTTACGAAATATGAATTCGAGGCGACCGCCATGGTCCACGGAGACTTAGGAGCACTCATGTGCGCACTTGTAAGCGCAAACGAGGTTTCTGCCAGTGAACGAAGCAAAAACAACACTCGAACCTCCGCTTCCTCGTTCCAATTTTTATGCCAATATATCGAATCGAGGTGACCGCCATGGTCCACGGGGGCCTGCACATACCCTTTCCTCACTGGTTAAAGCAGCTAAATTTTGTCCAGTGGATCGGATGAGGTAAAAAACCAAATACATCCTTGATCATGCCCCCGGGAGGAATCGAACCTCCGTCTCGTCGTTGGAAGTTGTGGGAATCATCAAATCATGGCGACCACCATGGTCTCGCCATTTCGTCCGTATGTCGTCCCCCCGCCTGCCACGAGCATATCCGTGCTGAAGTGGACCGCACCCAGCCGATGCTGGTGGAGGACCCCACGCCTGAGAATGTTCTGGCCGGCGTCGCGCAGCTCAGGCAGGACATGTGGCTCCATGGGGGCTTACAGGCAGTGATTTGCGCCCTTTTAAGCTAACATTTTGTTCAGTGCATGGTCGGATGGGGTGAAAAAAACTTAGTTCTTCACGACGATGCCCCGGGAGGAATCGAGTCCCCTCCTCCTCGTTGGAAATATCATCTGAAACCCTCAATCAAGTCGAGGAGACCACCACGGTCCACGGGGGCTTAGGACCACTGATTTTAGCTCTGGTAAGTGCACAGGCTGACGTCGGCTGTGGCAAGAAGAGAAAGAAAATCCATGACCGTGTCCACTACGCCCCCGGGAGGAATCGAACCTCTGGTTCCTCGTTTCCACTCTGCGTCAGAATTCATCGAATCGAGGCAACCACCATGGTCCACGGGGGCTTCAGAGCACTGATTTACCCCTGGTAAATGCAGCTAGAGTTTTGTCGAGTGCGTGGGGAGATGAAAAAGTCATGACTGAAATCTACCCATGCCCGGGGCAGGAATCGAACCTCCGCTTCCTCGTTCCACATGTCCTATGATCCATCGAATCAAGGCGACCACCACGGTCCACAGGGGTTTGCAGACTTCCATTTGCACCTTGGCAAGTGCGCAGGCTGACTTCGGTTCTGGCAAGAAAAACTATCAACACCAAGTCATGCCCCCGGGAGGAATCGAACCTCCGGTTCCTCGGATGAAATTCTGGGCTACTTAACCATCAAATCGAGGTGACCACCATGGTCTACGAGAGCTTACAAAAACAATCAACAGTCACTACCCCACATGCCCTCAGGAGGAATCGAACCTCCGGCTCCTCGGTCGGAATTTGATTATTTGAAGTCCTCTCATCAAATCGAGGCGACCACCATGGCCCACGAGAGCTTGAAAGCACTGGTCTGCGCACTTGTAAGTGCAGCTAAAATTGTGGGGGTCAGATGCAGGAAAAACACAATTCCTACAGAATGCCCCCGGGAGGAATCGAACCTCCGTCTCCTCGTTCGGAAGTTGTGGTGTATCATCCAATCGCGGCGACCGCCTTGGTCCACGAGGGCATACAGACTCCCCTCTGCGCCTTGGCAAGTGCACTTGACGTCGACTCTGGCCAGGAAAAAAATAACCGTTACCCAGCGTATGCCCCCGGGAGGGAAGCGAACCCCCGGCTCCTCGTTAATAGAACATCTCGGCCCACGGCAATGGAGGCGACTAACATGGTCCACGGGGGCTTAAGAATACTATTTTGCGCACTTTTAAGTGCAGCTAAAATTATGGATGGTTGGATGGGGTAAAAATAAAGACCTATCCGCCTATGCCTCCGAGAGGAATCGAACCTCCACTCCTGGCTGAACGTACCAGCAATTACAAAATACAAATTTTAGGCGACTACCATGGTCCACGAGGGCTTAAAAGGACTGTTTCGCGCGCTCGGAAGGGCAGCTAAATTATGGATGGTTGGACGCATCAAAAAACACTGATCTATTCGACTTTAACTGCGATTTTGACCGTTCGTGGGGGATCTAGGGCTTCAGATATGCAGAGGATGTATCATTAAATGAAATTGAGAAATAAGGAGGTCAGAAAAATCGCCAAATGCGCCGTGCGCGCCATACTCCGCCCAATCCCCGCCAAGTGGTCCGTGCATTTTATCCCAAATAGGCCGTATTCGGCCCCTGTGACTCCCTTTCCTCCCAGACTTTTCTGGGAGCAATTTGTACCTCAAAGACACGTCTCCACGAGTTTCCGAGGCCATGAGGACCAAGACGCGCTAAAGGACGCGAAAAGCCTTTGTTGTGTTGATCGCTTGACGCGACGCACGTGATGGGAAAAAGGGGCTGAGTAACCAAACAGGGCCAACGTTGGTGGGCCTCACGCGTCTTGCCTCCTGCGCCCATCCACACAGCGACTTAACAGCTCGTTGCCGCCCGTCTGCCCACCGCTCGCCGCCGCCAGCCACCCGCTCGTCGTCCCGCTCATCGCCCTAGTCCCCAGTCCCCCGACTTCACCACCCACCCCACCCCACCCCACACCCCACACCCCCCGCAGCACCGATGCCCAGAAAAGCCGCCGCCGACGGAGAGTCCGCCGCGGGCGAGCCGCGCCGCTCGTCGCGCATCAAGGAGCTGCCCAAGGTCGATGCGCCCATGGAGAAGAAGAAGGCGCCCGCGAAGCCGCGCGCGAAGAAAGAGCCCAAGGAGGGCGAGGAGGCGGCGGAGAAGCCCAAGCGTGGGCGGAAGCGCAAGGAGCCGCCCGCGGAGGACAAGGAGGAGGCGGCACCCGCCGCCGACGACGACGACAAGGAGGCCGAGGCGAACGGCGAGGCGGAGGAGGCCCCGCCGGCGAAGAAGGTTTGTCGTTGCTGTGCTCCCACCATGGCTTGTGCTGACGACGCCACAGGCCAAGCCCGCGTCCAAGGCTGGCTCGAAGCCCGCGTCCAAGGCCGCCGCGGCCAAGCCCGCCTCCAAGGCGTCCGTGAAGCCCGCGTCCAAGGCCTCCGTCAAGCCCGCGTCGCGCGCCGGCTCCAAGAAGCCCGCGTCCAAGGTCGGTCTTGTCTTGTCGTGTGCGGGGTGAGCATGGCTGACGAGTTTCGCTGTCGATAGGCTGAGGCCGCGCCCGCATCTGCCGCGCCCGCCGCCGCTGTCGGCGAGACCATCGCAGAGGAGGCGGAGGCAGAGGCCGCCGCTGAGGCGGAGGTGCGTCGCTTTCCTGCTTGCCCTCCCTTCCCCATCCTTCCCTTCCCGCCCTGTCCTGTCCTCCCCTCCTACTTCACCTTCACACTCCCCGTCGTCCCCTCCCCCTCTCCCTCCCTCTCCCGCTTGTCGTCGCACACACTAACACCCCACCCAGGCCTAGTCCCCGTCGTCTCCCTCCCCGGACGCACCCCCCGGAAACGGACACAGAAAACGGATCCCCGACTGCTGCTATCGTATCCCTTATCCCTTATCTATCCTCCCTGTGCCTCTCTCCTCTCCTCTCCTCTCCTGTCGTCTCGTCCTACTACCGCGTGTTGTATGTATGTATGATCCGGCGCCGTGTACTCCCTTGTCCCTTCCCTTCCCTTGTCTCCTCTCTTTCTCGTTCCTCGTTCCTCGTTTGTTTGTGTGTCATGTTCCTTTGTCGCTAGTTACATACATAGGTCTCCTTTATTCTTTGGGCTCCTCCCGCACCCTTCCCCCTCCCCTTCTCGCGCTGCGTCACCCCTTGCCTCGTGCACCTCTTCCTCTCACCTTGACCTTCCTTGACGTTCACGTTCACCTGACGCAGCGGCACGGACTCGACCGGCGTCCCTTCCCTTTATCTTGATGTCCTCTTGAATACGAATACGATTCCGGCTCTATGCTATTTATGCGTTCTCTCTCTGTACTCGCTCGAGTCGTGCTCGACCAGTCCAAGCGGGGCGCGAGCGGTACCTCGACGGTCGTGCGCGATGACGAGTCGAGTCCTTATCGTCGTCCTTTTGTGTCTCAGTCGACTCGGGCGCTCCACAGGTGACAGCCGTCTCGGTCGGCGCTCCCATATGCATGCCGCTGCTCCCTGCGCACGGACGCCCCCGTGCACGACGCTCCTCGAGTGGTATCCCGAGCCGCCGTCCATCCCCTTCGTTCTCGCGCTTGCACTCTCCGTCGGACCCACGACGCCCGCGACGCCTATGCCTCGCCATCGTTTGTGGCTGTGCACTCCCGCTGGCGGCCGCGTTCGTGCGGCTCTAAGATCTGAGGCCTCGTGCGGCTCTAATGTGCGCTCAAGCTCACGATGCGCACGACCGGCTCCGCCGCTGCACCTCGCCCGCGCCGTTGTCCCCCACCGAGGGCCTCGTCATCGGTGGTGGCTGTGCCCCCGCATGTGCCCCTAGTGTCTCTCCGTCTCCCCGCCTGGTACTTCTCTCCATCTCTCCATCTTCGGTGCACATCCTTCCCGCGTCGTCCTCCGCCGAGGTCTCAGCGTGCGCGCGCGCTTGTGCTCTCGAGGCGCTGTGCGCCCGAATCGGGTATCGTGCGCACGGACCACTACCTTGAGGAATCAGGATGTCTCAGCCTTTGCTGGGGGCGGGGTGCTGTGTTTCCGTGGTGTATATTCGCGGGTGCTGCTGCACTAGTACTTCACAGCGCGCGAATGGTGTCTAGCAAGCCCCCGTGGACCGTGGTGGTCGCCTCGATTCCGTTCCGTAGGGCCAATGTTCAACGAGGAAGCGGAGGTTCGAATCCTCCCGGGGGCATGGCATGGTCTTAACTTGTGTTTTTTTCTGAGTTTCATCGCATCTTTGCCTGCACTTCCCAGCGCGCGAATGGGAATCTAAGAGTCCCCGTGGACCGTGGTGGTCGCCTCGATTCCGTGAGGGAAGTTGATGCAACGTTCAACGAGGAGGCGGAGGTTCGAATCCTCTCGGGGGCATAATAGGTCCTCGTTACCCTTTTTTTAGGTTCATCACGACTTCACTTGCACTTCCAAGCGCGCGAATGGTATCTAGCAAGCCCCTGTGGACCGTGGTGGTCGCCTCGATTCCGTCGCAGATGAGTAATTTGAACGAGGAAGCGGAGGTTCGAATCCTCTCGGGGACACAATAGGTCCTCAATACCCTTTTTTTAGGTTCATCACGACTTCACTTGCACTTTCCAGCACGCGAATGGTATCTAGCAAGCCCCTGTGGACCGTGGCGGTCACCTCTATTCCGTCCGATGGAACCAACTCGAACGAGGAAGCGGAGGTTCGAATCCTCCCGGGGGCATCCACGCTCTATTGTGCTTTTTTTTACTCCATCGCCACTTTACTTACTCCGACTTGGCAGGCTAAAAATGGCATCTAGAAAGCCCCCGTGGACCGTGGTGGCCGCCTCAATTCCGTCGCAGATGAGCAATTTGAACGAGGAAACGGAGGTTCGATTCCTCCCGAGGGCATAGTGACTCTGCATTTTTTTTCGAGTTGCATCGCATCTTCGCCTGCACTTCCCAGCGCGCGAATGGTATCTAGCAAGCTCCCGTGGACCATGGTGGTCGCCTCGATTCCGTGTGGGAGGTTGATGCAATAGGAAGCGGAGGTTCGAATCCTCTCGGGGGCATGTTGGCGATCTTTGCGCTTTTTTTAGTTTGCGCATCTTCACCTGCACTTGCCAGCGCACGAAAGGGAGTATATGAGCCCTCGTGGACCGTGGTGGTCACCTCGATTCAGTGTCATTGACATCGACATGATTGAACGAGGAAGCGGAGGTTCGAATCATCTCGAGGGCATGGCGGGGTATTGAACATTTTTCGTTCATCCGACTTATCTCTTGCACTTCCTAGGACATAAATGGTATCTAGAAAGCCCCCGTGGACCGTGGTGGTCGCCTCGATTTCGTCGCAGGAATCAATATCACCTTGAATGAGGAAGCGGAGGTTCGATTCCTCTCGTGGGCGTAAGTTCGGCTTGACCTACCTTTTTTTTAGGTTCCATTGCAGCCTCATCTGCATTTGCACTCGCCATTGCGTGAATGGTATCTAGCAAGTCCTCCTGGACCGTGGCGGTCGCCCGGCAGCATATGGTTGCCTGGTACAAGGTATGGTGAACGAGGAGACGGAGGTTCGAATCCTCTCGAGGGCATGGCGGGGTATTGAACGTTTTTCGTTCATCCGACTTATCTCTTGCACTTCCTAGGGCACAAATGGTGTCCAGCAAGCCCCCGTGGACCGTGGTGGTCGCCTCGATTCCGTAGGCATTTATGAATCCAAATATTTGAATGAGGAAGCGGAGGTTAGAATCCTCTCGTCGTAATTTTGTTTTTAGTTCCATTGAATCTTCACCTGCACTTACCAGCGCGCGAAAGGGAGTCTACGAGCCCCTGTGGACCATGGTGGTCGCCTCGATTCCGTGAGTGAAGTTGTTGCCTCGTTCAACGAGGAAGCGGAGGTTCGAATCCTCTCGGGGGCATGTAGGTGATCAATGTTTTTTTTTTGGTTCCATCGCCAACTCCTACACTTCCCGGCGCGCGAATGGTATCTAGCAAGCCCTCGTGGACCGTGGTGGTCCCCTCGGCAGCATATGTTGCCTGGTACCAGGCTTGTTGAACGAGGAAGCGGAGGTTCGATTCCTCCTGGGGACATAATGTGCTGAACAGCTAATTTTTTAGGTTCATCGCCAACTCACCTGCACTTCCCAGCGAGCGAATGGCAGTAGATGATCCCTGTGAACCATGGCGGTCGGCTCTGCAGCATAGGTTTGTCGTTGCAAGGCATGGTGAACGGGGAAGCGGAGGTTCGAATTCTCCCGGGGGTATGAGGAGCTCCCGAATAATCCTTTGGTTAGTTCCATTGCCGCTGTACTTACTCCCACTTCCCAGCGCGCGAATGGTAACGAGCAAACCCCCGTGGAATGTGGTGGTCGCTTCGATCCCGTCGCAAGAATCAATATCGATTTCAACGAGGAAGCGGAGGTTCGAATCCTCTCGGGGGCATGGATCGTGTTGCAAAGTCATTTTTTAGGTTCTTTCGTGGCACTGGCTGCACCGGCATTTTCCAGCGTGCGAATGGTGTCTAGAAAGCCCTCGTAGACCGTGGTGGTCGCCTCGATTCCGTAGGTCGCCACGAGGTTGGAACGAGGAAGTGGAGGTTCGATTCCTCGCGGGGGCAGGTTCGTCTTGAAGAGCTATTTTTTTAGTTCCATCACGACTTCACCTGCACTTCCAAGGGTACAAATGGCATCTAGCAAGCCCGCGTGGACCGTGGTGTTCTCCTCGATTCCGTCAAGTTGCATGGATGTATAGTGAACGAGGAAGCGGAGGTTCGATTCCTCTCGGGGGCGTAAGTTCGGCTTGACCTACCTTCTTTTTAGGTTCCATCGCAGCCTCACCTGCATTTGCACTTGCCATTGCGTGAATGGTATCTAGCAAGCCCTCCTGGACCGTGGCGGTCGTCTCGGCAGCATATGGTTACCTGGTACAAGGCATGGTGAACGAGGAGACGGGGGTTCGATTTCTCTCGGGGCAATGGTGCTATGGACCTATTTCTGGGTCATCAGACTTCACCTGCTCTTCCCAGCGTACGAATAGTGTCTAGCAAGCCCTCGTGGACCGTGGCGGGCGCCTCTGCATTATACTTTCGAGGTACAAGGCATGTTGAATGAGGAGACGGAGGTTCGATTCCTCTCGGGGGCATGTTCATCTTGAAGAGCTATTTTTTTAGGTTCATCACCACTTGAGCTGCACTTGCCAGGGCGCGAATGATAACTAGCAAGCCCTCGTGGACCGTGGAGGTCGCCTCGATTCCGTCGCGAATCAATTTGAATCAGGAAGCGGAGGTTCGACTCCTCTCGGGGGCATATTCTTCCTCAAGAGCCATTTTTTTTTTACATAGTTCCATCACGGCTTCACCTGCACTTCCAAGCGCGCGAATGGGAGTCTGTGAGCTCTTGTGGATTGTGGCGGTCGCCTTGATGCCGTCGCAAGGTATGTCATTTGAATGAGGAAGCGGAGGTTCAATTCCTCTCGGGGAAGTGGAGGATTCCTGAACAATCAATATTTGGGGTTCTATCGTGATCTTCCTCTGAACATTCCCGGGCAACTTATCTCTCTTGGCTTTTATCCAGCGTAGCTACTCTCATTTATCTCGATTGAAATATTGAAGGATTTGTCATTCCAGATGTGGGAGTGACCTTACATCGACTGACGGTTGCTGGAACTCCGTTAGCCTTCGCCGTATTCACCTCGCGCTATTCCAAATGAATCCTCAACTGCCTCTCCCACCCCTTTTGACAGTTTCCTGCACCGCATGCCGTAAATCTGAGCCTTATCGGCTACTTATGTCCCAGCGTATTATGTATTCGAATTTCCACGCCTCAGTTTATCATTGACGTAGCGGCCAGAAATCACCGGTCAACAGCATTTTGAACTGTTCAACAGCCGCAGTGCCGGCATGATGTTGCTAATTTAATTGCCTAACACATTTGTATCACTGATCGACATCGGACGGCAGGAACTCTTTCCGCGCCGGTGTAGTCGGGTGCTTGATCCCTTCCCTTGCATACACTCTTGCCCAGGAGCCCATAATGCAGGCGAATTCTCAGACCTCGGGACTTCCCCCAGATGCTGGTCTACGTCCCAGCCCCGTGGGCCGGGGTCCTGGCCACTTCGGCGGTCTTCTGTCACCAGCTATCTCCGCCTCCACAGGGACCGGACGTCCCTTCGCGGTGAAGGGACCAGTCCAAAGTCCGGAGCGGCAAAACCTATATGGGGGTCCCTGGCTTGACATACACCAGGTGAGTTCAATGGCGCCGCAGGTCACTCCTTCACTTACAAAACCACCAGAACTTTGCGTCATTTGTACTACATGAGCTCAGATTCTGTGATGGGTGCGTCTAATGTTGTGATCTGTCGAGCAATGACCGACTTGAAACATAATCAGCCCGAGAAACAACCTTCTAGAGTTATCGAAGCAATGGGCAGAATGGGACAGTTTGACTAGCCTTGCGAGTTATCAATCCGTCGTAAATATACTGTTAAAATATTTGGGCAACAAGGCGAGTGGGATTGCTTTCAATTCCATGATGTTCCTTGATGTTTTGAACAGGATTTGCGAAAATCTGCTGCAGCGGAAACATCACAGAAACTGTCCCAAGATGTTTCCACAGTTCTGAGACAGATGACTTTGGTACTGGGCAATCTAGAGACATGCAGACTCTTTTTGGCCTGTCGTGGAACTGTTGCTCAACAACTTCTGGATCTTTTGCAAGATGTATGTCGCCTCGTCAATTTCGGTCCGCTGCAATTGTGCTTATCTAGAGCTTGTCAGCTTCTAGATATTTGCTATGAGTCAACATCTAGGCCTGTGCTTTCCACAGCTTTACTGAGGCTTTCGCGTGAATCTGGACTGCATCCCCAATGCTTCACTCTTTCTGGATTACAGAAAGTCGGCCAGCAAGTCGCGGGCGGGGGGTACGGTGACATTTGGAAAGGTTTCGTCGGTGGTCAAACTGTTGCTGTCAAGAGTATGAGAATATTCCAGGAGGTTGACGTGAAAGCGGCACTGAAGGTCCGGCTTCTGCTTTCCCGGAGATATTGGCTTCAATGACACATATTTCGCAGGGATTTGGTCGCGAGGCTGTCATCTGGCGGCAGCTTTCTCACCCAAACTTGCTTCCATTCTTTGGCTTATATTATCTCGACACTAGACTCTGTCTTGTTTCGCCATGGATGGAGAAGGGACACCTTCTAGATTTCTTCAAAAATGCTCCTTCTGATATCAACCCTGTGTCTCTTGTGGGTTCTGTTCCCTAATCGTCGTCAGTTTGAATATCTTATGTCTGTTCTAGATTCTCGATATAGCAATGGGCCTGGGGCACCTGCACAGTAAAAATGTAGTCCACGGAGATCTCAAGGCGGTACGAGGCCTGCAGTTGTTAACCGACACTCCAGTATTCATGTCCCATGTGCAGACAAATATTCTGGTGACTCCGTCAAACAGAGCATGCATCGCGGACTTCGGCCTGTCCTCGATCGTCGACGTAATATCGTTGCAGTTTACGCATTCAACTCCCAGGCCCCAAGGAGGGACTGCAAGATACCAGGCACCTGAGTTGCTGTTAGGCCAAAGTTCGATCCATTTCGCATCAGATGTTTATGCATTTGCCTGCGTTTGCTACGAGGTTCGTCGTTGAAGCCCCCAATTTTCTCCTCTAAATTCATCCTTTGGATAGATATTGACTGCCAGGGCGCCATTCTTTGACCTCACAAACGATGCAGCAGTTATTATGAAGGTGGTAGAGGGGCACCGCCCGTCGAGACCCTCAACAGTATTACAGGATGACCTTTGGAGACTCATCGAAGATTGCTGGACACCAGAACCCAACCAGCGGCCCACGATGACTGAAATACTCCAAAGGCTGATTAGTCTTCCAGTCGCGGTGAAAAGGACACAATCCGAAATAGGTTGGGACGAAACATATAGCGCCAGATTTCGGCGGTCAGTTCAGCAGTGGCCGCTGCTACCATCGATTACCCAAATCGAGCACAGAATGTCTTCGAATGGTCTGTCTCCACCTAAACACTCATGCAGGACTGTTTAATTGTTATATCATAGAACGGATGGAATGCAACCACGGCAGTGCACCACCGGGGGCCTTCATGCTGAACCTTCTGCTGGACAAGCTTCGTTGGTGTCAGCCACGTCTCAGCGCGAAGTGCCATATGATAAACGACAGGGATGCAGACATTTCCACAGAATCCTTACCACCCCCAGTCTGTGCTCCGCGACGGTCGAAGTCTGGCCTAAAAATATCTGGGGTAGCCATAATCCTCTTCTGGATGGGCTTCTCCCTGTCTCTGATTCTCTGCAATGTCATAAACCTGGATTTGCCCGTAACATGGCATGTCATGTTCGCTGTGAGTCGGATCCTGCAGTCTCGCTTCATATCGATTAAAATGGAGCTCTCGCTAGGCAATATACACATGGGCAATGCAGACAACTAACCAACTCGTCGCCACGAAGGACATTAGCGTAGATAAATCAACATTCCTCCGATTTATTCTCCCCATCGGCCTGCTGTTCGGTGGTAACTTGATGGTTATCCACAGTTCTCTCCGCCACTGGCACGTCTTACAACCAACTGCTCAAGGTGCGATCCATTTTCAATTACCAAACTTCGCCTACAACAGAAAATTCAACCCCGCAGCCGAAACCGCCGCCGCTTTCAGTGCCTTCTCAAGCCAAGGCCCGCTGCCATGCGAGGCGGTGTGCTTCCAATTCTCTTCCGAATCCTCCGCGCAATCCGGATTTGACAGCTGTGTCTCGAACCTTGCCTACAGCAGCACGGCCACAAGTCGCTCGACTTTGTATTCACCAGGGACTCCGACACGCCGTGAAGTGCGTCGTGTCGCTGCTCCGTCGCCGTTGCAATTCGTCCAAACGGTAATGATGGTGGCTCCGCCCCATACCATGACTCTGGCGCCCGAAAACGCCTCAATGACTCCGTCCCATATCCCGACGCCGATCCCCTTGGGCCGGAGCATGAGGCCAGATATTGTAACAGCGATGCCGCCGTCTCCGAGACCACATATGACAGCGGTGACACCTTCCATCGCAACATCCACGACCTTCACACCTTTCTCCCCAAACCACTCCACCTCACCACCGCGTCCCCCGCAACTACTGCGCCCACTGCCTCCCCCCGCGCCCCCACGTGCCTCCCTCCCACCACCGGCGGTATTGAAGGCAGGGTTGAAAAAAATCCGGGCGATGGAGAGGGAACGGGACTCCGCGGTGTCTAAGGAGATCGACCCAGACCACAGGGACTCCCCGAGTCAGTACGACCTCCTTCTGTTCCCTGCGCTCCCACGAGGCTCCGAGTTTCACGGCAGTGGACCCTCCGGAAATCGGGGAACCCTCCCTTTGGAACCGCATACCAAGCGCAGGATGATGCGGCGGAGAAAGCAGGGGTAAGTAAAGAGCAGGGTAGTGGGTCTTTTTCCTTTGTCTCTCTTCGTTGGGTAACATTAATTGATGTTCGGACGTCCAATATGGTTTGAATACAATGTGTACAGTAATGGGTTAAAAACACAGCGAGAGCCCGGAGTACTACTTGAAATATGTTCCGTCGCCGAACGGCTGTCAGGTCACTGCCGCTAAAGTTGTTTGAACATGATATTTGAACCACCCACTATGGTAACTCGTTAGTCTCTCCTAGACAGACGCTTCAACCTGTGAAGCTCGTGCCTCGCTTGTTGAAACTAATCGTGTCATAATTGTAGCTTCGCGATGTTGGATAGAGGCATCCGACATGATTTCCCAGCCTACATAGCCTAGCCCGACTGACAAATTTTTGCCCTTGACCGCCACCGTACTGCATATCCCTGTCCTACAAAGGTGTACCACAGGTGACGAGTTTCCGCGGTTTATGAACCGCGCGCTTAACCCGTCGTGTGTTGAAAGCCATCGCCACCGTTTGAATTCTTCTACATGTACATCCAACTATAGTACTACCACACTCCGAGATCCAAATTAACTCGTCGAATTGGTCCGCTACCGTAACAATTTAAGATTTCGTTTAGCGATGAGCAGCATATTGCAGATGGGATATACCAAGTGTTTTCATGTTCCACCCGATGCGAATGAAAATCTCAGCACTCCTCGCAAGCGCAACTCGCCGAGTCGCTCCACGACAATCGAGTCAAGCTCGCGACGATCATCATGAAGCCATAATAGTCGGGTTTCGAAGACGCGTCCGTCCTGCACCCGAGAGAGTAGAAAATTCAGATACACATGGTCGTCGAATTGGAGTAGCGATCGGCAGTGGAAAGCTCGAAGGCGAGGAATGAGGGGTGGAGTTCCCTGCCCTGCAGTCAGCTGTGCGAGCAGGCTGTCCGTGACCAGCGGCTGGGATGTAGGGCCGCCATCTGCACTGATCT
This sequence comes from Mycena rosella, assembly GCA_029378255.1. Taxonomy (NCBI): domain Eukaryota; kingdom Fungi; phylum Basidiomycota; class Agaricomycetes; order Agaricales; family Mycenaceae; genus Mycena; species Mycena rosella. The sequence continues at coordinate 92,521 of JARKIE010000085.1, forward strand.
CATGGTCTGAGATCGCCAGCGACTCCAGCAAGGGTAAAATGGAAAGGCATTCAATGAGCTCGGTTTCTGTGATGATGGAGTCGAAGAGGTAGAGGGATTGGAGATGGGTGTGGAATGAGGAGCGCGTGGAGAGCGCGAGAAATTGGGTGTGTTGCCAAGGAAAACGTAACTGGGTCGGGACCATTGTCAGCTCCTTTAAAGAGGGTAATGCTAGATGCTCGAAGGGATCGTTCCACGGTAATACGAAGACAAGGTTCCGCGGCGCTAAGAACCCCCATAGCCCACAATTGAGGCGAAGAGTTTCCAGTTGCGGAAGGGTTCCCTTCGCGCGTAAGCAGTCCAGATAACCACTGGGACAGAAGATATCAGCTGTCTGCCACCGGTCCGAGTGCTGGGCTAGGAGCTTCAACGCATCGAAGTGAGGTGCCATGCCAGGCTCAATTCTTATGACGACATTAAGTAGACAATTGCCCCCGCGTTCTAGAACCCGCTTGAGCAAAACCATCGTGAGTTCCCGGTACCCTATCTTGCGAGATAGCATGTGGAGCTGAATCGTGTCCCACAAAGTGGGGGTGTTCATAACAACGGTATAAAACCGCGAACACACTTTGGAGAGAGTCGAAAGATGGGCCTGGCTGAGGCGGAATAGCCCCGCATCCTCGACGCGAGGGTGCGTCGTCTCCGACGCATTGCTAGGTAGGGGACTAGCGTTCTCCTCGGTCGAGAATAATCCGAAAATCTTCGCCAGGATCTCGAACGGAAGCCTACGAACGGGAGCGAGGAGACTTCGACAGTCGTCGTAATGCAACTGAAGTGCAGCACGGGCAGTTTCCAACTGTCTGAGCTCCTCTCGAAGTGGTTCGATCCGTGCGTCGTATCGCGCGAGCTCGTCGGACAAGGCGGAAACGGTGGATGGGAGGTAGTCGGGCGGCTCAGAGTTGGAGTGCAGGAGCTCGCAGATATGTAGCTTCGTGGCGAGGTCCGGAAGCAAGGAAGATTGGGGAAAGCAGATTGTGCTCATGGTGGTTGTGGTGGTGAAGTGACGAGTCAGCCGCTACTGGGACAAGTTTTCCGGCAGCGAACAGCAGGGCGTGTGCGAGAAGTGCGGCGTCACAGAGTCAATGGACCACATCATGACGAAATGCACGGAGCCCGGACAGGAACAAGCAAGAGGTGAGTGATCTGAAGATCTTGGCCAACGTTCCCACGACACACCATACCCCCAAATCGGGAAATTATTTGGCAAGCACAAACATCGGCCAACGACGGCAGCAAAGGCGGCCATCATTCTGCCACTCGCACCCACACATCCCCTACCTGGGCGCTCGACGCGTCGCTTCCTTATTTCCCGTCTTTTGACGCGTAAAATCTGCAATCAACATGGAACTCTGGCTCTGTAGATAATGCACATAGCACACTGCCAAATACATCTTGGGTTATGACCAGTACCAGTGCCGACCAAAGCCAAGCGTATCTTGAAATGGGGGGTCGGGAACTTGGGACGCGCGAGGTGCAATGCCCGCGATGTCTTCAGTTCATAAAGCATGCCTATAATTGGGTCTAGTACCCATGGAACGCCATTGGAATGGCCGAAAATACATGCCGGTAATCGGGGCAGATGTATTCACATAATAATAATGATTGTAATCTACTAATCTTATATTTTGCGAGCTAAGAAGGCGAGTGAGTGTGCGCTGAATTTCTTTCGTATGTAGGACGCCGAGAAGCCGATTGTTGCCGACTCGGTGCGAGATGTTCGGATATTACAAATCTGTCGCTCCCGTGGCCACATCAGAGGACAAGATCTTCCGATCACTCACCTCTTGGGAACAAGTGCGGGGCCTGGCGAGTGATCTGTGAAAACTTAAGACCGGCGCCGAAGCTGGCGCCGAAGCTGGCGCCGAAGCTGGCGCCGATCTCCCGAAGCCGACGACGGGCCAGATCATGGCATGCGCGGCGATCAAACGACGAGACGCGGGAACGACGCGTCTATTCAGGATCCTGGTGTCCGAATCAGCATTCCTGGTATGGCGGCTGAGAAATGAAAGAGTGATAAATAAAGAGAACCCCACATCCGCGAGGGCAATACACAACCGCTGGCTCAAGCTGATCAATAATAGGCTTGGGCTTGACCGCGCCATGACCAATGAGCATAAATACGGAAAGAGGGCGGTGAAGAAAACCCTTGTACTAAAGACGTGGCGCAAGGTACTGAAAAACGAAGACGACCTCCCTAAGGACTGGACCAGGGAGACCGAGGTTTCAGTGGGTATCGGATGATCTCCCCGGCAATGATAGGGGCCCGGTGACTTTCCGCCGGACCCCTTGATTGAACCGAGGAACTGAACCCCACACGCCACGGCGCGCAATACGCGGCCGTGAGTGCGAGTACGCATTTCCTCGGGTGGTATGAATTTTCGTCTGGCCGGGTTTCTAGTCCAAGGCCTCAAACTAACGGGGCGGGTGGTGAACGACTATGTCGGCCGGAAGTGTATGGAAGCGCGAAAGCGCTAAACAGCACGGAAGGGACGCGCTCAAGCTCTCACCCACCGCCATGAGTCGGGGTCAATGCGCCACTCAAATGTTCCACAAAAAATAAAATAAAATAAAATAAAAATTTGTCAGGGCGTGACTCGTAAATTACGAAAATGCATCTGCACAAGTCCATCCAAGAATTGTTTCTTGCTGCATAGTAGCTACAGCCTGTATGTAAGATGCATGTGTAGCTAGCCGCACTCGATCTGCACGAATCCTCTCCAGACTCCGCATCCCAGGCTCCATCTCCCTTCGCACTTCCACCACCTCCCGCCGCAAAGGAGAAGGGGATATAGCGGACGCTGGGGAAAAGCGTCTGAGTATATGTCAGCGTGAATAGGGAGAAGGAGATGGGACAGTGTAGGAAGGGGCAATGACAGAGAAGAAACACCCACCACACGCGTCTCGCGTCCCCGCTGCAGTAGCATACTCCGCCGTCCGATGAGCACTAGTCGCACATTCGCCTTGAGAAGTGCGAGGTACCTGTGTATCAGTTAGCGTCTATCAGAGTCGCGGATAGAGCGAGGCGGAAAGTGATGTGAAAACGCACGTATACACGCCGAGCTCCACCCCGACGCACTCCCTGCCAACGAGCACGACTTCCGTGGTAAACGCCCTGTCCCCTGCATGCAGCGGAGCCGGGCCGGTGTACGGTGGCGTACATCTCCGGGACAGGGACGTGGGTGCGTGTCCCGAGCGAACATAAACGAGGATTCTCAATCCGAGTGCCGCAGCCCGAGATGCACGACGCTCGTCTGCGCTCCCTATCACTTCCAGTCGCACTTCGCCTCTATCGCACCCGCCGTCCGCCGCCCGGTCATCCCCTCCTCGCGTACATATATCTCCCGCGTGTACCAGGGCCTGGTCGAGACGCGGGGGAGCTTCACCGCACCGCAGGACGCCAAAAATGAAGGCTACGAGGGGCGCCGGAAGCACGCCGACCGCAGAGGCCATCCATCGCCCAGGAACCTGTACCCGATACGATTAGATCTACATATACTCATCGGCAGAGCTGCATACCGAAGCGGATACCCCGCGAAGCCCGTAGCTCGCGCCCTGCGACTACACCCGCTCGCGCCCTTCGACCACACCCGCTCGTGCTTGACCTCCATCACCCCGCCCCGTGGTCGTACATCTGCGGCGCGTCAGCGCCCCATTTGAGATAACGCGCCAGACGTCTCGCCGTGCCGTCGCAGGGGAACGGAGGGGCTCGAGGAGGCGAAGACGCGATCTGCGAGGATTGAGGCAAGGCTATGCAGTAGGTATCGAAACGCGTACCTTGACCGTGCAAAAGGCTGCCCGTGCGCTCGCATCGCTCGCGCGCCCCGCCCGACGAAGACGTGAATTCCCTGAGGGTGGGTGTACGCGGTGCTCCATGGTGACGCCGCTCCGACTTGACGCCGATAGGGACAGCCTTCTCGCTGGCTCGGAGAAAAGAACTTCAGGGCACGCCCTTGAGGCCCCAACTCCGCGCGCGGTTACCGACGACGATGATTCGCAGCCGGCGTCCGCAAGCGGCACGGGCACAACGAGCTGCGCATTTTCGCGGGCGGTTCTGCCAAGGCGGCGTGCGGGACCAGAGACAAGATGTGGATCTGCCACTGGATGAGGAGTGAGACGAGGTGGACGGGCGGAGAGGGGGTATACATACCTGCATGGGGATAGACAGGCCTCCGTGCGGGAGACGCGAGCGCTCGTGAATGTGTTGAGGACGATGCGCTCAGTTTCGACTGAGCCTTTGCAGAGGCAACGGAAGGGCTGTGGGTGGAGACGGGGAGGCGCTGACGGTGTGTGGGGTTAGTCAGTAACCAGGGGAAGAAAGAAGAACACCCACTGGCAACGAGGACCCGCAGCGCTCTCGGGAAGGGAAGATATCGACGCCATGCCAAACTTGCGCGGTGGGAGCGCGAGGACTGCGCAAGAGGCGGCCGTCGTCGAAGGGGCGACATAGACTACGGAAACGCATAAATATAGATGCACAAACTGAAATAAATAGTAGACGTACCCCCCCACCTCGCCGTAAAGCTTGGTCGTGGCCTCTCCGTTGCCATCCGTAAACGGGGCTGGAAGGTGCAGAGGCACACGCAATACAAGCCGCGAAATCGCGACCGCGGAGCGTTTGCCGCTTCACCCCCGCATGGAAAAGGATATGTAAAATACTCTCAGGGTGCCGCAACAGTCCACTGAACCTGAAAGAATAAGTCCTGTGCCTGTACAATTTGTTCTCGAAGGCGGGGCCTTGGGGTTCCTTCCTTTGGGATATCTTGAGCTTGAGGCTTAAGCTGGGTTCCACGGTAGCCAAGGTCCAGCGTGAGGCCAACAGTGTCGATTTCTATTCTCTTGAGCTCGTCGTGAGGTAGAGGCTAGCGCGTTGAGCGCTGTGGGGCTGAGTCGGCGGAAACGCATCAACATTGCGCCTGTTTGGCTCCCAGGCCTTTCATGATCACCATCACGTGCGTCGCGTCGAGATCAATTTTGTTTGATATTGGTTTGATAGTTGTTTCGCATCCTTCGGCGATAGGTGACGACTTCACAACGCGGTATCTACCACTCCGTGGACCGTGTTTCTCGGTTGATCAAACTTGAATCTTGTTCTGTTCGAAACGACCCCGTGGCCCAGCTGCGAGTCGTTCTTTATACGAGTGGAGACGAGTGGTCGGAGCCTAATGGAATTATACAACAAAGTTCCTAGGTTTTCCACGCGCGCTCAGGCGCATGATGAGCCTTCCTCCCCACTGCTGTGTCACCAGGCAATGCCATCTTCGTCGATCCGCGTGTGATCGACCTCGTCTCAATCAGCTCGTGCTTCCTCGTTGCTTCCTCGTCCTTAAACGGTGCACGACCGGGGCCGCGTGACAGTCTGCTCGACGTATTAAAAATGCCCACTCCCCACTCACGAAACGCTCACAGCGATGTTCCAGTTCTCCTCACTCCTCGCGCTGTGTCTTATTGCTCCGCTAGTCGCGGCGGGGCCCTGCGACATCTACGCTTCCGGGGGCACTCCCTGCGTCGCCGCCCACAGCAGCACCCGGGCGCTATTCAGCGCATACTCTGGCTCCCTCTACCAAATTAAACGCGGCTCCGACGGTGCGACGACCAACATCGGCCCGCTGTCTGCGGGCGGTGTCGCTAACGCCGCCGCGCAAGACTCCTTCTGCGCCAGCACAACCTGTCTAATCACCACCATCTTCGACCAGTCCGGTCGTGGAAACCACCTCACGCAGGCTCCTCCCGGCGGCGCCGCCAGCGGCACCGATCCCAATGGCTTCGACAATATGGCCGCCGCGGATGGCGCACCGGTCACGCTGAAGGGACAGAAGGCGTATGGCGTCTTCATCTCGCCCGGCACTGGCTACCGCAACGACGCCACCAATGCCATCGCCGTGGTCAGTCTACTTTCTTACCTCTCATGCCATATCTCCGTGTACTGATTGTCTTCAAGGGCGACGCTGCGGAGGGCATGTACGCGGTTTTCGACGGCACGCATTTTAACGGAGGCTGTTGTTTCGACTATGGTAATGCGGAGACCTCAGCGGACGACACGGGCAACGGGCACATGGAGGCCATCTACTTTGGCCTTGGTACGGGCTTCGGCACGGGCGCCGGCAGCGGTCCCTGGGTTCTGGCTGACCTCGAGAACGGCCTGTTCACCGGACCCAACACGGCCGTCAACCCCTCCAACCCGACGATCACCTCACGCTTCGTCACGGCCGTCGTGAAAGGCGAGCCGGGCACTTGGGCGGTCCGCGGCGGAAACGCTGCGTCCGGCTCGCTCTCGACGTTCTACAGCGGCGCGCGCCCCAGCGGCGGGTACAACCCGATGAAAAAGGAAGGGGCCATCATCCTCGGGATAGGCGGGGACAACAGCAACAGTGCGCAGGGCACGTTCTACGAGGGTGTGATGACCTCCGGTTACCCGTCCGACGCAACCGAGAATTCGGTCCAGGCCAACGTCGTAGCGGCTGGATACGCCACCACCTCCCTGACGAGCGGGCCCGCCATCAGCGTAGGCTCCACGGTGTCGTTCCGCGCAACGACGGCATGCTGCACGACTCGCTACATCGCCCACACCGGCGCAACGGTCAACACCCAGGTGGTCACCTCGAGTGCCACCAGCGCACTCAAGCTGTCTGCGAGCTGGAACGTCGTTGCGGGTCTCGGGAACAGCGCATGTGTGTCGTTCGAGTCCCGCGACACGCCGGGCAGCTTCATCCGGCACTCCAACTTCCAGCTGCTCGTGAACGCTAACGACGGCTCGAAGCTGTTCGGAGAGGATGCGACGTGGTGCCCGCGGGCGGGCCTCAACGGGCAGGGCAACTCGATCCGCTCGTGGTCTTTCCCAGCACACTACTTCCGACACTTCAACGCCATCCTCTACGCCGCGAGCAACGGCGGCGCGGACACGTTCGATGCCACCGCGTCGTTCAACGACGACGTCAGCTGGGTCGTCGGCCCCGCCTTTGCTTAAATTTGGGCATTCATGTATACAGACCGGACCTTTGCTGAGTTCATTCAATGTACTAGTAGTCCAATGATTCCTCCCGAGGGTATGCCGTCATGAAAATAGCTTTATTTTTATTATCCGGGCCTTTACAATTTTAGCTGTAGTTCTAGGAGCGCATAAGCCCTCGTGGACCATGGCGTTCGCCCCGATTTGATATGTGTTTGCTTTTTTATCAGTCAACAAGGAGACGGAGGTTCGACTCCTCCCGGGGGCATGCTTTGGTTCGGCGGACCTTTTTTCCCTTGTAAAACTTCATCAAACACTCGCTCGACCAGGTTTTGGCTCTGCTTACACGCGCGAAAGGTAGCTTCCAAGTCCCCGTGAACCATGGTGGCCGCCTCGGTTTAATCCCGCATTTTGACGTGTAAGCGAGGAGGCAATTCCTCCCGCAAATTACCGGTAGTCCCACCGGTACCTCTGTTTTCTATTCATTCAGTTCTGTGGGGACTAAATCTACGCTGCCGAACACGCACAAGAGCAATCGCCCCTCGTATGGTTGTCGTCCTGGTTGTATATACTGAGCGTGTTGGATCTCCAACGAAGAGGATGAGGTTCGATTTTCCCCGGCGCATTAAAACGTTGATTAATGGTATAGGCATGCTAGTATTCTTTCATCTGACCTTCCATAATTTTAGGGGCATTTTCGAGCGTGCAGATCAGTGCTTGTAAGCCCTCGTGGCCCATGGTGGTCGCATACTTCCTAGCAGTGAGGAGGTGGAGGTTCGATTCCTCTCGGGGGTTTGTGGGGTACTCTGATTCATATTACTTTTTCAGTTCCATAGCAAATACAGCCGCCCTTCAGAGCGCGCAAAAAAATTGCTTGCAAGCCTCGCAGACTGTCCTGGTCGCTGCGACTTGATGAAGCAAGCGTCCAATTTCTAACACAGAGTTGAAGGCTCGAGTGCTTGCCGAGGATTTATTTTACGGCGCCGCCGAAGCCTTCCATTCGCACCGACTTACGTTGGCGCGAAGGGGTGCTAGAGAGTCCCCGTGGATCATAGTGGTCACCTCGATCCGATAATCGGATTGAAGAACCGAAAAAAATGCGACCGAGGAGAAGGAGGTTCGATTCCTCCCGAGGACATGGCCCACTAGTAGCGGTTTCTTTTTCCTTCAGCCTCAGACTCTGTCTCATTTTACCTTTACAAGACAAGCGCGCGAATCAGTAATTTCAAGCCCCCGTGGACCACGGTAGTCCCCTCGATTCATTGCTCATGGTGTATAGAAGAGTCGACCGAGGAGGAGGAGGTTCGATTCCTCCCGGGAGCATTGATTGTGTCTTGACGTTCGTGTTCTTTCATCTGACTGCCTAGAATTTTAGCACCGCTTCCAAGCACGAAAATCAGTGCCCGGAAGCCCTTGTGGACCGCGGTGGTCGTCTCGAGTTATTGGTATGTTTGGGCATCGATTGAACAAGGAACCGGAGGTCCAATTGCTCCCGAGGGTATGGCAACAGTGGCAGGAGAACCCTCATTTTAGCTGCACTTGCAAGCGGGTAGAAGGGTGCGTTCAAGTCCTTTTCGATTATGGTGGTCGTCTCGATCGGCCTTTTCATGTCAGAACTTCAATACTCAAAGTAACTTTAGCTGAACTTCCAAGGGCACGGAACCACACTTGAAAGTAGTCCCTCGTGCGCACACAGTACACCATGATGCCTCCATTCAATTACGAGTACTTTAGTAATCGTTATTTACAGCCAGTTGCGGAACTTGGGGCGCAGCCAAATTTTCTTCCATTTTAAGCTGGTTTTGACCAAATCCATCGCCCTGAGCTCAATTCTTTGTGCATCTACATAAATTTTATATGAGCAGATTCGCACTGCGATTCCGCAGGGGGTGTGGCGCTCTGATTTCGTATATTATTGTTATTTTAAATGCAGCATATGATTTTGTAGTTTTACTCAGATCCACTCCTGTCTGAGGAAAACATTTCCAAACTATCCAAAGGGGACCTCGTCGGCAGAATTTGTTTATCATATCTCATATGTGTGGATGATGTGATTCAAAGTAGAATTTTGCAAATTTAGTAGACTCGTAACCAGTCTGCCTACGAGTAGCAAAAATGTGGCAAGCACTTTGCCGTAGGCAGAATTGCTGAAAAATGTTTAGGAATTTGCACAAATCTTTTATGGTGGTCCGGATGCACTTTTATTCCCGCGCAAAAGTTTTACATTCCCGCCCCTAAAACTCGGTGTTTTCCGGCCTCCCGCGCTAAAAACAGCCACCCCCATGGGGCATTTTTTGATGCGCGCAACTCGAACCTCGGCGCAAAATAAATTTGACCCCCGCGCAAGAAAAGTCAAGTCCCGTGCAAAAAAAAAAACATAAATTGTCTCCACACAAAAGAAACAAGCAAGGACTTGAAGGTTCACGTGTTCGCGATCGAACCCACTGGGCCAGGTCCCACCGGAATTTATTGGCCTCTGTCATGAGATCCCGACTGCGGCGGTTCCTGGTGGTTATTCTGCTACCGTCATGGTCTTGATGTTGTGTAGCTCAGAAGCGTGACTTTTAAATTGCATGAGCACAACATGTTGATCTTGTTGAACCATTTTTCTTACATATTCCAGTAGCCCACGTGAATGTGCCAGCCATATAATCACGGCATGACTCTCCTTCAACCAGCACGAAACCCCCCAGCATGTAAGTGCTGTTTAGTCTTCCATTGCTAGCGGGCCGTAATTTGCACCTCCTGACTCTAGAACCTCTCACGAAGACTTTAGATTCCCTCCGTTCTTCAAAGTCAATATCAGGTGCTGATTTATAGTTATTATGCTGATGGCTTCACAATTCTTGCTCGAGAGGTTCTACAGTAAGTGGGTATGTCATTGTGGGTCTTCCACTTTCAACTTCAGGTTTAATCCCACCCCAAAGATAACATCAATGGCTCTCAGAGTCTCCTTCAACTTCTCTGTATTCTGGCCTTCCGCCGGTCAGTATTCAGCAGTCCACTTACTATTTGCATGTACAAAATTAGATATCAGGTCCTCCTGCATGAACTGCAGCTTCTTCACCTTACTTGAAGGGACCAGAGCGATGCACATTCATTTACCCAAACTATAAGTGCAGCCACAACTTCAGCATTTCAGATTCACCATCATTTGGAGGTTCGGTGCACAGTCAGTCACCCTCCTATTTCCTGTCTCCTATGGGCCTCCAACAGTTCAGTGCACTTGCTTGATTTTCAATTCTAATCCAACAGCTGCATTGAAGTCTGATTTAAATTGTTCAACCATAAAAACCTCTCTGAAGTACCTGCTTCATCTTATTGTGTTAGTCCACAGAGTGGCTATCCTCCAGAGGCTACCTTGCAGGATTCAGGTAAGGGACACCGTTGATTCAGCCAAAGCTAGATCTTTATTACCAGATCCAGCATTGATGTGAGCAGTCTGCCTTGGCGGTATAATTTCTAGCCGAATACCGAGTGGGTCCTTCACATTCTTCATTGAAGGGTGGTTTGTTAATAACGGCACCTGGTGTTCTGAATTTTGGTCAGAAGCACCTAATTGATAAGGTGCTTCACTTTACTCGAACCCTGGCAAGTTAACGGGCATAGGATTTAACACTATTGTAAGATAAAAATGCTTCTTCCACGCTGATACGTACCACTGTTCACGCACTTTTACAGGCCCACCGGACCTTAATTGCCCCTAGTCATCTGCGGGTCAGCTCAGTCGGTGGAGATGGGTAAGACTGTTCAGAAGCTGTTTTTTGTTTGGGATTCTACGACGAAGGTGAGTAACCTGAACCGTGGGAAACACCACAAATCGATCCCTGCTCATCCAAAAGGAAGCCTTGTGTGCAGGTACACCATATCTGTTTCTCTGTGAGGGGGAAATTGTGTTTTTGTTGCACGGGACTTGACTTTATCTTGTGCGGGGGTCAAGTTTATTTTGCGCGGAAGTTCGAGTTGCGCACATCAAAAACTGCCCCATGGGGTGGCTGCTTTTAGCACGGGAGGCCGGAAAACACCGAGTTTAAGGGGCGGGGATATAACACTTTTGCGCGGGAATAAAAGTGCATCCGGACCGCCATAATCTTTTGCCGAAAAAGTAGATGAAAAACTTAAAAGTTTTTCAGGACTTTTTGACTCAAAGTGAATAATGCGAAACAAAGTTAAAATTTTTTTGAAAAACTTTCAAGTTTTTCACCTACTTTTTTGGTGAAAAAATTCTGCAAAATCCTAAATATTTTTCACCAATTTTTTCACCGAAAAACTTGAAATGTTCAACCAGTGCACTTTAGAAAACATTTCTTCTAGCTTTTAAATAGTTTTCAACATCTGAATTGGCATGTAGCTTCTGGTTTGCATTGAAGAACCTGTGGCTCTGTCTGTCTATTTGGTCTCGGCGGATTTCCCCTGGGCCCTCCACCCTTCCAAAATGTACTTCTCAACTTAATTCAGGGCGGGTTAGCATTGTGTATATAACATCTAGATGCCTACCTAAAACTAGCTATTGTGCAACTGTTCACGTCGCGCTCTGCCTAGTAGCCGCCGAAATCAGTTGTGGTCTCGTTTACCGCCCTACAGAAAGAATATGGTTTATCGTATCAGGTTAAACATAATAGGCTGTAATCAATTAGGCAACCATACAACCACCCGTAAAAATCCCTCGATGTGTCCAAATGTGTTGTGCTTTGAGATCTACACCTACAGTTTTAATATCTGCAGCAGCCCGGGCCGTACCGCCTGCCGTTGATCGATATTGATCGCCGAGGCGTGTCATCACGGCATTTGCCGATTCTTATTCTACACAAAAATCACCGGATTATGGAAGCTCTGTGTCGCTAATGGTCTGCGACAACAGTACTTTAATTGATATCATGCAAGTAGGAGACGTACTTGATCGTCTTGAGATCCGGGCCTGCTTTTTTTTTCGACAATCTTTCACTCATCTCCACCAGATAAGTTCATGCTTTTGATGCCATGCATTTTGAGTTGTTTTTAACCCCCCGGATGTCCGGGTCGATGCCTCTTTCCTCTCTCAAGTTACACGTGGGAGGTCCAGATGGCAAGGAGCTCGATCCGACGAAGGCCGGGTTGAGCGCAAATGGGGCGGAGAATGGAGTGGGGAGTGGAAACGTTAGCTAGACGACCGCGGGCCTGTGTGTGAACAGGTTCTGCACGATGAATGCAGTCGGAGATGGATGAGATAAGTGATTTGCCGTTAAGACGAAGGCCTAGTCCGACAGAGGGGATTGTGGAAGCAGGAGAAGGGGACGAGGGAGACGGAGGCAAATGTGCAAGATCATAGCCTTTTCTAAATGTGGTGAAGGGATTATGGAGCTTGAGCCAGTCAAGGCCTAGGAGAACAGGGTATGGCATCTGAACAACGCCCAAAGCAATTTTCTCGCTGTGATCGCGCACTTTGAGAGTGGTGATGACATCGTGGGTTAAAAGACCAGAGCTGATCGGACGGTCGATGGCGTATACATTTAAAATAAAAACTAAAGTACGAGTTTGCAGGGCCATGCCACGGCCTTCACCCCCAAGTAAATTAATTAACTAGTATACTGGGTCGTCAATTATAGCGCAGGCGGCGGAAGATAATTGCCATCGATGCACGGAGCGCTCGTGTTCAATTTCTCGGAAGACCTCTGCCAACCAATCTAAAACCGACAGCAAGACAAGGCTTCGAATTCTGGCGAAAAGGGACAAGCAGACTGTCTAAAATCGCAAATCACAGATCGGGAGCTGTAAACTTCAAGCAAGAACAACGACGGGCCTAATTTTGAAGAGCTGGGTTGATCAGAAGATTGACTATGCCGAGGAAAAACACAGCACAACCACTGAAAACGCGTTAAATGAGATCCGTGCAACCGGAAACCTATACTTACCTGGCGAGTGCAACGCCCGCGATCCAAGGCACATTGAGCGCCGCCACGTCTTGAGGTCCCACGTCAATGACGTTGTATGCAGCACGCTTCCCGAGGTAGAAGACAGAGCTATCGCACCAGCATCTATCGAAGAAGCTGAGGAAGAGGTAAGATATATGGATATCTTGCAAACCAGATTCATGCTCACCTCCCGAATTGAAACAGACATACAAGAACAATCCAAATGGCGTTGATCGTCGCTAATATTTTCCCAAGCCTGCGACAGACGATCGAGAGCACGCCAGCCGTGCGGGTCGCTTTGGTGTGCATATATCGGCCCTTGAAGCTGGCAGTAAAGGTAGAATAATGGGCGAGGGCGCTTGAGGTGATGAGCAACATCCAAACAATGGTCGACATAATCCCGTAAAGGAGGTAACTGCCGCTCCGACAAGCAATGCCTGAATAAATCCGTAAGTCAGAGTCCAACTAAAGAAGGTTTGAGCCTACCCTTCGTCGGCGTAAAGAACGCCATCAATATCGCAGCACCAATCGAGCCCCACGTCAAACAGAACGCAATAATTGTGGCCAACAAAAATCTCGAGACCACACTCGATCCCCAACGAGATCGAGGTTTGTCGTGATCCATTGAAGGGCTGAACGTGGGTTTGACGTAGGCAGCCACTTGCGTCAAGGAACCTCGACGATTCTCAGCACATATCTTGACATTTCTGTCTCTCTTGATCCATGCGTTCCCCGACACCGTCTGATGGTTATCGGAGCGCTCAGATGCCTCTCGAAAGGCATAATATACGGTTTCCACCGCCAAGGCCCAGGGCAGAAATCGTGCATAGTTGTAAATCGGCGCCATGCATTGTTCATCGCAATGGATTTCCCCTGTACCTTTCGAAAGGGAGATGGCGCGCTTGGTCGATACGTCAGACGCGGGAACAGGTTTCTCGTCTTCTCCGTCCGTGGCGACGCGGGCGATATCATTCGCTCGCTCCATGGCCTGGTGCACTTTAGTAGCATCGGACCAGGGACTCAATTGGAGCCATCCTGAAAACCAGTTGGTTCGAGTAGGATGAAATAGAAAGGGGGCATTACCGACGACGACGGGCAGGAGCCACAGGAAAATAGACCCCACTGCTTGGCCATTGGCGTTGAGCGCCGAGAAGGTGACGACACCTCAAGGAATCAAGCTCAGATTGGGAAGAAACAGATGGACAAGAAGGGGTGCTCACCCGAGAACGAATCGATCACAGTGAAAATATAAGCGATAATCACCCACAGTATTGAGGCAACCGCAGATATCGACCCTAAGTAGAGAGATAAGCGCTTGTAAAAGCTTCATGATCAATGGAGTAACACCAACAAGTACTAGTGTGGATATAATCGAGCCAGCTGACCAACTCCGACCACCATTCGTCGTTGTCCGGCAGAACGATGAGGGATGCGAGCAGTGATTCGTCGGTGGTGACATGGAAAGACGATTGCTGCAGGCTGCTCAAAATATTTACGGCATGTCCAACGTTGGGGTAGCTAAGATGCGCAAAACGTTGCGCAATCCAGTGGCCGTTTAGCACCGTCAACGCGAGAGAGTAAGCCGCCAACGTCGGCGACCCCATCGTGAGGAGCATGGACACAAGGTTGTCGAGCCTGTTCTGGGCGCCGAAGGGCAACTGCGACACCAGGGCGAGATAAGGAAGGAGCCATGCGCTGAAGTGGGGGAAGTATTAAGTAAGCCCTCGAACGAATGCCGGCGGACATTAACACACCTGAATTGCTGGGAGAATATGTTCCACACAAAAGGCTCCGACCCAGAGCCACAAGCTACGAGGCACAAGTCGTAGGTAATGGCGGTCACCGTAGAGATGTTGCTGACCGGATGGCCGGAATTGTCCGTGCCTCCGATAAGCCCCCACTCTCCATTCCTAACTTGCTGAAGGCACGTATCGAAATTGACGGTGGCCAGTACAATTGGGAGCAGAAGGCACAGATACGCGGCCGCGGCGAGGGATCCTGCCATGGGCTGGTTATTTCCTCAAATGAGAGGAGACGACTCGGGAGGCGTGACTCACGCATAGGTGCTAGTTCTCAGACAGTGGTGGAGGGCGGAAAGAGCAAGCAGCAAGATTCCTTTGACTGGCTCATGTTATACATCCGAGGATATACGAAACACGACAGTCCGACACATAACCCTAGTCCCTTCAACAGCATTACAAGATACCTGGGCCTAACACTAACCACTAACACTAATCACTAACCCCTAGCCACTAACCACTAACCACTAACCACTAACCGCTAACCCGTTGTTCGAGCCTATTTTTGGCCTACTATTGGAGACCACTTACCTGGCCACCCTACTTAGTTAGTTGGCCAATTTGACAATATAAGACCCCAGATGAGAATATATCCCAAGTTGTGTGTTAGAGGATGGAATAGGACCTCTGATAATGGTTCATGTCGAAATCCGAGAGAAAGTGATGGCTTGATCCAATACAGTAATCCAGCCAATTTCCGAGCCCCGCAGCCTGAGAAGAAACTTCTTGTGCATACAAGCCAATAATCCGCCCATTGCACGTAATGAGCATTGTGAGTATTTTTGTGCATTGCACCTGTGGCTTCACGTCCCAGTTGCGCGCGAGTTCTTTGGAAGCGGAAGATCTGTACCAGTCCCGCGCGATATCACTAGGTTTTTATTTTTATTTATTCTTGCTGTTACAGTATGTTCTCTTGTCAACCTGAGCATTCCGGCCAGAATCACCTTCTCCGTGAGCATCGAATAGCAGAACGGCCATCAGGGCAACGCAAGACTATAGCCATCGACGCCCTTTTCAACCACATGCACGTGACCCGTGGTTGGATTCCACTATTTGCTTCCTTTAGCTTATGGATTGGTAAAAGTAGTATGTTGTAGTTTTCATGAGATTCGGAGCAGTGTCGAAATTACATGGAATATGCACCAGGGAGGTGCGGCTGAGGCTGGCCTGAGATGTGATTTTGCCGGCGGGGAGAGGAGGGGAGATGGGTCCTTGGGCACTTGGGGGCGGGAGTTCAAGGTTTGGTGTGGTATTACGTCATGCACTTTAAATGCATCGGGATGTGGTTAATGTGGTCCAACGGTACACTTTAAATGATCCACTAAAATTTCAAACAAAGCCGTGATCTTTCGACACCGACACCGTATATTCTGCTCCATGCCATGTATTCCAGTATATGAATTTAATTTCGGACCGCCGCCAAACCACCATGTCCATAGAGCTCAAATTCTGTGTCTGTATGTTAAACATCAAGTTGTGACGATTGCGGTATCTTCAGCGACAAGCCAAACGTGGTATGTACCTGTCAAGAAAACACTGCATGTATTTGTAAGCAGAACACAAAATGCAAAGCATTAATGTGCAGGACCCCAAACTGATAACTGGGTGGGTAGGGATAAAGGCTCGATTGTTCGCGGGGATCTGATTCTCGACGGCCCCGAGTTCATTCTAACTACAGCTCCGGGATTAGATTTCAGCGGCGGTGATAAGTTCAATTAATCATCACGGCCAAGTACAAAGTAATCATCGCATCAGGCAAGGTGAATCCTGATTCTTGATCGGTATACCAGCGACATTGGTCCCATTGCGCAGTAAGCTGCGCAGAGGCTATTTTGACCGAGCTGTTTTGGAGGATTAGAGTCGGCATTTCACGTGCGTAGAGGAACATCTTGCGCATACGATCCAATATTCCAGTCATCGCATGTCATAGGTATTTGTACGGTTGCGGGCTGTTGAAATAGGCCTGTCACGTGTCCTATCCCCATCTTAATTTTTATACAGCTGTTCACACGGTTCGATACAGCTTGTTCTATAGCTTGTTCTACAGCTTGCTCTACAGCTTGTTATACAGCATGGTACAGCTATTTAAAGCCTTACAGCTTTTGTTTAGCTTCACTGCGTTGAGCCCCCCTGTAGTCACAGGTTTGCCTATGTTCTGCTACCTGTGACTACATGAGACTACATATGTCTACATGTGTTGATCCCTGTAGACACACCTTGGGTACGATGGATCAACGACCCCTGCGACTATGTTCTCTGTTGGAATTATGAGTCCGCGCTCGCACAACCCCAAGGAGCCCAATAAGGTAACATTACTTATTTATCTATCCTCGCAACCGTACCTGTTCCTTTCCCTCTGCATCTTAACTCCTGCGGACCTGGGCCTTTCATATCTCTATATTCATGTTAATTACCCTTCTCTGCTGTAGTATTTAGGTTGTAGTTTTTTGACGAATCCCCTGCACGTTTGCCAGGGTCTTCTGCTACCATTCCCGCGTGACGTTGAAGTCACCGTCATTCTAACAGTTCTGCTACATTAGACTACATGACATAGCCACATTATGTCTGTGTTCGGCTACTGTATTTTTTCATTCAATTTGACTGTCACACGTCACTCCCCCCTTGGTCGATGGCGAACATTGGTATTTTGTCATGCATCACCCACCCTCTGGTCGAACACATTTTTCATCACGCAGCCCTCGAAATTCCCCAAAATTGTGTCTGTGATGCACAAAATTGAAAATGTCACGCAGAATTTCGGCCACGGTCGAATGGTCGAATCGGTAATTTGAGTCACGTGTCACCCCACTGGTCGGATTGAATGAAAAAATACAGTACGTTCGGCCACGTTCGGCTACGTTTGGCTATGTTCGGCTACTTTCGGCTACGTCCGGTAGACATATGGCACCCAAAGGTGTGGGTGGATTTCGGATTTGAGGTGGATTATGGCCAAATTGTGGCTAGTATATGTATGTCTACTGTAAACCTGGCCCGGTTTACGGACCGGTCATAGCTTACATAAGTAGTCACCTTTTGTCCTTACTGTCGTCCTCGCGCTCGTCGCTCTCGAATATATGTTGGTCCTGTTGACCCAGTGTGATTCGGCTCAGTGTTTTTCTGGTTGGCCACCAGGTTTCCATCTACATATGTATACCTTGGTCTACATGAGACTATATGTAGCTACCCAAGGTAGACACAGGTTGTGAGCATAGCCACAGGTAGACACATGTAGGCCAGGTGGGTCTCGTTATATGTACCCATTAGGTAGACAAAAATCTGTGGCTACCCCTCTGTTTACATCAGTAGACACACCCTGTGACTACGGGGGCCTCAACACAGTGCTTATATATGACTGAGAGTTACCCCTGTAATATTATCTTTGTTTCCATGTGCTTGCTGCGAGTCATGTGTGACTGTCAACTTCCAACATGGGCATGCTATTTGTGAGTGGGAGCTACTTAGCAGTCCCGAATATTTCGTGATGGAGAATCTGCTGTGTGTTTCCTTGCCGACTTGGGGTCAGTAAATGCTATATATTTCGTCCAGAAACCCTGAACCACCTTCCTGTGCACTGTTCAAACACAATTAAGATCTGTGCACACCCACCATGGCAGATTAGAAGCGGCAACACTGGTGTGTCGGAAAATCCCAATCTGCCTGATCAGGCCTGACTGGTATATCAGGACTGATCAGGTTCACCTGCCCAAGTCATCAGGGCCTATCAGGCCCTGTCAGCCCTTATAACCCCTGGTCACTTTGACCCAGAATTGATGCCTCTTGAAGTAGTATAAGGGTGCGGGAAAATACAAACAAGTAACATAGTATTACAGCTAATTGCAGTACCGAAGGCGCGAACCAAAGATTTATATTTTGGGATATTTTCAAAGAATTCCCGATATTTCAGTCAGTTCTTCATCAATTCACATAAAAACTAGATAGATCTACTCAATCAATTCACTCGCGATTAGTGATAGAAAGGAATTTGGGAAAATATTATGTATTAGGTATTTTCTGGTTCCAGGCTGTTTTCACACCGAAAGCCGTGTAGCATGCCAAGAACATGTCCCAGCGGCCTAATATTTTAGGACGGAAAACATTTATAGCTGCGGAAACATGTGATAGAGCCAGAAACACGGATAAATTACTTACAGTTCCTCTAGCTCCCTCGGATACATTTGCCGGTTTTGTCCTTGAGAGATATTGTAAAGATTACATTTATCTAGGAATTTCATGTATTTCTGGCTATATCACATGTTCCCTCAGCTATAAATGTTGTCCATCCTAAAATATTAGGCCGCCGGGGCATGTTCTTGGCATGCTAGACAGCTTTCGATGTGAAAACAGCCCGGAACCAGAAAATACCTAATACATAATATTTTCCCAAATTCCTTTCTATCACTAATTGCGACTGAATTAGCTGAGTAGACCTATCTAGTTTTTATGTGAACCGATGAAGAACTGACTGAGATATCGGGAATTCTTTGAAAATATCCCAAAACAGAAATCTTTGGTTCGCGCCTTCGGTACTGCAATTAGCTGTAAGGTGTTAAATATTCACGTGTAAAACATATCTGCGTATATTGTATCCACCACAAAATGAGTGACTTCGTTGGCCGCAGGGGAAACTGGTGCCAACAGTGCCCCTCGGGCGACATGCACCATGGACAGGAATTCATACTCCTTTGCCTCCTCTCGGATCTCGCACCCCGCTCAGTGTGTTCTTGGTTTCGGGAGTATCATCGATGAGATTGTTGCAATCTTCGGATTCATGCCATGCTTTATCAATGAGAGTGATAGTGGAAGTCTGCTCACCAGACTTCCAGTCAGACAGACCAAGGCAATGCACAAGAGAACAATAAGACCCTTTACAGGGGATTCCAGGAGAGTAGCGATAGGATACAATAGAGATCTCGCAGCGGTCGTGATGGTAAGAGGTAACGAATGTGAAGTGTGACCGTAATGTAACGCGAGCAAATGCGTGAGCAGGTACGAGCGGGTTTACAGATAGTTGATTGGATCACCAACTGTCGAATGCATGTACTTATCCCATCTTGAATGTCAACCGCCGTGCGGCAGTGTGCGAGCGAAAGTGGTTGTAAGAATTGATATGGTATGGTCAGGCCGAAGAATGATGCTATGTGTTAAGCATAGTTGCTTGCTTGCTGTGGTTAATATCACCTAGTGGTTTTATACTGATTCACGGCTTTTTAGGTGTTTGCAACGCTGCGAGTTCGAACACCAGAGTAAGTCGTTTTAGTTTAAATAAAATTCGGGGGACACCTGGTTAAGCGGATATGCCACAAGTCCTAGTCGGCATATAGCGAGGCGATTTTCTACAGGTAAGTACCTCCGCTGTATATACGGAGCGGAACCATAGCTAAAGTCGAATAAATAAACCGGCATTCAAGCACGGTTATCCAGGTACATTCTACCCACTAGAACGTCCACGTGGACCATCGCATTTTCGAACCATGAAGCAGAGTTGATTTCACGGATGGGGAGATGGATGTTCAAATCTTCCCGCGGGCCAGGGGGCATAAGAGCGTCCGGGTTTCCGGATTTTCTCCCCCCGAGCTTTGACAGCATTTTGGCGCACTGACAGAAGGATGATATCTCCTCCAAATGTCTCACTTGATGGAGCAAAATGGCGTCTCACTTCCGATCAAATTCCGATTCCTTTTAACTTGAAGCTCAAGAGTAGTGGTCTTGCCGATGAGGATTTTCAGGCAACCAGACAATTAAAAGTGCGCAGGAAAACTTCGGAGGTCATCATGATCGACTCACTTCGGGCGGACATATACCTGACCCATATTAGGGTGAATGCCCCCACCAGAGATGACTACCCCAAAGGGGTCCCAGGCATAGGGCGGCTCCCGGTGGGTGGGAGCTCCCATCCCAAGCTGGCCGGGAGGCTCCCAGCACCAAGTTCTACGGGTGCTCCCGTGTGTTTTCTGATGACGGGGCCTCCCGTCTGCCCCCCACAGGGGGGATTTTTTCCGCGATTTTGGGCCTCCACGCAGCGTGTTTGCTGCTCCCTGGGGGGTACCTTGTAAGGAGCCTCTCTGACTTTACTCCTACTGATCCTAGGTGCATTATGCAGTGAATAGAGCATTGGTAGGCAGCCCCCCGCAGGGGGGGATTTTTTCGCGATTTTCAGGCTCTGCAGGCACCGTTTGCTGCTCCCTGGGGGGCCCTAAAAGCACCTGGGATTTGGGTTCTCTCACTTTATTTCTAGTGTCCATGGCTCCCCCCACTAGCTCCTGCCAAGGAAATTTATTGCAGCGATTTCAGATTTCCAGCTCTCTGCCTATGATAGGATCTGTTCATCCCACTGCTCTACCTGTCGGTGCTTGCGACCAGCCATCCCACCATATACGTGCTTCAACAACATGTATACTCACTCTTTATGTTAGTCTGAATAGACATTGTATATTCTAATGTCCAATCTGTTCAACTCCATGTACCGTCCGCAAAGTTTGGAGTGACCAGCCATCCCACCATGTATGAGCTTCAACATGTATACTCCTCTACTTTAGTATGGATGGACATGTCCAATCTGTTTAACTCCGTGTACTGTCCTTCATGTTTAGATGCTTCCAATTTGCTGTTATGGGTCATTCTGTCAAGTCCTTATGGCTCCCTTATGTATTACTTACTTGGGCGGGAGCTTCCGTTGGACAGGGTTTATGTGCTCCTGGATGCTCCCAGCTGTTATTTATCAGTTTGGTGGGAGGCCCCGTCCACCTGCCCTGGAAGCTCCCACCGACAAGGGCGGGACCTTCCGGCAACATCAGCGGGACCTCCCCACCACATCAGCGGGGCCTCCCAGGTAACTTCAGTGGGAGACCCCACCACATGCAGGGCACTCCCACCCTGAACAGCATGGGAGCTCCTGCCTCAGGGCTCTGGGAGCTCCCACCCTGGGCTATATATCCCCTGGGAACTCCCACCTAATCACTATATGCACTGGGAGCACCTGCTCATACTCCACATACATGCAGGAGCTCCCGCCCACATTCCACATACATGCGGGAGCTCCTGCCCACATTCCACATACATGCGGGAGCTCCTGTCCACATTCTACATACATGCGGGAGCACCCGCCCACATTCCACATGCATGCGGGAGCACCCAGCCCCCCTTCAGCAATCTATGGGAGCTCCCGGGTATTTTCATTGGCTTACCGGGTGCTCTCATGTTGACCCCTTTTAACTTGTCTGACTTGGTGTATTTTTTACAAAATACAAATTTTTATCAGTACTACATTTTTTGCACATGTACATATGTTATTTGTTTTTTGGAGGCTTATTTGTTTTTGGAGACTTACATGTTTTTTAGGATTGTTTAAACCAGAATTGCCTTTTGGGGACAGTAGCGGTTGTTTGTATGGTAGGCTGGGTTTATACTTTATTGCGGGTGAATCTGGTATGCAACATGTGCACTTTTCCTATGACCTTGTGGTGGCTTAGTGGTTATCGCATCGACAACCATTTGCCCTGCTTTCATTAAATTGCACTCTGTCGAGGTCGTAGGTTCAAATCCTACCAAAGGCTTTTCATTTGCTTCCCTTTTCAAGTCTTTTTTTTTGTTATTCATTCCTGTTCTTCTTTCATCTACCAACATTATCGCTCGCCCTCACCTCATTTCTCAAAATCTTTTCAATAACTTAACGATCTCGCTGGCCACCACACATACACAAACAACCCATCGCTTCCCAAAAAGGAAGTTGTGCTCACAAGGCGCCGTTCTAGAAAAAGAAACTTAAATGGTACAACACACACATGAAGTGCTAGTAGATAGTAATAGAATTCTTGAAGTATGTAAAGAAACCCACAAAAATAGACAACATAAATCGTAAAACAAAAAAAAAAACATCAATTGCAAAGACAGTTAATTGCCATAGGCCCTGAAGTGCGCCTCAGCCTCCGCGCTCTCTTCATTCTCCAGCTGCCGGCGATCAGCAATAACCTCATGAGAAGGATATGGTTCAGCTGCTGCGTGGCGCAGACCTGTGGCAAAAAATTAGTCGTGCCCGAGTGCCCAAAAAATCAAACCATGTACGTTCGTTGGTTGCAGGCGGTTGCCACTTGGCAATGGGAGACGCATGCATGGTGCGGGATGCCAAGGAATGCTCCCACGCATGAAGGGTGCGGGCCAGTGGCGTGAGACGGCGAAAGTCTTTGTTGTTGCGCCACGGGTACCAGACGTAAGGCACCAGTTGTCATGGTGTACCGGCAGGAACATGGACCATCGCGGGCACTGCACGAGGTATATGAGCGTGTCCCAAAGAAAAAACGGGCACTCACCAACGTGGAGCAAGCAGCCAGAGTCGGTCTTCTCACATGCGATGGCCTCAGGAGGACAGGTGCACTGGACATGAATCAAGTCAGAAAACAGCGAGGGCGCTCGCAAAATAAGACGCACCGCGGGGCGGGGCTTCGGCTGGTCATTCAGCGACCCCAGGCCATAGATCACACAAGCCTTGCAAGCTTCGTCGACATCCTGGTGCAGCCCGTGCAAGGTCCAGTTGTAGCTGGACCACCCCCACAATGCCACGAACTGATTGCATCCGGTGCACTGCTGGTTGGCATACGAGGCTCTGGGGGCGGTGGCACTGCGCGCGAGTTCATCCCGGGTGAACATCAGGATATAACCGCCCCGGTGCAAGTTCACATGAAAAAGAGCAGGGCGCGGGTCAGGGCGCGGGGCGGGCGGGTCGATCCGGGCGTCTTGCATGATGAGCGGAGCCGGCAGGGCGGTGGCTGAGGAGCGGAGGGTGCGGCGTTCGATGGGCATTTGGAGGGCAGGATGAAGGGAGTGGGGCAGGGACTGCTGGCGGTCAGAAAATTGGGCGGCAAGTTATATACCAGCACCCACCCATTCGTTTAGGCAACTCAACACAATGATCGTCTTGGTGGCTCGACCAAATGCACCCCATCCGGTAAGCAGTGAGTGGCCTTCACTCGATCCTTGAGGAATTTGCGACCCATGTCCCGCTTCTGACCGGCATCCGAGAACATCATCTGGCTCGGGTACTTCATAGCGTACTGTAACTTCTTGTTCAATAGAGAGGCAGCGGTGGCACCCGCCATCTCCATCTCGAGCACACTACAAATGTCCATTAAGAGATCGTCCCGTCCGGTAGACAGATAGTAACATACTGCAGCTGTGACTCGTACTCCTTCGTACTCTGGGTGGCCTGGCTTGCATGTTGCTGCTTCATTAGCTTGTACGCCTCGCTGGCACCAAATGACTTGCTGCCGCTGCTGGTGGGGATCACATAGCCAAAGATGTGGACGTTGAGCTCCTTCCATGCACGGTCGCTCTAATCATCATGGGGTGTTAGTCACCAAACTTGAAAAATAAGGCAAACAGCTTACCTGCTTGGTCAATTGGTTCGTGAGCACTTTGATGCTGCGGGCTTGGCCCCCGCCTTTCGAGGTGCGGTCGTTTGCGACGGTGGCCACGAGGTCATTGTGCCACTCGACGAGCCACGGAAGTTTATCGAGGATGACATCCGGGTCCTTGAGCTTCGACTCGCTCAGCTGCAGCAGTGTGAGGTGCGTCTCGTAGGCGATGCGGTCAAGCTGGCCGCGCTCTTTCTTCGACACTGGGCAAGGGTCAGTGCATGTTATGAGCGCATTCAAAGGCGAAGCATGTACCATCCTTTCCGTGCACCTGCTTCCCTCCGGTGGGCGCATACAGCCAGCGCTGGAACATGTTCCAGGCGTCCATTTTTCTGGTGTTGCTGGGCGTCCTGTCGAGGAAATCCCACAGCGACGCGCTGGGTTTGTTGAGTTGGCTCACGAGCGTCTCCACTTGAGTATCGAACACCTCCTTCCACTCGAGCAGGGTGTCTTGGGTCTTCTTGTTGAGCGGGCCAGACTTGTGGCGCGTGCCTTCCACCGCGGCGTCGTCTGTGTCGTTGGGGGAGCCGTCCACGGAGGTGGTCGACTTTGACTTTGACTTCCGGGGCGGTGCAACGCCCGAGGACTTGCCAACTTTCTTGCCACCCTGCTTCTGCTTGACCGGACGCTCCACCGGCTCCTCCTCCTCCTCGCTCTCCTCATCATCCTCGTCATCCTGCTGCTCGTCGTCGCCGTCCTCGTCCTCGTCGTCGCCGTCCTCCTCGTCATCGTCATCGTCATCGTCGTCGTCCGCGTCGCTCTCCTGCACCTTCGACTTCCCCTTTGCCTGCGCACGCAACTGCTTAAGCTCCGGGTCGTCCTGCGCCTCGCGCTCGAACTCCCACTCCTCCTGCTCATCTTCCTCGTGTGGCATCATCGTGTGGCGCAGGCAGTAGTTGCTCTGGTGCTCATACTTGATGCACTGCTCCTCCGTGTCAGCTTGGACCACCTAGTCGTTCTCGGAGCTGTCGTCGTCGAAGCCATCGTTGCCACCCTTGGGGATATTGGCTAGCTCTTCCTCGCCGGACTGGGCGTCTTCACTGTGCATCGGAGGCAAGGCATGACGATGAGCGGGGGAAGACTGGGGGGACGAAACAGGGGCTGGGGGGGCAGATCTTCCCTGCAGCTGGCGTTTGACTTGGCGCACGACGATTGCCGCCCGGTGGCATGCGTAGTGGGCCTGCCGGTCGAAAGGCGGTCTTTGAGTGAGGTCAAGTTTGGGTTGCGAAGCTCCGGCGACCACAGCGGGCACGGCGGTGGCGGTGGCAGACCTGATGATGCTTGCGGGACGGGGAGGGAGTCTGCCGTGGACGGGTGCGAAGCTCCGGCGGCCACGGCGAGCATGGCGGCGGCGGCGGCGGCGGTGGTGGTAGTGGACCCGATGATGCTGGTGGGGACGGGGAGCGCGTCCGGAGTAAACATGGACATTGCGACCACCAGGGGTGCGCGGCGCGAGGACATTAATTGGTTGCAAAGCTCTTGTTCCGAGGAGGACAGGCGCATCGACTCCGAAAACTGGGTTTTGAAGGCGGCGAAGGGGGGTGGCACGAAAGCTGGGGCATCCGGTGCAGGTGGGTGCACCGCTGCAGGCCGCGGTGTGGAGCTGGCAGGGGTGGCAGGCGCAACAGGCTGGGTGAACTCGGTCAGTACGGTAGCCGCCCAACAACGGATGACTTACGCTGACAGGCGCTGTGCTAGGTGCACGCTCTGCAACTACGACATCGTTTGTAGACGCGGGTGGGGCCGGCGGCAGCTTGGGTGTCGCTTTCGGTTGCGGTTGCATGCGCTGTGTTTGCTGTCAGCCTATGTTTCAGTAGCACAAAAAGAGCACATCACCCACCTTTGGTTTGGTTTTGGGTTTGGGTTTGCGGGGCGCCTGCTCATTGGACAGACTGGGGACTAGAGGCTGGGCAGTGCTACGCGTCGAGCGACGGCCTGGCGGCAAAGCAGACATAGTAGACAGACAAAAAATGAGGGAAATTAGTGTCGAGGAGACACCTGGGCGAGGCGTCAGATGGTGAGGGACGCAAAACGGGAGCCAGGAGAGCTGACCTTTACGCGCGCTTTGGTGGCCACCACCAATTACTGCTTTCGGCCCCCCCCATTGTCTTTGCGTGTGATGGCTGCCGTGCTTTGGCGCGATTTCAGGCAGCTCGTGGACGCACTTCCCCCGGCTTGGGCCCCTTTGCTTGTTAAGTATATGTATTTCTACGTAGGGTATTGGTATGTAGGACATAGAGTATTGTCATAAAATGCCCGTCCCTCTCTTTCGGTGTTCCAGGGTCGGACAACGTACTTGAGAGGGACGGACGTCCCGCTATTCGACCAGTATCAACCTCGCTACTATTTGAATGCTATTCTACAACAATGTATGTGTACGCGACAATGTATCTAGACTACTACTTCGGGATCATGGTGGTCAGGAGCAAGAAGGAAAGAGGCACCCAAGCCAAACAGCGCCTCACTTGATGAGCCGCCTGTCGGCTCAGCTTCTGCACGCCGAAACGGTCACGTGTCCTCAACGCGACACGCTTAAATTTTATTAAATTCACGTCGGCCAGATTCTGCAGAGAGAAATACAAGTAATTTTTTTTCTTCGAATGGGTAGAGTATTTACAGATCTTCAGTAGAGTATTTATCTATTTGCAATAAAATTATACAAAAGTGGTTGAGGGAAATTTGCGCTTCTCGTTCTCTGCCTCCTTGTTCGTCGCGCAACCTAACCGCAAGATATAAAAAAAGAAGGGGCTGGCGCCACCCTTGAGCATCACTGCGAAGACATGCTGTCCATGTGAATGGGCAATGTCGGGCCGCGTCTCCACGTAGCTCCCCAGGGCCGATGTGTCCCCCGCCATGTCCCCTCCAATTATCATGACGCGCTGTCGCAGGCCCGTAATCAGGGTGCCATCAGGGCTGTCCCACACTTGCTTTAGAAACTGGCCGGGGACATCGTGCTTCCTGTCGTTGGCGTCGACGGTATACACCATGATTTTTGCCTGGACCAAAGCCTCCGGTGTTATCGGCTCGTCAATCAGGAGGAACCCGTGTCTCTCATCTAGCCCGAAGAGCAGCGGCGACGGTTTGTGGTACTTGGTCCGCACCATCTTCTTGATGCCCTCGACGAGCACGTCAACCCGTTTTCCCACCAGCACGGCAATGCAAAGCCATTGGCCGTCGGATTCGCCGGGGAGCCGGAAGCTTTCATATCTGTCTGGGGGTTTAGCTGCAATTATATAACTGTGTGCCAACACACCCGGAAGACCCCAATCTACGGTCTCGTTAGTACCGGCGGGCGGGTTGGGTGTGCGAGGGCGCGGTGGCAGCTCAACGGCGGTGGCGAGCTTAAAGGACGTTAGTAGCTCGCGCGGCAGGTGGAGAATTTGCGCCAGTGGTAAACCCGTCCTGTAAAAATAAAAATAAAAATAAAAAAGAGTAAGCGAGTGCAGAGCCAGAAGACTAGAACGGACCCCTCGTGTACCACGAAGTCAATATCCACATTAATCTGGTGGTTTGTTGTATCCTTGATGGTGACCATTATACCACAGGTGTCCCGTCTCATCTGACCACGCCGTTGGCCCGCTGGCTTCGTGGACAGTCTGCGTACATGCTGCGGGGAGTCGTAGTCCGCAATGACGAGCCCGCGCCGCCCCTTGAACGGACTGCTGCTGGAAATCCCCGTTTTACGCCCAGTACGGACAGACGCCCCGATGCCGGCCCCCACCACCAACACATGCAGCCCTTCGTAGCGGCGGCCCACTGCATATATGGCTTTGCTATGCTGTTGGGAACGCCGCAGTTGCTCTTGGGGCACTTGGATGAGCGGGTGTGGTCAAACCGGCACATCAGGATGGGCTACGACGGAGATGCTCGATTGAGCGGGAAAGTACTCGGGGTTGGAGTCAGAGTCGCGGTAGACCACCAAATCCACGTCGACCAAGTGCACGCGAAACTGTATTCAAAATCAGACACTCGCAGGTGTGGTAAGAAAGAACAGTCTCACTGTATGGCACTCGGTCATCGCTTCCTGCTGAACTATGGGCACACCGTCAAGCATGTGAGCATCCCCCTGAAAGACCGAAATCAGTCTGGGCGATGACAGTATTCAGATCCAGTTGGTACGTACGTCAAATACTTCAAGGACAGTAAAGAAATGGGCCAGGACGATCCCTGCCCGACCTTTGTATTTCCCTCGTCTCACGATAACTGTGTCCCTGGCCCTAAAAGCTCGCTCGACAGAACCCATGGGCACATTACACCTGCCGCCGAGCACATCCTCGACGGTGACCATCCCAGCATAGTCCTCCGTATCCGCGATGTCCATGACATAGCCCTCCATCATGGCCATAGCCATGCGATTTCCAATGACACAGACGCGGTCGAGGAGGTGCAAACGGGGAGATGGGGGGAGGACATGACGGCGTAACTCCCCTAGCTGGAACCAGTCCCCGGGAATTTGACCGTCGGCTGAAGCCAGGGGGAGAACGGGCGCGACTTTCATCATTGACACCCGTTTAATGCCCGGGGGGTTGCTGCGCTTGACGTCCAGGATGTAGCCGACAGTACCGGCATGAACGCCTCTCCAGACTTTGACACGATCACAGAGCTGAAGGGCCTGGGAATGCCCGACGAAGTCTGCGGTGGTGAACATCGGGTGGCGACTCCTTTGGAACGGTTCAACATCGTCGATGGTAGGGTACACTCGGGGGTGGGCCTTCTTGTTCAGATGTCGACGGAACATCATAATTTCGCAGCCGTCATTGACCTCCGGCTCATCGGCATCATCAATGAAATTGTCCCGAGACTTGCGTGCCACAATGCATTCCTTGGAGGAAATGGCAAATGCCAGGCGACCCGCGTGTTCCTCTTTGAGATAAATCCAGGTTCCTGGCTCCACCTCGCCAGGATTGTCGGACTTGAGCAGTCTGTGGACGCGGTAGGCGATCTGCGCCGCAGTCGCAGTTTGTGGCAGAGGGGCATGCAAGGGGACTGGGCGGGGCAAAATGGAATGGGCCGTGTCCTGCACGGCACGTCCTACAATTGTGCTGTTAGCCAGCACTGACGCTGCAGCGGAGACTTCGGGAGCGGGGGCGTCTTCCAACAGAGCGGACTCGGCGTAGGCGTCCGCCTCCTGTTCAAAGCGAGCTGCAATGTCGACCAGCTGCCCAATATCTTCCTGCTCCCGGGGTAGGGGAAGGGGCGGTGCAGGCTCCAGTGGGTCCTCCTCCTCGTCATCAATGAATTCTGTGCACTATCAACAACCGTTCATGAGAAAGACATGGACGACGACTCACCCAGGTCCGACATGTTAAGGGTAAGATCCTCGTCGCTCTCTGTGTTGCCTGCATTGTCCTCGTCATTGTTGTCGTCTGCGTGTAGGTCCAAGAGTGCTGAGACTCGGTGGTGTCGAGCCAAAGCCTGTTCATCGAGGTGTCTGCGCTTTTGGGGGGGCTCGGGGGAAGGGTGTCGAGACAAGGACAAGGTGGGGGTATCCTATCTACGTGGTCAGATTGCAATGTGATTGGATATGCGGCAACTTACGCTCATGGACACATCCTGCGACGATTGCGCCTGGAGGTTCGGCGTGGGGTCGCACGTCCCGGGCAAGAATGGGGGGGGTGGGCTCCCGCCGCAGTGTCCCTGGAAGAAACAGCAGGGTCCGCGCCCGCGACGCAGAGGGTTGTTGCGGGTACTCGTACTCGAAGTCTTGCAGAACTCTTTCAGGAGTCAAGGGCACAAAGAGCGGGGTACGAGCACCGTGCTGGAGTACAGGGGTGTGCTGGAATGCGGGGGTGGGCAAGGAGACGCTGTTGAGAGGCGGGAGAGGTGTATGGTGTGCGGTGGGGGCGATTGGGGCCAATGAATCCGCCCGGTGCGGGCCAACAAGCAGGTGCTCTGGAATGCGGTAAGGGGCCGGCGAGTTCAATCTGTGCTCGTGGCCCGCCAGGATGGCGGGCATGTCGAAATCGCGCTGATCGGCGTGTCGGACGGCAGCCTCGGTGTCATCCTCCTGGTTGCTGGGCTCGTCGGCATCGGCTTCTCACGCGGAGTCGTCCAAGAAATGGCGGGGGTCTTCCTCAGCGTAGGATACGTGTCTGGGCAACAAGATGTTAGCGTCGCTCATGGCACGCACGCCTGGTGTAGGTATTTTTTGTATTCTATTTTGTTCACTCGCTAGGTGCGCACGGCACCCAATTTCTGCGCACATTGAAAGCTCACAACTTTCTTTTTATTACTATGTACCTATCTACTAACTATGAGAGGAGGGGACAGGCGTACCTAGACATGGATGGACGTTAGAAGCAAAAAACGAAAAGGTGGCTGTGCAGCTGTCAAGCCAGATTTGATGAGCCGTTGCTCGGCAGGCAGTCGGCCGAGCCATCACTCGGCCAGACGTGCTGAGTGGCGGCTCATCAAATAGAACCGATTGACAGCTTTGTCAGCTTTCCCTGCTTGAATCCGACCACAATCAAGTCCTCGTCGCTCTTGACGTGGGCAGCGCTGGGGGCGGGGGACGGCCGGGGGCGCGGACACGGGGGTGAGGGGGTAGGACGGCAGGATACAGGAGGTCTGGGAATAGCAATAGGATGACAGTAGAAACACAAAAGTTGAATACTTAGTAGTAAAACTTGAATACTTAGTAGTTTTTTGCGTATGTATGACGGGTCGTCGGAGGGTGCTCCGGGCATCCAGAAATATGAGAGCGCGTAGCACGTACATCAAACAAAAATGACCATTGTTTCCCAGGTAAGTAAGTGGCACGACGTACCCTATCCCAACTAAGACAGTTAGTCTTGGTCCAGGCGGCGGCCGTCGTGCGCTCTCCTCTTCTCCGACGCGCCCCAAACGATGGGCCTCGCAAAAATGACGAAGCGTGAGAAAGCGCGTGCAATGGCGGCTCCGACGTCGGCCTGGACACCCGTGCTGGTCGAGGGTCCACGCTGAAACGCTGACTATAGAACCACTGGTGAAATTAAGTGTGCAAGATGAACACTTAAGTAAACAACCAACAACACCAACAACAACCAACAAATCTAACTATCAAACGTGCGAGGTTCGGGGTTCCTACCAGGTATTAGGCAGTGGCAATTTGGGTTTTACAGACAAATGCAGTAGCTTATAGCTAAAGGTGACTTCGAGACGATCTAAACCATTCTAGGCGCTTCACACAACCTTAGAAGGTAAGGAAAGTTGGGTTTTATGTGCAAGACTTGGAGCTAAGCCCAAGGGGTGATCCGTAGATCGAGAGTTTTTATGCCAACGATATATTTCCAACAACCAATGTATCAGCTAGAGTTTGGTAGATTGACTACTGCACAAAGCTGAGCGCCTTCAAATGTTTATGTGATTTTTAACGAAGCAAGTCCTGTCCTGTCCTGTCCTGTCCTGTCCTGTCTGGTCTGGTCTGGTCTGGTCTGGTCTTGTCTTATATCACTCCACAAATATCCAACACTTTATATATTGCAACAGAAACAACAAAAGGAAACTTTATAAGCTTTCTGAGGGTGTTCCGAATAGATGCTAGATGTCCCCTGTGTGCTCAAGCTCATGCTCGTGCTCACTGAAGAGGAAGGGTAGGATCTACTCGTGTTCCCCCTGTTTTCTACGGGTATTTATACAAACTGATGTTCTAAATAAGGAAATGATTCTGAAACCAACTTTTAGTACAAACAGATAAACGGAACACGGATATATCAGGGTGATGAGCAGTATTGGCTCAAGAAATAACCCTGTTGGTAATTAGTTCTGATTAAATGGTATATTTTGGTAGATAATCTGGGAGATTGGAAGGGGAATTGCGCCATAGCATGTATGTGCCCTGGGCAATCAATCCATGTGCCAGCTCCACCGAGCCCTGGTCCATCAACCCTTAAGTCACCCAATTAGTCAACCCTTCAGCCCTGGTCAAAGCGAGTCCTGGCATCATGGGCCAAGGGCTCGGTACTATCTCCGACATCGGATCTCTGTTCCATGCTCAGATCGGTGATCTCCGTGATCGGCATCATCGGATCTTCGATATTGTTCGGATTATTGGACCGCGCATGGTTCTATTATCTAGAACCATCCCGCAACCTTATTCGATCCCTTGTTCGTGCCCCTGGTAAGTCCCATAGTCCGGATGGAGTGCATTGACATGTCCTTGATAGGATACATGCAGGACGTTCCCAATCCCTTGGTTAAGGATGGTAAGAACACCTTTAGCTAATAGACTAGTACTTTGCTTGGCAAATCTGACCCATTATGGTGGCCGTCATTCCCAAGTAAGCAATAGGACTACTCGCACATGTGTATATCCTTAGCTAGCAACTCGGACCTTATCCTAGCTCATAGTGAGCGATATAGCCATTATTCTATATGAAGCACCTGTTTAGAACAGCAAAATCGAAAGATTTCACCGCTGGTCACAGGGCCGGCTTATCAATGCAATGCCCATTACCTCAAAAAACCCAAAGCAGGCCAAGAGCCCCTGGTTTACTTGGCAAACAACTGCACCCTCATCCAGCGGCTGGTGCCCGTCTCTTCCTATCCCCACCTCTTCTCCGACGTCCTGACCGTCTGCGACGACTTGCTGGCATCCGACGACCTGGGCCACTACAATTTTGACGACGACCAGGTCGACACCACACCCTTGTCCCCGCGGAAGGGGTGTGACAACTCGCCGAGGAAGAGGCGTCACCGGGAGAATGTCGCATCACAGGGCACGACGTGGCAGTTGAATGTGATCCCGCACCTAATCACGCCCTTTGCGCGGCTGTGGCACAAGACCCATTGTCTGCGGGACACCGACCATCTGGTCCTGCCAAACAGGGAGGAATGTGGGTGCGGGCAATCAATCAGGGCTGAAATTTCTGTTTTACAGTTCACCAGTAAGCCAGTTGCGCTGTGTATCGTGACATATACTGACTGCATCACAGAGATTATGGATATCACTACTTGGACCTGTGAGTGCGCCCCGGCACCCCAGCAGCTGCTTGCCGTGGGGCTGTTTCCATCAGCGCCGCTGCACCCGCGCTTTGCGGTCGATAT
This sequence comes from Mycena rosella, assembly GCA_029378255.1. Classification (NCBI taxonomy): domain Eukaryota; kingdom Fungi; phylum Basidiomycota; class Agaricomycetes; order Agaricales; family Mycenaceae; genus Mycena; species Mycena rosella. The sequence continues at coordinate 125,627 of JARKIE010000085.1, forward strand.
GCGGGTGTTGGAGTTTGCGATGAAGCTATTTGTCCGGATCGCCCCCAACAATACGGCGTGGTGCGCAACAATTGAGAGTTTCTTGAGTGGGCTGGGGTTCAGCATGGCTAACGAGGTGCGTCACCGTCTGCCACAGTCGGATTGTAAAAGCTCACTGGGCCACCTACCAGGGGTTGATTAGAAAGCTGTTCGGGAGCGCGTTGGAGTGGTACACGCACTTGCGCCACCAAGTCGATCAACACTACAACGACACGCTCGAGCGCATCCAGCGCTATCACTTCCTCGATGCTGCAACCTCGAATAACGACTCGGATGACAATGTCACCCCTACGGCTCCGCAGCAGGAACCGGCCCCAGCCCCAACGCCCATGCCCACGCACTCGCCGCCTACCGAAAATCAAGGGCGTCACAGCAGACGGTTTTTCTCATCGCGCCACCCGTCGATGTCCCCGACTCCTGGGGCGACACAAAAACGTGCCAGGGACCCCAATCCGTTCCTGGAGCCCCCACCTGGGACGTGGCCAAGCGATTACTTGCGTCGGCGTTGCCCAGCATGTTTCGGCGGCCTGAATCATGATCCCTCCGTTATGTATGTTATCTTGCGCTTGCCACCGTGACCGGGGGACTGATGCCGTGGGTTTTTCTTCCCAGTGCAGATGTGTTGGTCTGCGTTGACGCGTGCTTTACACAGAAGCGGAACACCGGGACTGTCAACCTGCCCAAAACTCACCCCGCCACACACTTCGTCTACGAGGAACTGAGCACACAAATGGAGGACTACGTAGACGGTGTGCGCACGACAAAGCCGGCCGCAAAATGGGCGCGTAAAGCGACAGTGGTGGAGGTCGAGGACGAAGGAGATAACTACGAGCACCCTGACTTGCTTTTGCCACCCTCGGTGCTCAACGGGTGCGAGTCGTCATTCAAAGCAGCGGACGAGAGACGCGAGAAGGCCAGCACGCAGTTCTACGACAACACCGCCCTCATGGCGCTTCTTTGCCGCCATGATCGTATCCTGTGGCTGGTCAACATGCATTCTGCGGGGGAGAAGCAGTTCTACGTGTACCTCCTCATCGAAACCCTATTCCAGCATCTCCCCCCAAACATAATGGTCGGCCTGCTATACGACGTGGCGTGCCAACTAGAAAGATCCGCCCGTAAGTGGGGTTTTTTGGATCGCTACATCGATCGTCTGGCTTTAGCGGTAGCTGTCTTCCACGTGTTCGGCCACGAATGGGCTTGCCAAGTCATCTACCATCCTTGCAAGCGAGAGGGCTTCGGCTTTACGAACAGCGAGGGCTGCGAGCGCTTTTGGCACTCGATCAGCCACTTGATCGCGCACTTGCGCATTTCGAGCGTAAGTCGCTGTTGTGCTGGAGACACACCATATATTAATAATGTATTCAGTACCATCACCGGCTTTATACACTAGACACCCAGATAGAGCACGCCGACGAGGCAAATCTGTTCAAGCTGGCTGAGTTGCTGCGGCGACAGACGCTGCACAGCGCGACAAAACACCAGGAAGCTCAAGACATAGTAGACGCGTGCGGCCACCCGCTGACGTTGCTGCGAGCGCAGTGGGCGAAGCAAGTGCGAGCTCAAACGAAACCTCAAGCCTGTGAACAGCCTGCATAGTATTGCTAGACGAGCACTGACTGTTTCATTTTCAGGTCGGTCGAAAACGGCGGGCCAGAAAGCTGTAGCAGCGGTGCTCGCATCGCGGGATGCGGTCGCGATTCGCAAGACCCAGGTCACGGAATGCGAGGCGGCCATCTTGGATGCTATCGACGACGACAGTGGCAACGACATTGTGCACTGCAAGGTGGCCTTGGAAACGGTGCGGACAGCCCTCAAAAAAGCCAAAGAACGGCTGACGCGTCAAGAGCTCGCACTGGGTGTTGGCAACAGAGCCGCGTTGACGAAGCTGGGCAAAAGCAAATACTTTGAGCTTCGCATGAATGCGCAAGCCCTCAAGACGCGACTCCGGGACCGTCTGCGGGCGAGGAAGTTTGAGCACGATCGAGTAGAACGATCATCCCGGCGCCAGCAAACTTCAGGTATGCCAGCCAACATAACAGTACCAGCCGCAGTTCGAGACTGACGCGTTCATGCCAGAGCGTAAGCTTTTGGTGCACACAGATTCAGCCATGAAGCGGCGCGAACCCCAAATCTCACGCTTAAAGAACGACTACAACAAGCTGTGCGACGCAATCGACCTGGAAATCAAACATAAACGCGCACCACGCAGGGCCATGGCTCCTGAGTGCATTGAAAGCAAGGTGCTGTACGCGCTGGATGTCGATGACGCGATTTGGCAGGATGTCGGTCTGCAAGATGAGGAGGAGCAAGAGGTTCCCCTGTGGCTGAGCAGCGACACGGTGCGGAGCGGGATACAGGCGATGCTGGAGCTGGATCGATCCAAAGAGGAAGACTACCAGCTGGCGAAGGAGCGCGAGTCGTTGCGGATGTGGTTTGCGGAGGAATGGACGGTCGTTAATGAGTCGATGAGTCGCGCAGGTGCGTCGGTTTATTTACAACGCAAGCAGATGGTTACTGACTAAGACGACTTAGCTGATGATGGGGACCGCTATCAGTTCTTCATACGGCGGGAGCGCCTCCTGCGCTTGTGCGGGACATGGTGCCAATATATGCCTGGCGATGCAGCGGGGGATATGCCATGGGGCCCAAGCGACGAGGGGCTGCTGGCGTCGCTGCTGGAGAGTTGAAAAGCCGGGCGTGGGGAGGATGCATATGGCGCTGCTGAGGAAGAGGCAGAGGAGGAGGACTTCGAGACGTTGGATGTGATGGATACCGCGGGGGCCTACCGGGAGGTGTATGAGTCTTATGGGACGGACAGCGACGGCGACGATTCGGAATAATACTATCGACGTATCTGTACCATATTTCTTATTTTTTGGTGAAGCTGGATCGGGATGCGAGCGGTTTCCCCACACTCGATTAGGCTGACAATGGCAGGCCACCTAGAATAATTGCCGAATCAGACGACAATGGCGGACAGGCCATCATGAAAATTCTCGAGCGCGATCGGGAGGCCACCGATCACTCCAGCAAATTATCGAGTGATCGCAACGACTATTACCGAAGTGGGAGAATAATGGAGGTTGGTGGCATCACACGGGAGGGTATAAAGTAGGGGCTGCTTCATCTTAAACTGTACCGCTCCTGTCCCCACAACCCGTTTACCCACCGCCCAGATGTCTCCTCCTGCATCCAAAGCTCGCCGCTGCTGTAAAACCCTCCCGATCTTGACCCGCTCTGGATTTGATCATAAGCTGTCCCACCAGCGTCGTCCTAATCAATCCCCGTCGCCAGCTGCACCGAGCGCAGTGCCCGACTGCTATCGTGAGTGTTCTTGCAGAACCTTTCTGAGGCTACTCATCCCTTATTAATTGCCTAGCTTGCCATTATGATATTGGTTCTCAATTTGACTACAACATTCTGCCCGGTTACGTAATCCCAGGCGTCTGGATGTCTGCACAGAGTTTATCGTGTTATTCTCAAATTTGTTCAAGTACGTGTGCTGCCGGTGGCGCCTGTGCCGTACTCATATATCCTATTAGCTGTCTCCCGTGCCCAGTACGACGCCGCATCCACCGAGAGCTGCGGCGAAGGCTTTGAATGTTTCTGGAATTGAACGGTGTTACCCGCAGGTACCCTCCCTGCTCCGAGTGTGGAAGATTTGGCTGACTTGTTTTGTTGCAGGAGTTGCCACTTACATACCGTTTTGTGATTTACAATGTTAATTTTACATTTCATTTGTGACACAATTGCTTGTTGTCTCTCTGTGTTTGCAGGCAGGAATTTATTGCTATTTGCGTGCACTTTGCGCGTGCGGTACCGTTTAAGTTTTTTGTTTCTAGAACGGCGACTTATGAGCACAACTTCCTTTTCGGGGAGCGATGGGTTGTTTGTGCATGTGTGGCAGCCAGCGAGATCGTTAAGTTAGTGAAAAGATTTTGAGAAATGAGGTGCTGAGGTGCTGAGGATGAGCAATAAACGTCGGAGGGAGATAAAGGGAGAACTGTGATGAATACGGAAAAGAAAAAATGACTTGTGTGAAAGGAAATAAAATGACCTCAGTGGGATTCGAACCCACGCCGACGGCATAACTATTTCTAACAAGGCATAAAGGTAAGCCGGTGCTATAACCGCTAAGCCATGAGGTCCCAGACAAGTCACCAACATTACAAACTACATTAAGCTGTGATGAATAATAAAACCAGCCTGCCATCGTACCACATACAAACAACTGCTACCATTCCGAAAAGGCAATTCTGGTTTAAACAATCCTAAAAAACATGTGAGTCTCCAAAAAACAAATAAATCTCCAAAAAACAAATAACATATGTACATGTGCAAAAAATGTAGTACTAATAAAAATATATATATTTTGTAAAAAATACACAAAGTCAGACAAGTTAAAAGGGGTCAACATGGGAGCACCCGGTAAGCCAATGAAAATACCCGGGAGCTCCCGTACATTGCTGAAGGGGGGCTGGGTGCTCCCGACCACATATGGAGTGTGGGCGGGTGCTCCCGCATGTATGTGGAATGTGGGTGGGAGCTCCCGCATGTATGTGAAATGTGGGCGGGAGCTCCCGCATGTATGTGGAATGTGGGCGGGAGCTCCCGCATGTATGTGGAATGTGGGCAGGAGCTCCCGCATGTATGTGGAGTTTGAGCGGGTGCTCCCAGTGCATATAGTGATTAGGTGGGAGCTCCCAGGGGATATATAGCCCAGGGTGGGAGCTCCCAGAGCCCTGAGGCAGGAGCTCCCATGCTGTTCAGGGTGGGAGTGCCCTGCATGTGGTGGGGTCTCCCGCTGAAGTCACCTGGGAGGCCCCGCTGATGTGGTGGGGAGGTCCCGCTGATGTTGCCGGAAGGTCCCGCCCTTGTCGGCGGGAGCTTCCGGGGCAGGTGGATGGGGCCTCCCACCAAACTGATAAATAACAGCTGGGAGCATCCAGGAGCACATAAACCCTGTCCAACGGAAGCTCCCGCCCAAGTAAGTAATACATAAGGGAGCCATAAGGACTTGACAGAATGACCCATAACAGCAAATTGGAAGCATCTAAACATGAAGGACAGTACACGGAGTTAAACAGATTGGACATGTCCATCCATACTAAAGTAGAGGAGTATACATGTTGAAGCTCATACATGGTGGGATGGCTGGTCACTCCAAACTTTGCGGACGGTACATGGAGTTGAACAGATTGGACATTAGAATATACAATGTCTATTCAGACTAACATAAAGAGTGAGTATACATGTTGTTGAAGCACGTATATGGTGGGATGGCTGGTCGCAGGCACCGACAGGTAGAGCAGTGGGATGAATAGATCCTATCATAGGCAGAGAGCTGGAATCTGAAATCGCTGCAATAAATTTCCTTGGCAGGAGCTAGTGGGGGGAGCCATGGACACTAGAAATAGAGTGAGAGAACCCAAATCCCAGGTGCTTTTAGGGCCCCCCAGGGAGCAGCAAACGGTGCCTGCAGAGCCTGAAAATCGCGAAAAAATCCCCCCCTGCGGGGGGCTGCCTACCAATGCTCTATTCACTGCATAATGCACCTAGGATCAGTAGGAGTAAAGTCAGAGAGGCTCCTTACAAGGTACCCCCCAGGGAGCAGCAAACACGCTGCGTGGAGGCCCAAAATCGCGGAAAAAATCCCCCCTGTGGGGGGCAGACGGGAGGCCCCGTCATCAGAAAACACACGGGAGCACCCGTAGAACTTGGTGCTGGGAGCCTCCCGGCCAGCTTGGGATGGGAGCTCCCACCCACCGGGAGCCGCCCTATGCCTGGGACCCCTTTGGGGTAGTCATCTCTGGTGGGGGCATTCACCCTAATATGGGTCAGGTATATGTCCGCCCGAAGTGATCGACTAAAGTCTTGCACACTGAAATTTCTCTAAACTTGCTCTGAGCGAAATATAAGTTCAACCGCTCTCTAGGCCTATTAATCTAGACCAGTCGCCTCTCATAAACAGGTGATGCCCGCACTTTGAATGTTGTACACGAGGCCCAATTTTTGTTCAGTTCGTGCCGAATGCAACAGTCGAATGAATGTTCAACATTGATGTATACTTTTTGTTCACACATTTACGCGAGCCTCAGGCTTAAGCTTTGCCATAAAAGTCGTCTTTACCCTCGCTCTTCTCAAGTCTCAAGTATCCATAAGGGTGGTAAGTAATGCAACTGTAAGTACGCATTTAGTCATTGAATCACAACACTTCCGATCAGCCTGGACCCATGGACCCATGACTCGCGAAATAGGGATGCGCTCGGCCCTTTTTGGACCAGGAACTATTTCCGAGGTTATGGGGTGACAGCACCAACACAGCGCAGTAAGCCGACTAGATCATAGTCACTGATTCAATGCCAGCTGTTCGGGTATAAGAGACAGGTCGACGCCTCACCTTGACCCGCAACTTTCTTCCTCCCCATGGCGCCTTTTTGGACTCTGTGTCAAGTCGTGCCGGCTTTTCATCCCGCGATAATCTTTGGCGCCGCTGCATCGGCGATCCTCATGTATGCGTTCTACAACATATTATTCCACCCCCTCGCGCGTATCCCTGGTCCGATCTGGGTGCGGTCGGGACTTTGGTCGTGGAAATCAACGAGGGCCGTAAAGTTGGATATAGTGAGCCCCGCACTGAAAGCTGGTGGACTGCCTTCTAAGCGCTCAAGATAGGGCTGGAAGCTGCTGGAACTGCACGAGAAATATGGAAAGATCGTGCGGATTGCGCGAAACGAAGCTTCGATTTGCGAGTGAGTACTGAGGCCTGCGTAAGAGTCTGTGATTGGATTCTGACGGCCACTCTAGTCCTGGTGCCATCGAACAAATATTCAAGTTTGTCAAAGGGACGCTCGTTTTGAATATAATGACCCTCAACATACCACAGATTCAAATCCCCCCTCCAAAAGACCCGATTTTACGAATCCCTGCGTGAGCACTTCACTTTTCAACCAACCCCTCAAAATGACCTTGTCGTAGGCGGCGTGGACGGCCACAACTTGCTTACGACCATAGACAATCAGAAACATGGGGAGATCAGGCGCGCCGAGTCTCCAGCTTATGCCACGAAGCTCCTTGCAGACTTCGAGCAAAACGTCGACTCCTGCTGTAACGATCTTATAGGCTACCTGGACCGATGCATCGATGCGGGAAAAGGAACAGTAGATCTCTCGGAGATTCTGCAATTATTCGCCATAGATGTGATTGGAGAGCTGGCGGTCAGTGGTCCACTTTCCCTGGCCTGTTCTCAGATTGACAGTTGGTTAGTTGGGCAAATCGTTCGGGTTCTGTGCAATCGGAAAGGACCCTTACAACCTCCTCCCGTTGCTCGTTAAATTCCTAGAAATCGCTTGTTTGGGTACGTTCAGTGAACAATTTCGCCAGGCCGAACCTCATAATGTTTGTCCTGCGTTTCAGTGGGGACGCAACCTTTCGTATCACCGTTTGTCATGTGGCTGTCCAAGAAGTAACGCCTTCCCCATACGAGTGTTCTTGCTTCATTTCAACGCCACTCCAATAGGTTGCCTGAACCTCCCAGCGCTGGAGCAATTCCTGGGATCGTCAGAGGCCGCATTGATTCGCGTCTCCAAGAATACAAGGAGCAGGGGACCAACTCCGGCCACCACGATACGCTGTATGTCGCATACTCAGTCCGTCTTCAATAGGTCGTATTCACATCTTCCAAGCGAAAGGTTTATGTCCTGCCGAAATCCAGATGGTTCAGAATATAGCCTGCAGCAGATCAGAGCCGCAACGTATGTCGATATTTTTTGCGCACCCGATTAAATCTAATCATCCTGGTTAGAGGACTGGTTCTCGGCGCCGGTTCAGGCAAGTGATTTCCTATTTGGTTTGCCTGATTGAAATTCCAGAGCTTCCGATAGATACAACCGCGATAGTGAGCCAAACAGATCTTAGCTTGGAGTTGGGATTGACGGCTAACAGACGATGCGAGCGATGATTCGCTTCGTAGTCGGCGATCCCAGAATTTACAGCAAGGTCCAGGAGGAAATAGACGATGCAGTGAGCAGCGGAGCAATTACATTCCCGCTGTCATACAGCGATGCATGCAAGTTATCGTATTTCCAAGTGCGTTATACTGCAGATATTCGCGGACAGCATAATCTCACAGGTCTGATCAGGCGTGCCTAAAAGAAACCCTGCGCTTGCATCCTGCGGTAAAGATGATATCCATAGAGGCAGTATTGATCGTCTGACGGACTTCTAGGTCCCGTGGGCGCTCCCTCGCTTGGTCGGTGCCGGCGGTGCCACAATCGCGGGCCATTTTTTCACAGAAGGAACGGAGGTGTCCATGAGCCCATTCGTCGTCCACAGACGACCGGAAGCATACGGGAACGATGCGGCGGTCTTCCGGCCGGAGCGCTGGATAGAAGCAGATGCCGAGGAGCTCAGAACGATGGAGCACAACAATCTCGCATTCGGATCTGGGCCTCGCGTGTGCTTCGGAAAGGCCATCGGTGAATAATATTTGCACGCCAGGATGCCGTGTAACTGAAAACACTCGCTGGTAGGCATGATGGAAGTGTCGAAGGCGATGCCGCTTTTGTTTTGGAAGTATAGGATGGGATTCACCCCGCGATCGGCAACGTCGCCGCACAAGCATGCAGCCGGAAGGGCTGTGGATGGGTGCGTGTCGACGTCGGAACCGTACTTCGTAACCAGTCAGTGGGTTGCGGTTCAAAGTGATTTTTGGTGCGATTTAGCACGCCGGACGGATTAGGTGGGAGGGATAGATAATAGAACGAACTATGAACTAAACACATCGCCTGGTCAACATATTAGTGGGGTAGCAATGAGAATCGGCATCGGAACGAACCATACAGATCATGAGATACGCCTCTCTTGCTTCACAACAACATATGGACAAGCTAGTTCGATGGCCTCCATGAGCCACTCGGATACAAGCGGCCCTTTTGAAAACGGAAAAAGGTTTCCAATAATGGTTAGTTTCTTGAGGGCAGGGAACCTAGCGAGCCAATTGGGGAATGTGTCGCACTCTGCTCCGGGTGTCCAGGGCAAGATGTGCAATTTCTGAATACCCTGGAGGATCTCTTCGGCCCCTTCTTCCTCCTCATCGAATCTCTTCCATGGCACCTCGACACCATTTATATGGATCATCAAATTCGTCACGGACGGACGAGCAGCTACCGCGAGCAAGGCGGCTCGGATACGATCTCTGCCATCGAGGTCGGTGGCGATCGAGTCGCGGGCAGCGATAGCCACATAATCCAAAAGCGGGAAGCCGTTAGGAGCCTGAAGGATCCGAGCAAGCACGCGGGGACCCGCCGAAATGTGCTTGAGACGAGGCAAAGCCGAAATGGGGAAGGGCGGAAGGTCGTGGCCGTGGAGACAGCTCCAGTCGCTGGTGAATTCGAGCCGCTCAATTTGAGCGTGGCGATCGAGGAAAGTCGAGAGGGGTTGGTATTCTAGGTCGGCGCCAATGAATAACGTCCGCAAGGAGGGGAGATGCAAGTCGGTCACGACGCAGTCCCACTCGCGGGGCGAGATATTGTTCCAGTTGCTGATTTTTAGATGGAATATGGAATCGGGATTCAGAATGATGAAAGATCCGAGTGCGGCTCCGGGCTGGGTGAAGGAACGCATTTGAATGCTTGTAGCCCGCTTCACAGTGTGGGTGATGACGCTGGTTAAATAATACAGAAGTTTCTTCGCCAGCTGCTCCTTGTCGACAACAGGAGGGGCTGTGGATGTCCGCCATACCCGTTTCAGGATGTTGCGCGGTCGCGGACGGACAGCCATGACCGCAGCGGTGCGGATTACAACCACGGGCCCTGGATTGTTGCCCATGAGGGCAACTAATGCCATCGATAGGGCATTCCATAATTCATTGGAGAGAAGGGGCCACCCTGGGTCGCAAAAGGTGAGGGTGACCCAGGGAATGACTGGGAAATCCTCTGCCAAACGCCTGAGCGAACAGACGGCGTGGTGGTGAGCGTCTGTACGATTGAAGTGGACGTTGAGGGCGCGGATGTTGGAGATGAAATTGGGATAGCATGCACTCAATGCACGAAGTGCACGGGTTGAGATGTTGGATATTTCCTGGGACTGTAATTGGGATTCGGAGACGCCGTGCCGCGCGAGGATGGCGAGGAGAGCAAGGTGTTTCGACAGGGAGCTCACTTGACAGAGCCTTATGAGGTCGTGTTCAGGGAGGCACTCATAAATCAGGAGGATGAGTTCTCGAGGCAGCTGGAGCAATGAAGCCGCTTCGGAGCTCGAACTAGCTAGGCTGCTCGAAGGTAATGATGTTTGGGCCTGAACATGATATTCCCAAATGAACGGTATCCCAAATTTCGACACTCACCATCGAGACCTGCTCCAATGACAATGTGTGTCGCCGTGCGGAGGGAGTCGTGCAAGGGGTATGAATGTGGTGCGAGAGAACAGTTATTTTAGGTTATTTTCGGTGATGACATCCTAGATGCCCGAGCCGCTTGCGGATCTACGGGCCGTTCGGAAGACAGGGGTTGTAAATGTAAGGTATCTGTCCGGAAAATAAGAACGTTTTTAAGGGCGAAGTTGAGGACGTCCAGCACGATGACGGAGAGAGATACTACATACTAATAGATGGGAGGATAAAATAACTTCTTATTTCGAGTACCCCCACAGCTGCGGCGATCCGATGCTGGCTGCACGTTGAGCCCGAGGGCCGAAGCCCTGTTGCATACGCTGATCCGAGCTCAACATTAATATTCCCTTTATAAATCCGGTTCGAATTTCCTCAGTCAGCTTCCTTCTCTTCTTCACCCGCTTTTTCAATCCTTCTTCGCCTACACCTTTTCAATCCAGCCATCCTATTCTTTTCTGCGTCCTCCTTCCATTCCCGGCCTGGAATCGCACTCTCCGCGCCGAAGGTGCGCACAACGCGATTGGATCCACAGTAGCGTCTATTTAACACCGCGTCGATGGTCTAACCCGCAACGAGGGCCGCTATTGTGGACCTTGGAGCGTGCACACTGTTGGGTGCCTGGCAGGCACCCAAGGCACCCAAGGGGCACCTGCGCCCCGCTCAACGTCCGCACCTTCAACGACACCCTGCACCGTGACAAACCCGCGCCCGGGATGCCACCGGCGCGACGTCGCTTCGAGCGTGCGCATGAACCACTGATAAGATGCAGCTATTACACGCCGAACACCACTGATTTCCGCGTCGGTTGGGGGATTGTGCTGGGGCTGGAATCGGGGACGAGGTTTACCAGGGGACGTGAAGAGCATCGGCTGCGAGCGGGTTAGTGGGTTTGCAAATTGGACGGGCTCTTCGCTGATCAGGTCCAGGCGGAGCGGCGCAATGGTGACGCTGAAGGTGAGGTGAATGAAGAGCGGCGGTGGGGGATTTGTGCTGGTCGATTCGGTACAGATGTGCAACCTGATGTTTCTTTTCGAAGGGATTCGTTGCAAGATGAGGTTGGATCGTAGCTGAGGCGGCGCGGACCGAGGCACGGTGACGCGTGTAGCACCTTCCTTTCGGGCCCAACAATTCGCCACCGTCTGGGCAGTTGCCGGAAAGACAAGCCCGAGAGCGGGCGGGATCCAGAAACTCTTGGCTCAAGCTTCCGCCACCCCTGATTTCAAGTCTTGGATAAAGGATTCGGAAGTCCAAGAACATTCGTCATCCGGACTCGCGCCCCTGACGATGCCCGCAAGCAGCTAGATTTTGTGGCATAATTGAAGCAGCATGAGGACGCAAATAGGCGAGGCATGGCTGCGAGAGTGTACGAGCACCGCGGGGCAAATTGGGATGGTTGAGAATGTTCAATGTATATGGATCTGCTTCAGTTTAACTAGCCAGCCCCAATTGTGTTCGAGTAACGGGGCCCTGTGCGTTCTACAACCTGAGGTGCGAGGATCCGGTTGCGAGTGTTGACTGTAGGGTTAGAGAAACCGCGCATATGTGCGCATGCCGATTGCGTAGATGGCAGCACCGAGAAGATCTGCAGCGGATGGTAGGGTATTAATAGAGCGGTGTCTTGGGGATGAGACTTGTCACTTGGTGGTGGTTTGGTGGGAGATTTACTTGAGAGACGGGGTGGTTTCGCACAGACGGAGGAACGCGAGCCGCACGCACAACATAAACGGAAAACAGAAACCGGGACACTGAAAACGACCGAGGAACAGACAACGAGAGATGCGAGGTGGGAGATGCCGACGGAAGACGCGAGAGGAGGACAGGAATAGCGAGGCATTTATGGTATTTGTGGTATTAATACCGCCGGGGACCGGGTGTTGCTGCTGGGAGTGGGTATTCCCGGTTCTTGGGCTCCTGTTGCTGTACGGAGGAGGAGGAGCCCGAAATAGGCTGCGCGTTGCAGAGAGGTTTGAAGGTGAGTGGCTACGGACGTCCCGATGCGGAAGTTTGCGAGTTGCCAGCGGAGATCGACCGACGTACGCCGTCGTACATAGCATCTGTCTAATAGAGAGGCTACGACCGACGGCTAAACGGCGCGCAGGGTCATATGTGCCGAAAGGCATCTGAAAGCTCGACGCTCGTCGGACGAACCCTTCACCACCAACGGCGTTCAAGCTCGGGAGACCCGCCTGTCCCCGCCTTGGCGCACTAACCCAACACTACCGACTGGTTCATGTTTCACGCCCTTGATTTTGCCGTGATGCCATCGTCGTCGGGCTTTGCTGGCTGATTCCGCGGCTGTGTTTCCGTGTTCCGTTCGAGGTACAGTAAGTAACCACCGCTTAAAGTACAGTAAAGACCGCTGACGCTGCGGGTGTTGATGCCGCCGCAGTCATTCAAATTGCGCTGATGCTGGATGCCGTCGCGCGCCAGTCATCGTTGCCGCTAGCCGGAACAGCCTGCGGGTTTGTGGCCTTCTGATAGATGTTCGAGAAATGTGATTTTCTTGCGGCCAAGGGACTGGGCAGAAGTGAAAATCGCTGGAGAAATTAGAGTGGGGGTTATTCTGGACTATTAATGCCTGCTGCGATGCGCATGTAGTGGGTGTGTTGGCCGCATTTCTGTGAATCGAACACGGGGGAATTAATAAGAAATTAATAATGGAAATATTCCCAACTGGGACATAACGGTATACACCACACTCTCCCTCTCCCCTCCTCCTCCTCCTCCTCCCCCCCGTCCCTTGTCTCCATGTCATTCCTTAAGCGCCACCCACCCGACCTCCGAGACGAGTCCGACGACGACGACACCATCGACCCCGAGCTGCGCCTGCGCACCGTGCGCACGGCCCACTCCGCCATCGCGGAGAGCATCGTCGCCGACGCCCGCCAGACGCGGCGGCGGCGGCGCTTCTTCCGCTCGCGCGGCGAGAAAGACAAGGAGCACCACACCCCCGAGGACGAGAAGCCCGTGCTCCAGGGGCGCCGCCGGAACGTCTATGTCAATACCCCGCTGCCGCGCGGGGAGGTCGACAGCGACGGCGACCCGTTTGTCAGATACCCGCGGAACAAAGTCCGCACAACGAGTGCGTGCCCCGTTGCGTTGCGCGTTGCGCGCGGACGAATTGCGGGCGCTGACATTGCTTTGCCTTGGCGTTGCAGAATACACCGTCCTGACCTTCGTGCCCAGGAATCTCTACGAGCAGTTCCGCCGCGTCGCTAACCTCTTCTTTCTGACCCTGGTGGTGCTACAACGTGCGTGCTTTTTGCTCTATATTTTCGGGCACAAAAAATGTCTCGGCGGGCTCCTGTGGCGGGTCGCATGCGCTGCGCTACACACGAGGCGCATTATCGCCCGCTATCCAGCCGTGTGCACGATATAAACTGCACAGGCCGCCTGGCGACGGCGGCTGATTGGCCGCCGTAATGCCCATGGCGATATGTTTGTCGGGCGCAAAAAATGGCTCGGCGGCAGGCTCCTGTGGTGTGCTACCACACACGGGGCGCAATATCGGCCGCTATCTAGCCGTGTACACGATATAAACTGCCTGGCGACGGCGGCCGATTGGCCGCCCGTAACGCCGTGGCACCCGATGCGCCACGCCACCAGGCCGCGCTTCTAGCCGCCCCAGCCCTTCTCCGCCTCTTCTAATCTACCCCGCTAACGCCCCCCCAGAGTTCCCCGTCTTCGGCGCCGCCTCGGGCGCCATCGCCATGCTCCCCCTCGCCTTCATCCTCGTCGTCACCGCGATCAAAGACGGCGTGGAGGACTACCGCCGCGCGACGCTCGACGAGGAGGTGAACAACAGCCCGACCACGCGCCTGCCGATCGCGAACCCGAACCAGCCGCGCGACGGGCGGCCCTTCCTCGAGCGGCTGCTCGGGCTGAACGCGCCCGGGCGCGTGACGAAGGGCGTGAGAAGGCTGCGCGCGGCGGAGGCGCAGGGCGGGTTCGGGAGCGCGAGCAGCCTGAATGTCGATGTGCGGAGCGTGAATGGGGAGGGGGGCGAGGGGGATGATGGAAGGAGCACGCACTCGCACTCGTACCCGCCGCCGCCGGTGCTCGACCCGAATATGCGCACGGGCGCGGCGCAGTGGGAGCGCACGCTGTGGAAGAAGCTCGAGGTGGGGGACATCGTGCTGTTGCGCGATAACGACCAGGTGCGTGCCGCGGACTTGCTTCGTATGTAGTCGGTGTACTGACGCCGCGCAGGTCCCGGCGGACATCGTGGTGCTGGGGACGTCGGACCCGGACGGGAACTGCTACCTCGAGACGAAGAATCTGGACGGGGAGACGAATCTGAAGGTGCTTTCCTCCGTCCTCCTGCCGCTCCAATCACGTCCCCTGACGACGCCCCACCCCAGGTCCGCAAATCCCTCGCCGCGACGCGCGGCATGTCCTGCGCCGAGGAGGAGGTGCAGCGCGCGCGCTTCGTGCTCGACTCGGACCCGCCGAGCCAGAACCTGTACCTGTACCACGGCGTGCTGCACTACCGCGACTACTCGGCCGTCAGCTCCAACTTCGCGAGCGTGCATGGCGGTGCGTTGCCTTTTCGTTCCCGTCGTTCTTGCGAACTGTCGTTCCCCCGTCCCCGTCCCCATCCCCGTCCCCATCCCCGTCCCCTTCCCTTCCGCCTTGCCTCCACTCCACGCTACTGTAACCCCGTCCCCGTCCTGATCCCGATCCCCTCCACTCTCCTGTACGGACGCAGCTGATCACGGCTACACACAGGCACCAACCCGGCCGGCGCGGAGGAGCGCGCGGAGCCGGTGAGCATCAACGAGCTGCTGCTGCGCGGGTGCGCGCTGCGCAACACGGCGTGGGTCGTCGGGCTCGTGGTGTTCACGGGCGCGGACACGAAGATCATGCTCAATGGGGGCGAGACGCCGAGTAAGCGGTCGAAGGTGCGTTTGTTTTTGGGTTTGGAGTTTGGGTTTTGAGTTTGAGGCCGCGTCGGCTTTCGTTTTGCGTCGGCTTTCGTCGTCCTCGTTCTTTGTCCTCGTCGTCCGATGCGCGTCCTCGGCGTCTTCCGACTCTTCCTCTTCCTCTTCCTCGTCCTCTTGCCCCACTCCTTCCATACCCTCCTGCTTTCCTCGTCCTCGTCGTCATCCGATTCTGCTTCCTCGTCCTCTTCCCCACTCCTTTCATACTCTCCCGCTTTCCTCGTCCTCGTCGTCTTCTGATTCTGCCTTCTCTTCCTCTTCCCCACTCCTTTCATACCCTCCCGCTTTCCTCGTCCTCGTCGTCTTTTGATTCTGCCTCCTCTTCCTCTTCCATGCCTTCGTCCTCTTCCTATTCCCCACCCCTTCCATACCCTCCCGCTTTCATACCGGCTGACGAAACAAACACCCGCAGATCGAGCGCGAGACCAACTTCAACGTCGCGGTGAACTTTGCCGTGCTGTGCGCGATGTGTGTTATCGCGGCGATATTCAGCGGCCTGTCGGACGCGCAGAGCGCGACGAGCGCGCGGTTCTTTGAGCTGGGGACGGACCCGACGAGCGTGTATGCGCTCAATGCGCTGGTTACTTTTGTGTGAGTGTTTCGCGTTCTCGAGTCGGCGAGGCGGTCCATGTGGCTTGGGTCGACGCGCATGTGGCTTGGCTCGATGTCCATGTCGCTTGGCTCGACGTCCATGTCGCTTGGCTCGATGTCCATGTCGCTTGGCGACGTCCATAGCGCTTGGCTCGACGTCTCGCCGACGCCGACACCCGCACGCGGTCGCTGACGCTCCAGCAGCTCGTGCATGATCGCGTTCATGAACATCGTGCCGATCTCGCTGTACATCTCGATCGAGATCGTCAAGACGATCCAGGCGTACTTCATCTCGCAGGACTTGGAGATGTACTACGCGGGGTACGATACCCCGTGCGTGCCCAAGACGTGGAACATCAGCGACGACCTCGGGCAGATCGAGTGCGTCCCTTCTTTCCCCTTGCGCTCGAGGACGAGGATACTGATTGGTTGCCCAGATACGTGTTCTCGGACAAGACGGGCACGCTTACGCAGAACGTGATGGAGTTCCAGAAGTGCTCCGTGAACGGGATCGCGTACGGGGAGGGCGTGACGGAGGCGCAGCGCGGGGCGGCGACGCGCGCGGGGGCGGCGGACACGATGGACCCGGACGAGCTGAGCGCGAAGCTCGCGGGGCTGAAGCAACTGATGGTCAGCACCATGGAGCGCGCGTGGAACAACCGCTACCTGCAGGCCGAGAAGCTCACGCTCGTGTCGCCCGCGCTCGCGACGGCGCTCGCGGACCGCAGCTCGCCCGAGCGGCCGCACCTCACGGCGTTCTTCCGCGCGCTGGCGTTGTGCCATAGCGTGCTGGCGGAACGGCACGGCGCGGACGACGACAAGGGCGCGATGCGCGTCGAGTACAAGGCGGAGAGCCCGGACGAGGCGGCGCTGGTGGCGGCCGCGCGCGACGTGGGGTTCGTGTTCGTAAACAAGGGGCGCGAGATGGCGGAGATTGCGGTGCTGGGCGAGACGGAGCGGTGGACGTTCCTGCGCGTGCTCGAGTTCAACTCGACGAGGAAGCGCATGAGCTGCGTGTACCGCGCGCCGGACGGGCGGCTCGTGATGTACTGCAAGGGCGCGGACAGCGTGATTTACGAGCGGCTCGCGGCGGACCACGACCCGGCGCTCAAGGAGTCGACGAGGCGGGACATGGAGGCGTTTGCGAATAACGGGCTGCGAACGCTATGTATTGCGTGGCGCTTGCTGTCACAGGAGGAGTATGCGAGGTGGGGGCGGGTGTATGACGATGCGACGAATCGGGTGGAGGGGAGGGACGAGGCGATCGAGGCGGCGTCCGAGCAGATCGAGCGCGGGCTGACGATCCTGGGCGCGACGGCGCTGGAGGACAAGCTGCAGGAGGGCGTCCCCGAGGCGATCGAGATGCTGCACCGTGCGGGGATCAAGCTGTGGATTCTCACCGGTGCGTTTTGCTTTTACGCCTTTTTCTCCGTTTTGGGACCGCGCTAACGCCGACTCTCAGGCGACAAGCTGCAGACGGCGATCGAGATCGGGTACAGCTGCAACCTGCTCAAGGCGGACATGGACCTCATGATCCTGTCGGCGGACTCGCCGCAACAGGCGCGCTCGCAGATCGAGGCGGGGCTAAACAAGATCGCGTCCGTGCTCGGCCCGCCGTCGTGGGACCCGCGCAAGCGCGGGTTCGTGCCCGGCGCGCAGGCGGCGTTTGCGGTCGTCATTGACGGCGACACGCTTACGCACGCGCTCGCGCCGGATTTGAAGGAGATGTTCTTGAATCTGGGGACGCAGTGCGAGACGGTGGTGTGCTGTCGGGTGTCGCCCGCGCAGAAGGGGCTCACGGTTAAGCTTGTAAGTTAGCGTTCTTCCCTTCCTTCGCCTTCCCCCTATCCTCTGCTTCCCTTTGCTTTGCTTTTATGGCTAATCCGGGTCCATAGGTCAAGGAGGGCCGGAACGCGATGACGCTGGCTATAGGGGACGGCGCGAACGACGTCGCGATGATCCAGGAGGCCAACATCGGGTGTGGGTTGTTTGGGCTCGAAGGCTCGCAGGCTGCCATGTCTGCCGATTACGCCTTTGGCCAGTTCCGCTTCCTGACAAAGCTGCTGCTTGTGCACGGCCGATGGTCGTACCAGCGCGTCGCGGACATGCACGCCAACTTCTTCTACAAGGTGCATCGCCTTCTCGTGCTCGTTTTTCGTCGGGACTGATTTTGGCGGTAGAACGTGATATGGACGTTTGGCATGTTTTGGTTTTTGCCGTTTAACAGGTGGGTTTCCGAGCGTTCGTTGCGGGTGGGTTGTGCTGACGGGGTTGTAGCTTCGACGCGACGTACTTGTATCACTACACCTTCGTTCTCCTCTACAATCTCGTCTTCACGTCGCTCCCGGTCATCATCATGGGTGGTGCGTCCCTCTCCTCTGCGCCTCTGTAACGATGATGCTCATTTCGCGCTCGTCTAGCCTTTGACCAGGACATCAACGCGCGGGCGGCCCTGGCGTTCCCGCAGCTGTACGTGCGAGGCATCCGGGGCCTCGAGTACACGCGCGCCAAGTTCTGGCTGTACATGCTGGACGGGCTGTACCAGTCGGCCGTCGTCTTCTTCATCCCGTACCTCGTGTGGATGTTTGGCCTCGCGGTGTCGTGGAACGGCAAGGGCATCGACTCGCTCGCCGACTTTGGGACGACCGTCGCCGTCTCCGCCATCTTCGCCGCCAACACGTATGTCGGGATCAACACCAACTAGTGAGTGGCCGTGTTGCGGTGATTATAACGGCGTGACTGAGGATGCGCAGCTGGACGGTGCTGACGTGGGTCGTGGTGTTTGGGTCGACGGTGCTGATGATGGCGTGGATTGCGGTGTTTTCGTTCTTCTTCAGCGCGGACTTTATCGACGAGGTCAGTGTGCTGTTTGGAGAGCTGACGTTCTGGACGACGGTGATCGTGACGTCAATTATTGCGCTCGGTGTGTTTCCCTACCCTTTTTTTTTTTTTGTCAGTACTGACCTGTTTGCAGTCCCGCGGTTCATCGTCAAGTACATGGCAACCGTGTATTCGCCGCTCGACAAGGACATCGTGCGCGAGATGTGGGTCAAGGGCGACCTCAAGGACCAGCTCGGGCTGCTGCACCGCAACGGGAAGCAGCGCCACGGGCACGGGCCGGACGGCGTGCAGGAACCCGAGACGGCGCCGATGTTTTCGTCCGACCAGCACGCGCGGTCGTTCTCGGAGATCTCGTCGCACCAGTACGAGCCCGCCAACACCACGAGCCCCGGGTCGACCACCGTCGACATCCCGCTGACGGCAAGGTACAAGGACACGACGCCACCGAACGAGCAGGCGCAGTATTTGTATGCGCCGCAGGCGCAGCAGCCACAGAGGCATGGGAGTCCTGCGAGTCCCGCGAGCCCGCACCCGTCGTACTACTCCGTGTCGGAGATCCCGCCGCCGTCGCCGTTGCCGTCGCCCAAGTACCGGCTGCCGTCGGGCGAGATCACGAGCACGCCGCCGATGAGCCGCGCGTCGAGCATCGCAACGACTAGGGCAAGCGCGTATCGGGGGCGGGGCACGCAGCCGGTGCCGACGTACGATATGCCGCTGTCGCCTACCTCGCCTGGGTCGTCCGCGCGCTCGCCCCCCGCGAGCCAGCAGCACTTCGAAATGCAGGCGGTACGGAGCGGGGCGCCGTCGGCGTATGCAGGGGCGAGCTCACATGGGCATGGGGGTGGGCTGTCGGTGCGGTCGGCGAGCGCGGCGAGCTATGCGAGCTTTGCGACGGCGCCAGAGGGGTCGTTTGGGCGGGAGGAGGATATGGATATGGACCGCGAGATGGACGGGGATGTGGGCGGGGGGGCAGGGCAGGCGCAGTATTATGCGCATGGGTACCAGCCGGAGCAACTAGATGTGTATGGGCACGATCCCAACAGGCGCGCGAGCGAGATTTCGTGGGACGGGGCGCGCGCGGTCTGACCTTTCCTCTGTTTTCTGTTTTCTGTTTTTCCCTCATTCAGTCTCATAACCTTATCGCATTTTCCTTCCTCGTCGCTCGTTTTCATGCCGTTTTTTTCTCCGTGTAGGTGTGTATGGACCGGCTACATGTATTTATTCCCTGTGCGCATCTCTCCTTTGTCGTATACAGCATCAGCAGCACCCAGTACTTATACCTATTATTCACGTACTGCAAAGTAATGAAGAGGATTTGGAAACGAGAAAGAAATTAGAATGGATCTACAATTGGAAGACGCGTAGATTAGATTAGATCATTGCCAAATATATCTCTTCCCTCGCGTCGACGACGCGTTCGCCGACCGACATCGATATGATTCCAAGCTCTCTGGGCGCGCTCAAAACCTCATCTTTTTTTTTTGCTATGATCATCCACTGCCTGTCTCTCTGCAACTGCTCAGCTTTGGCACCGGGTCTGGTGCCTTGGTCTCTCTTGCAACGTGGACTCTACCAGACAATTATTAGGAGGCTCTGGAGCACCTCCTCGAATCCGGCAGCAAAAATATGACCTCGTCCTTAATGTGCACAGGATACAGTGAGCCCTCTAGTCTGATCCTCTCTTCTCTTTACGCGCCTTTTTTCCCTTTCCTTTCCTGCTACCGTTACTTATCTTTCTATTGCTCTTCAAGGGTTTCTAGGGGGCTATTGGCATGTTTCAGCTGCCCGCCGCTTCTGCTCGACAATATTTCCGCCCGCTTTCTTTCCACTCTCTTTATTTACATTGACAGTCACTGCAAATTTCACCGCTGAGGCACTTCTCATCGAACGAAGATGCTGTGGACGAATCTATTCTGAAGGACGAGCTGTCAAGGTGTTTTCATATGCCTTTGCTGAGTTTTCATCTTCCTTTCCACAATCATTTTTTTCCAGATCAAGACTCGGGGAGAAAGTCGTTCAAGACTTCAACGCCAGCTAATAATATTCCTGTGTCCTCGTTGCGTCCTCGTCCATTTCCTTTCCTTCGCATTTGCTCAAACCTCATCCTTCACGGCACGATGGTTATTTTATTTTATTTTTTCGACTTACCCGTCTTCGGCCGACATTCCGAATCGCTATGTTTTGATGAGCTTTGGTTCCTTGATCACCCGATTAGTAAACGGACCTTTCCGAGCGCCATTCTGCTTCGATTCTTCAATGCCGCCAGTGACGACCGCGGAGAGCCAAGAGGCGTCGGCGGCCGCGATCCTCAAAGAGCGCCGCTTCAAGCTCAGCAGGTATGCTTAATCGAGTTTTGTCAAGTAAAGATTCTGACTCATGCAGGGCTTGCGACCGATGTCGGTGAGTTATTGGCAGTGGAACCATAATACGGTGGGCTGAATAGGTGCAGACGGCGCAGAATCAAGTGCGACGAGGGCCACCCGTGCCAGGCGTGCATGGCCGCCAGCTCGGCGTGCACATTCGAAGAGCCGGGCAAACGCACCCACCCGCACAAGTCGAAGCGCACCGCGACGCTCGAAGACCGCATGCACCACCTCGAGACGCTGATACAGGCCATCCCGCCCGCCGTGTTTGCCGCGGGCAGCGCCGGGGACCACCACGCGAGCATGTCCATGGCGGACGTGCCCGCGAGCCCGATTGTGCCGTTCATGTACCCCACCTTTCCCTCGGGCGTGCCCCCGCCGTCGCTGCACGTCTTCCCACTCACCAACCCCTCGACGCACTTTAACCCGCTGGAGCCCAAGATCGACGAGAGCGTCGCGCCGCCGCTGCTGGGCATGGACGCCTCGTCGCCCGATCAGCTCGCGGAGGACACCGCGCGCCTGTCGCTCTCCGCTTCGTACCTCTACTTTGACGACGAGGGCTACACGCGCTGGCAGGGCGAGACGTCCGGGCTCCCCCTGCTTGATTTATTGGTTGAGCGGCATGTTCCGTCCTCGGACGCCGCCCCGCCGTCCGTCGCCCCCGTCGAGCAGGACTGGTTCCCCAACCGGATTCCGCACCGCACGGACATCAACCCCCAGACACTCTGGCGCCTCATTACCTCCTACATTGCCCCCGAACTCATGGACAGGTGCGGGTCACTTCCCCGCATTCAATTGCATTCCATTTTTAACGATGTTTTAAATTAAATTTAGCTTGGTCCAGTGCTACCTCTCCACGTCGTACTACCTCCTTCCCTTCCTGCACGTCCCGACCTTTCTCGCGGACTACGGCAACCCGCAAAAATGGGGCGAGCCCGGATTCGCCGCGTTCATCGTCGCGATCTGCTGTTTGGCCTCGCGCCACATGGACGACCCGCGCGTGCGCGCGTCCCCGCAGGACGGCATCTCCGCCGGAACGCAGTGGTTCGAGCTCCTGGGCCGCCTGCGTACACTCCCCATCGCCGACCGCCCCACGCTCTACACGATCCAAGCGGACCTCATCGCAGCGGTGTACGCCGTCGGCCTCGGCAAGCTCTCCAAGGCCGCCGCGCTCCTCTCCGAGGCCGTGACCATCTCCATCGACGCGGGGCTGCACCGCAGCGCGGACACGTACGACCTCTTCGACGCGGTCGAGGACGAGGTGCGCAAGCGCACGTTCTGGTGCGTGTACATCTGGGACAAGCAGCTGTGCGCGCACTTTGGGCGCCCGCCCGTCCTGCGGCTGCGGGACTGTGACGTGGGCGAGCCGGCGCCGGTGGACGACGAGTGGATCACAAGGGGCGGCGTCGGGACACCGGTGCTGCCGCCCGGCGGTGCGTGCCGCATGGCCGCGTTCGTGTGCGCGCTGCGCATCCTCGTCGTGCTCGAGAGCGTGCTGGACGTCCCGCCCGCGCGCGACACCGCGGCCTCGCCGTTCCTCGGGCGCGCGGCCGCACTATTAGGCGGCGCGCGCCGCGTGCGCGAGCTGCGCGAGGAGGAGGCGCTGCTCGACGAGATCCACCGCGGGATCCCGCCGTTCTTCGCGCACACGCCCGAGACGCTCGCTAGCGAGGACACGGTCCGGCTCACGCAGGCGGTGCGGCTGCACTGCGCGGAGCAGTTTGTGCGGCTGCTCATATACCGGCACCGGTTTTCGGAGCTCGTGGCGGAGCGGACCGCGGCGGTGGACCCGGCGGGGCGGACGGGGCAGGGCGAGGTGGAGCGGGACGCGATGGTGAAGGCGCATGTGGCCGCGCTGCAGATCGTTGCGGCGCATTTGCTAGTGGCGAAGAAGGGGCTGATGACATATTGTATGTCTTCCGCCTTTCTCTTCCCCTCCACCTCATCTTCGAGACGACACTGACGAATGCTTGTAGACGGCGTGCACGTCATCCACCAGCTCACGCAGGCGGGCCGCACGCTCGTCGCGGTGCTGCTGAACTGCAAGACGGAGCAGCTCGCGCCGCTGATCCCGCCGGGGCTCGATGCGCTGCGCTCGTGCGTGGGGTTGTTGAGGCGGTTTAGCGGGCGATATGTCTGCGGGCTAAGATCGGGCGATTTGATGGAGGAATTTTGTCGGTGTGCGTGTTTCGTCTCGTTACCTTTATTCTTTACGTTACCTTCGACTAAATGGCGCCCGCAGTGACGCAAATCCCGCTGGACGCGCCGGGCCCGCGCGAGGGTGCGACGGAGACGAGCACGGACGCGAACGCGCGGCCGCCGTGGATCCGGCCCGTGCGCAAGAAGAGCGTCGCGGCGAATGCGTCGGCACGCTCCGCGGCGGACGCGCGGTCTGCGAGCCCGTCGACGAAGAGCGGGAGCGGGGGCAGCCCGGAGGGATATGGGCCGGACTTTTTCTCAGCGGATGGCGAGTACGCGGCGCGGCAGACGACAACATCGTTCAACGCCAATCCCGGCGAATTCAATCCCAAGGACGCACAGGAGGGGCAGGGGCTGGGGTTCCCCGAGATGGACGCGCTGCAGCTCGGGATGGAGGGGGATCCGAGGATGTATGCAGAGGTGTTGGCGATGTTTGGAGAGGGGGCGGGGGTGTTTGGGGGGGAGTATGGAGGGATGACGCCCGGGGCGGGTGGGAGTGGGCTGGCCGGGGGCGGGGGCGGGGGCGGGGGCGCGTTCGGGGCTGGGCTGGAGGGGAGCGCGTTTAAGATGGGGGGGCTGGTTACATCGCCGTAGGCGGTGTGGGATGTGCGGGTGCGCGGGGTGCGCGGGGTGTGTGTGCGGGGAGGGTGGGTGTTACTCGAAGCTGGGGCCGCGGACAGGGGGCCTTGAGCTGCTGGGGCACATGTATATCGTACTTATATTGCTTGCTGTCTGTACTACATGCGCTCTGTATATTTTACTTTACTTATTTCTATGCATTGTTTGTGGGAGTCTTTAAATTGGGGAGTCTGACTTCAAGTGTCCGGCGAGCTGCTCTCCCGCGAGACAAATTCTCGCATCTGCGCCTATTTCCGCCGTTCATCTCCCGAGTCATGATCATCGGTGCGTGCGCCGCACTTCACAAGCAAATGTCCCGATGCATTTCAAATTTCCTTTTTGGGGTGATACATCTGATGGCGGCGTCGGGCTGTTTACCTCCATCTTGCTTCGGGCGACAAAGAACAGCCCGAATCGGGTTAATTCCGAACCAGCGGCGCATGTTCTGACTGTTACCTCCCGCCGATCGCTGATCGCGCCTAGTTCGCACGGAGTCAGGCTGGTGTGAAAGTTCTCAAGGTGACTGACTCGTCTGCGGGCGTATATAACCTTGTTCTGGGCTGGCAGGTCTGCTGGTTGACGACCGCCCCCGGTCTCCCCCCAATTGTATTTGCAGCTCTGCAGGCGGAAGAGAAGGCGCTTAACCTTCGCGATACCCACCGAGACCAAGCAAGACAATAAGCGGATCCCGATCTCAGGCCCTATTCGGGAAGGAGCTCATCATTCTCTTTTGTTCGACGGTGTCTGCTCGGAAACAAAGAAATGCAATCTACTTAACGCGCACCTGGTCCGCTTCTCCTCGTCTCGCAATGTATTATCGCCCCCACGCCCAAGCCCCCGCCTCGCCCGTCACTGCGCTCCCCGTCGAGCTACTGGCGTATATCTTTGTGCTCGGGACGCATGACCCCTCGGTGCTCGACGGCGAGCACGACGACGGGTGCCAGGCGTTCAACTCGGATAGCGTCAAGACACCGCTGGTGTACGGGCGTGTGTGCCGGCACTGGCGCAACGTTGCGCTGAATACGCCGGCGCTGTATACGAGTCTATGCATCACCCCGGAGCTGCTCCGCGAAGTCGGCGCTGCGGACGTCCTCGACACGGCCCCCATCTCGTCCTATCTCGCGCTCTCGCGCAACTACCTCGTCGACATCCTCATTGATGCCCGCGACCAGGAGTGGGATTTCAATGATGACGGGTGCGTTCCTATTTAGGCTGATAATTAAATGGCTAACTGGCAGTAGAACGTACGTGCCATGGTTCACACCCGAGCATATGGGCGCCGCGATGGCGGTCCTGCTGCCCCACCTCGGGCGCTGGCGTTCCCTCTCCATCTTGACGGACCTCTACGCCCCGATGCATGCCGCGCTCTGCCCGCTCGAGGCGCACCTGACCGCCTACGGCGCCCCGCATCTCGCGAGCCTGCGCCTCATGCGCTGTGACGCCTACGCCGCGCACGCGCCCCTCTCCCCCGTCCCCAACCCCGCGGACGTCTTCCTCGCCTCCGTCCCCCCAGACGCATCTCTCCTCCCTAACCTGCGGCACCTCGCCCTCCTCGGCGTCCCCGCCGCCTGGGGCCCCCTCGCGGCCCTCCTCCCGCCGACCCTCCACACCCTCGAGCTCGCATACCACCCCGCCCCCGCGCAGCCCACCGTCCCCGCGCTCGCCGCCCTCCTGTCCGCCGCCCCACACCTCGCCCGCCTCACGCTCAACGGCTCTGGCCCCGCGCTCCCCGCCGCCGCGGACCCCCCCGCCCCGCGCCCCGTACCCCTCGCGCACCTCAGCGCGCTCACACTCGGCTACGTCTCCACCCCCGCGGGCCTCGCGCTCCTCAGCCTCGTGCACGCGCCGCGCCTCCGCGCGCTCACGCTCGAGGACGCGGGCGACCCCGCGGCGCCCCTCCCCGTCAACGCCACGCCGCTGCTCACGCTCCTTTACCCCTCCGGCGGCGCCCACAAGCTCGCCGCGCCGCTCTTCCCCGCCCTCGCGCACCTCACGCTACGCCGCGCGCACCTCGCGCCCACGCCCGCCGCTGCGCCTATCCTCGCCGTACCGCAGCTCACGCTCGTGGACATGGCGCCCGCTGCCGTCGCGCAGACGCTCTACGGGCCCGGCGTCGTCGAGGTGCACGCCGAGGGCTCGGCTCCGTCGCAGTCGGACCACGCACCAGAGCCAGAAGAGTTCCGCGTCGGCGCGACGCGCGTGCGCGTCTTCCACTCGCCCGCTCCGTACGACGACGACGACGACAACGAGGGTGACGCGTCAGATGACTCGGACCCGGAGACGCTGTTGGGGTTTCCGATGGACTGGGAGGAGGCGGAGGCGGCGGCGTTCAAGGTCGGCGGCGCGTTTAACGACCCCGTGTTCGATGCGCGGTGGGGGGTGTGAGCCATGAGCGCTACACGACGCGGGGAGCCCGTTGTCTTGTTTTCTTGCTTTCTTGTCCTTGTCTTTCTTGCTTTCTTCATTTGCTGGAACGTTGTATGAAATACTCGAATATATGGACTCGTTGTGCGTTGTATATACCTGCGGTAGAACGTTGAATACTGGGGTTTTGAATTCAGATATGCTTGTCTAAACGCGTCGTCCATCTGGGATTACGAGTACGGTTCCACGCTTTGATTGATTTGCATAACTTTCGATTTTGGGTTTTGGTGTTATCATCTCAAGTGGCCAGTGCTACTACAGTCCTCATAAGACTCTGCATGGTATTGTAAACAGTAGTGAATATATCAGAGGGCTAGCAGGGAACGAGGATGCTGTTTCGACGCGGTCGTGAACACGGTCGAGCGCGTCTTGGACGCGTCAAAGTATCTCTCTCCATCCCCAATCCATCCCTCTCTGCTTTCATATTTATTCGTCCACGACGAAGCCCGCCAGTGTATCTCGGGGCGCGCGCGTTGAAGGCCCTGTGCACGATGCGGCGCCTGTACAGCCGAAGATGGGCGCGCGCTCGTGGGCGGCTGCGACCCTGATCCTCCGGGGGACGGGCGAGGTCCTGGGTCGAGCAGGTGCGTGGCTTCGTAGTGTCAAGTCGCGAGATATACCTTCCCTGAGACGATTCGGCGCGCGAGGAACGGCCGCCATGGACTTTTCGTACAACTGGTGGGGAGATGCTGTGCGTAAGAAAAGGTGTCATGCAAAAGTCGTGGGTGCCCAGGGGCCAGTATTCGAGCACAGAAGATAGATTTCCTTCAATAACCGTATGGGAGACCAGGGGGAAAGCACGCACCTGAGTCCTGGCCAGTGTACACCTGGCAGACTAATACCCCGACCTTCAATACGTCGAGTTTCAGATACATTGGGAATATGTGCTCCGCGCTGATTCTCGGCCGTGCTTGGCTCGATTGGTTGGGTAGATGGCCTCCAATCGCTGCAACTCGCTGCAAAAGGCATCCCTAGTGCTTGGGAGGAGTTCCAGAGGGTGTTAGACTCAGGTAGAATCAAGAGAGAAGACGGGCACAAGAAGTAGAAACTGAAATCAAAGGTTCGTCCAAACACAAAGCGTGGACTTGTTGGCAACCGTATACAAGTCTATTATCAGCGACTGGCTAGTGGGCCACTTGCCTAATATAAGGTCTTGTGATATTGAATCCTCACATTTGGTGGTTATAGGATGGAATGGGACCTACGATGACGTTGTATGTCAAATTTCGAGGCAGCCCGACGCGGCGATCAAAGGTTGCGGCAGATGCCGATTGAGATGCCGGGTGTCTGATCATCATTTCTTATCTCCGAACAGCCGCCGTCGTCGTGTCGGGCTTGTTTCTTCACCAATTCTTCACCGATTCACAAACTTTGGGGCTCGTTCGCATCGCTTGACTCGGCTTTATGTCCTTGGGCCATACCATGTGTAAAAAATATCCTCCCTCGCCTCTTGGACCCTGCAGAATCCTCTTGTCCTGATTCCGAGCGGCACAATCGGGCCCCCTCTATAGCAATCCACCAGTGCCAGCGAACAACTTGGGACTTGATCATAGCATTCATTACCTCCAAGCCACTATTTTCCAACACTCATTTCGCTTTTCACTGCCATGGTTTCTATTCATACCGGGCTCCTAGTGTCAAGTACCCAATTTCTGGGGTGGATAAAGATGGATTTTGTTGGACTGGTTATGGGTATGCAGAGATGGTTCTTAGCCTTCAGGTATGTCCTAATGCTTCCCCTGGAACGAACTGCTCCTTATTTTGGACTTTGGTACACTGTGCTCTTCGGAAGGTAGGCAATTCCGCCCGGCCAGCAATCTCACCCTGTATAAGTGGGGCGGCAGGCAGGCAGTTATGGGCCCCGTACAGATCAGATATGCAGTTTGAGTGTACCCAATAATGTCTCTCTATCCATTGGATGATTTGGAGTGCTTTGGGGTGAACAATACTGTTGCGAAAGAACGATTTGGCAGGTGGCCCACTAGGCCGTTTATTTCCATTTTGGGATCTTGTCAGAAATAAAATCGCGCACACGATGGAATGTACATCTAAATTCCCAAAATATACCTACTCACTCATAAGATGTAGGACTTCGTTCTCCAGCCGATAGACATTTATATATTCGAGGCCCTGCCCCGGCTCGAGGACAAAAGTGGTAAGGTGGCCCGGTTGCCAGTCGCCGATAATATATTTGGAACTGGAAGACTTGGACTGTTGCCAAGAAATCGGAATGTCATGGTGCAGGAGCTTGAGGCATGGAAGCCGTGGCACTTTTTGAGGATCAAGCTAATTACGAGTCCTAAAAATAGCATTTTTGACTCGTTTCTGATATATCGCAATGGCAAATTTTTTCGTGTTTAGCATCATAACTTTGAGCCGTGGGATGATCGCTCGCTCCTTTTATAGTATTTACCATCATATCAGCACTGCTTTTACACTGCTTATGCACTGGTTTTGCACTGGTTTTGCATTGCTTTTACACTGCTTATATCGGACCGCTCCGGGCCTGCTGCCGCTCTGGCCGCACAACTTGCGCACAACCCTTGGCAACATGACCGCAAAAATTCGTGCATACCACGTGCGGACGAACGCGACGGGTGCGGACTTCGAGCCCAAGCGGCGCTCCTAGGACGCATCGAATCTGATCCGTGCGCCGCGTTCCGCGCGGGCCCAGCCTCACAACTGCCTCCGCATCCACACCTGCCCCGACTCCCGAGCTCGGCTACTTACATAAGGCTATGGCCCCTGCCACGGGCTCCCCTTACGACACCTCACAGACGCGCCGCCGCCGCCGACGATCCAAACCAAGCGCCCCGCCACCCCCGATTGTAAGCGCGCTCGTTTTTTTCTTTATGCAGTCAGGTGGGCTGAACTTTTTATGCTGAATACAGCTGCAGCCGATGGAAAGGTTAATCCCGATCGTAACTTCAACTCTTCCCTCCGTTTCCGCAGGTGTGTATCTGCCAGTTTCGTGTGCCTGCTTGTGTTGATTCCGATACTTGAACAGCCAGCACGCCTCAGGCTGTCCGTAAGTCGTCTGCTTCCCATGCATGTACAGAGCACTCATTTGATGCGCAGCCGTGCCTTCTATACCCACCAAGCATGGAGGGTGTTCCTCCTGCTCTGAATACTACTATCAGCCCAAGTACATTTTTTTTGTGTCTGTACAAGTCGCGTTGCGTTGATTGACGTGATTTGGACGCAGCTCCGAGAGCGACTGCTGCTACGAGTACGACTACAAATGCAGGTGCCTTTCTTTTCTGTGTATCTGTGTAGGTCGCGTCGGTTGATGAGGATTTGTAGATGTTGTTCCTGGGCAGAAAGATTCGAATACTACAAGCACAGATAGGTTTTCCTTCCGTGTCGGTGTAAGTCGCATCCATTAACTTGCATTTTAGATGCAGTTCCTGCAAAGAACAATACTGCTCCGACTCCGACTGCGAGTCCGAGTACAACCGCAACTGCATCCCTGCTGCCGAAACATCCGGAAGTCTGACAAGAATGCCATACCTGCTCCCTTAGGACCCACTACTTACACGAGAACGCTGGGCCATTCCGTGCTGTAGCGTCGGCACGGGGAGCCGTGCACAGTAGTGGGACAGCTGAGGAGGGCTTTGCCACCGGTGAATAAGTTGAGACAATGCCGTTGACACCGGCAACGGCCCTAGGCAACAAGCGACTGCAGCATGACAAAGGAGATGAAGAGGAGTGTCAATGGGATCCAACAAGTGGGGGCTTCAGGGCAGAGGTGTGACCATGATCTTCCAGCATTCTTTGTCTTTCCCTGGAAGGAGTAGGTGGAGATGGAGTGCGACGAGCGGAGGGAAGCATTGGGTCGTGAATTGGACACACTGCAGCGGCAGCTGGAATCAGCCCAGAATGGACTTTGTGCACGCACCTCCGATGTTCTGAGGGGCCGAAACTATGCCGGTACAATGTATTTGGCAAGTTGCTTGTAATTTCTTCGGTATTCGGATGCTGAATGTATTATTTGTTCTACTAGCATGTCGTGCACACTCCAACCTGCTCTCGAAGGCCGAAACCCTGATCCTACATAGTCTATTAGTTACCGCGCCGTCACTACAGGCGTCCTGCGTTATTATATAAGCATCCGTTTTGGGAAAGCACGTGTGCCATCAAACGCGTCAACACTTGTCAACTTCCACGACACGACTTTGTGTACTCTCCCCATGGCGCCGTCCCGAGGTCGCAAATACAACGCTGCGGTGCCTCGTCGCCTTTTTCAACAAGCTCTACGGCAATACTACCCCGGGTGCACACCTCGATTGCATCGCACTTCCTCGGCGCTTACCCTGCTCGAACTGCCTCCCTCGCTTCAAAGGCTCATTAGTCTTTGATCCGTCGCCGCTTCCATCTGGACCAGAACGACCCCGCCCATTTTCTCAACCGAAAGCGCAGGCGACCCCGGCCGTTGCGTATCGTCCCAAAAATACGAAGCTAACACTCAAAATGCGTGCCGTAGCCGACAAGGAGCTACGGAAATTTCGAGTGCAAGTCCACAAGCTCGAGCGCGACTACGATGAGCTGGGATTCACCCCCGCGTCATCTTACCTTTCTAATACCGTCATCACCCTCCTCCTCGACAATCTCCTGATAATCTGGACGCGGGAGGTTCTTGCGATGAAGATTCTGCAATGGAAATACTACGAGCGTCACGGGGAAGCGCTCATGATTTTGGTTCGGGCGCTGCAGGTTCAGTTTGCGGCAGATTTCGAGGTTGGACGGCTGGAGCGCAACGAGAAAGCCCGGTTGAAGAATAAAAGGGGGCAGTCGAGGCGACGGCGATGTGCAGCGGGTGAAGAGGTGGAGGAAAGTGAGGAGGATGAGCCGGTGGAGGACAGTGAGGAGGAGGAGGATAGAGGGAACTCGAGCGAGGAGATGCCGGATGAACGGGTGCCCGTCGTGCCGCCCCAGCACAAGCGGAAGGCGGGGCCGCTCGGAGACATTACCAACGCTCTCAAACGTCCGCGCGCTGCTCCTGCTCCTCTGGCCAGTGCCGTGCAAACCCTTGGAACGTTCGGACCACAGTACAAGGCGCGTATCCGGAAGCCAGTTTGAAATAATAATGAATATCTTGACGTTACATATAATACAATTTCAATCATCGCTCTCAAACCCTGTGTCATCCACAGGAGGGACGTACTGATCCATTTGCTCCTCTTCAACCTCTGACTGTTCCTCGTTCTCGTTGTGACCCTCCATGTCTTCTTCCGGCTCATCCTCCTCCTGCCGATCTATGTCTTCATCGTCAGATCTTTCGGACTCTTGGTCGGAATAGTCGATCCCGTGCATTGTGCCGTCCCCTGCGTCATCTCCGTCCTCTCCGTCTTCTATTTCCGGCTCAATTTCGGGTTCCTCGTCGGAGTTTACGGCGTCGTGGTCTTTCACAACCTCGTCAACCCTCCTCTGCATCTCCACATCCCAGTCATCATGCTCCTCCCCGCTCAGCACATCCTTGGTGATGTCGGAGTATGCGGTGCTCTCTTCAATAAACTTTGCGATCCGGGTGTCATCCAGTTTTTCATAACCAAGCGCGTAGTAATTAAGTGACGCGTGCCCCATTGTTCGCCCTGGTCGATAAAGATGAAGCTGGTCCTCCTTGTGCATGCGCAGGAGCTGCTGAAATTCGTTCCGGAGGTGAGGGGCCCCGTGCGTTTTCCCCCGTGGCTTCAGACCGAAAGCAGACTCCATGTTCTCCTTCATCCGCAGGAATTCCATGACGTTTGGAGCTAAAGTGTGCCGATAGAAGTGGTCGTTGAAATCCCCTCCCTTGTGCTCAACCAGCTCTTCAAGCCATTTATTGTAGTCCTCCTGAACCCAGTCACACTCGATGTACTTGGCTTTCCGGCGAGGTCTTATGAGCCAGTTGTTCAGCATGGCGTCAGAGAAGTCTTTTGAAGCTTCATATCGATGCAGGCAGTACGTTTCAAGGAGATAGTTGGCGTAGTTTCTATTTGTTGAACCAGAGAACGAGAATATCCATATCTGCATGGAACAAGGCATGTAAATTTCAATTTCCAGCGAGCGGTAAATCATACCTTCAGGATTTCCCAAACCGCCCCGATCTCGCCTTCCGGCACCGCGTGATGGGCAATAATCCACCAGCCCATATCCTGCAGAAACAAGGCCTCGTTGGCGATGACACGGTCGCCCTCAAAACCGTCCTCTTCAACGTGAATCGCGGAAGTCTTCTTTTTCTTCCTCTTCCGACCATCCTCCTCCAGTTCTGAAAGCCCCTCCTGATCCTCTCCTGCGTCATCCAGAGCCACCGCATCAATGTCTTCCTCTTCAGCCCCCTCTTCGTCATCATTGGCTGCACCCGAGCCCGCCGCTGGCGCTACCCAAGGAGTGCCCAGCGGAACCTTCATGTCGGGACGAGCCGAGTCAAAAAAATCTTTATTGACGGCCTGTGTATACGCCTTCTGGGACGCGTATCACGTCACTAATTTTCGGGCCATGCCCCAAAGTAATTGGAGATCTGGTGGGTTGCTCATTGGTTTTGCGAAGTGTTCAATTAAATCACCGACACCAAACGAGATGCTGAAAGCTAAGTCAGCGCGCGAAGGCAGGGTTGATAAGCTAATTACCGCCAACAGTCGAGCACCCGGGCTTCAAAGAATAGGATCATGCTGCGCGAGGTAGGAAAGAAGTCTACTTTCTTCAGGTTCGACGGCCGCTTTGCCCCGGCAGCAGTTGCACTTTTTGAAAGGGAGGAGGGATCTGTGGAGGAGGCCGGCCCGTAAGTGTTGCTCGCGATGGTGTTGAGCTGGGTCCATCGCGTGTGCCAGATCTCGGGGCCGGGAGGAACAATGTTTCTGAAGGCCTTGTAGTGCTCAGGATGGGCGGCCAAGAACTTCTTGATACGCCATATCGCGGCGATGGACGCTCCATCTCCGCGGGGCATAAAAATTAAATTCTTCATTGCTTCTTCGTCCAAGCCCATCTGTTCAAGGAAATTCAAGAGGGCACGCAGCATCCCCTGGGTCTCCGTGGAGTGCTCTCCGTTCGTCCCAACGGGCTGCATGACCGTCACCCGCTCCTTCGGTAGTCGACGCTTTGACATGCGTGCCGAGTTGAACTCCGCGTTGACGAGAGAACGAAGGTAAGCCAGTTCCGGAATAAAATATACCAAAATTCGGACCCAGTGAAGCACGGTCAAGTTGTGGATGTACTGCCAATCGATCGAGGCATGTAGCGAGTCGATTGTCATTTGGCGGCGTTCCTGCAGCATTACTCGATCAATATGGTCCTGGAGATTGAATGCGCCAGGTGCACAATCCTCGAGAAGAATTGCAGTCGCGGCAGTACCAACCTTGAGAATGTCTTCACGCCCTAGACGACGATCCCGTTGGCGACAGTACTCCTGGACATTGTCCAAAACGAGTTGCCAGTACATGGTCCCGTTTTTTATGCCCTCAGCAACGGAGGCACGTAATTTCGCCATGCTTGAGTGCGTGAGACTATCAAGACATGCGCGGGCAGTTGTATCGTGCACAGTAAACCCGAAACGGCTGAATATCCGTTTCTCGGTGACATGGGTTTTGCAAGCGAACTGCCACACGGCAAGTGGGAGTGCGAGGTATCCTGTGGCGTATCGATTCCGGGACAGTGTTAAGGCGCTGATCACACCAACTTGTACCTGCTTGAGTTCAAATTTACTCGAAGATGGGCACGAGAAAACTCTTACTGTAGTATGTGGGCGTCTTTTGCGCACGACAACAGCACCATTTACTGTTGGTGCTCCCATGCATTCGGTGGCGTACCACACTGCCGGTGCCCGGCGTTTGTATGTGGATGCGATGCGAGGTATGCTCAACTGGCCGAAGATATCCCAAGTTGCGAGGCGGACATTGTTAGCTCTCCCATTTGTCGCGGCTCGCAATTGTGTAATGTCTGCAGGATCAGTTGGATCGTTCTGCGTGAGCTCCCCGTTTTTACGTCGTAACTCCTGCCCAACGAGCTGTAGTGCCCATGTGGACAGAGATTGCCGCGCGGAAGTAATATCCCGCGGGGACGCAACATCTGGCGGCGAGAAATTCATCGCATCCTCGGGAGAGTCTTTGGGCGCGCGACTTTGCCGGTGATTGTATATGAGGTCGATAATAGTGGCCATCGTGACATTGGTTTCACCCCCTAGGAAGGCAGTTACGACACGAACATGGCGGGTCGTACGCAGGTCGGGGACTCCAGATATGTGATTATAGAATACGACCTCGAGAAAGTGGCCGAGTGAGCGGAAATCCTTCGTAATGGTTGCCAAGATGGCATCAGCCTTTTCCCAGTCATCCCGCTTTGGTTTCCTCAGCCGTGGTTGGGTGGATGGTGTGATGGTGGGCTGCTGGGACGGTGTCGCAGGCGTCGTGAGGGCAATTGGAGCCAAAGGCCGCCTTGCTGAAGTCTTCGGGTTTCTGGGTGTTTTTGACGCCACATAGAACATTTGGGGGGTTATCAAATCCATTTGAAGTAGTGGGTCGGCCATTGCGCTGGGTCAGAACGAGCCAATACGCGTCGAGTGCGCTGAGACGCGTGAAGGTAAATGAGTTGTTTGGTTATGTATACTCGGAGATATCACATCATTGGTAATAACGCAGGACGCCGCTAATCAGACGCGGTAACTAACAGACTATAACCAGCGAGGAACGAGCTCAGGTCGGTTATAGCGTCTGTCTTAGAGAGACTAGATCCTACAATCAATTTGGTAAGATTCTTCTAATAGAGTATTTGGTATTTGACAGCTATCCTTGTTGATTTTCTTAGCAGAACTTAATGTGTGCACCCGGATGTTTCGATACATCGAAACTATGCCCATACAAAATTTTCTAAGTATCTTCTATTATTCATAGTACCCTCAAGCTGGCTGTTGATTTTGTTACTACCTTCACTCGCGCATCCACAGCTGTTCGTGAGGCGGAAACTATGCCAGTACAAATTTCCGGAGAGTTTATTCAAAGACTCATTTAAGTATTCCAGCACAACTATGCCCCTACGAATTTCTGGTAAGTTTATTAAGAGCTTCAAAATCCGAATACAAATTTCTGGTGGGTTTCTTCAAAGGCTTAAGTATTCTAGCGCACCTATGCCCCTATGATTTTTTAGCAAAGTTTATTCAAATCCGAAAGCTGACTGTGTTGCTTTTGTTGCCAGGACATGCTGCGCACCCCAGCCGTTCCGAGAGGCCAGAACTATGACCCTGCGGGTTGTGGTAAGTCACTTGTAGCACATTTGAAAGCTAAGTATGTTGAAGTTGGCAGGACTCCGTGCGCGCACCCCGGGATGTTCCGAGAGGCCGAGACCATGCCCTCACAAATTTAGGTGTAACACCTCCGGATCCGAACACTGACCTTGTTGATTTTGTTAGTAGAGGTTTTTAGGTGATCAAATGTAAGCTATGAGTTCTACAAACACAAATTTTGAGAGAGGAGACAGAGCGTGCGAGAGCGGCACACAGCGCCGCTCCCGAAACTCGCATTTATTCCGGTTCAGATTTTAAAATGTAGGTTATGAGTCCCGAAAATGCAACTCTTGGCTTGCCTCTTCAACAATCACAATTACAGGATCTCTCGGGCCTCGTCGCAGCTGTTGAACGAGCGAAGTATTTTTGTGTCTCCTGAAATGTTAATAGTCGCTTGTTTTGCCAGGATTACCACCTCTGCCGTGAGGAGCGACCGAAGGTCGGCGACGAGCGGGGGAAGGTGGCATGCTATTCACTCGGAATAATTTGCATTGCGCAGCATCGCGGTGATGCCCGAAGAAGACAAAGCCATTCACAAAACTGGCCTCGGACCACAGTTAGGACTTGTATTGCCATGCGCAGCAATGGCCTTAAAAGCCATGTCTGTGAAACTTGAGTCTATCTACGCCAGTTCCGAGAATCGTAGATTTTGTCGCTGCCAGTGTGGGTTGTCCAGCTTGTTCTCTCCTGTCCTGTGAAGGAGGTGGTCGCGACTCTCGACTCGCCGGTGACACCGGTGAACGTTGCATGAGGACGAAGCCAAAGCGGAGCGAATCGGAGCCAGATCAATGGTCCGGAACAAGTCGGAGCTGCCGATTTGTTGTTTTCGTTCCTCATCTCGACTGCTGAACCTTTCACTAGCGGGATCGACATTATTTCC
The DNA here is from genome assembly GCA_029378255.1 of Mycena rosella. Taxonomy (NCBI): domain Eukaryota; kingdom Fungi; phylum Basidiomycota; class Agaricomycetes; order Agaricales; family Mycenaceae; genus Mycena; species Mycena rosella. The sequence continues at coordinate 162,168 of JARKIE010000085.1, forward strand.
GGCGAAATCACTCTAGACTCTCCCACATTTCCCTTTGAGCTAGAGCGAGAGATATTCGAGGTAGCGGCGAGGCTGAATGCAGAAACAATCCCCGCCCTTCGTCGAGTGGCACTCGGCGAGTCCGCGTGTCAATTTGGTACGCAGCAGAATCCACGCTACGGGGCTCAATTGAACGGCACTACAGGGTCCACTCTTTTTTCCACAAATCACTTGCATTCATCCAGACTGCCCACATCTACGCCGCGCTTGACAGAATCCGCACAAAGCCACCGTCGTTCCTGCGAGAGAACGTCCGCGATCTTATGTTCTGGGCGGATAGTTCGGAAGAGCCACTGCCTTGGTTTCTTTCTGTCTGCACTGGCGTCGAAAACCTCGCACTCTGGAATGTGCCTAGCTCAACACTTTCCTTGCTACAGGCATTGCATTTGCGCCGCGTGGCTCTTCCCCTGGACGCCCTGTTCTCTAGTCAGACGCTGATATGCCCGCAGCATGCCTTCTTCGCGGCCGTCACTCATCTCCGCCTCCATTCTCCATCTTATCTTGACATTCCTGACCATTTCCCCCTCGCGCTCCCGTCCCTCTCACACCTATGCCTCGATGGCCCAGCATGGTATTCTCGTCCCAGTTCTCTACGCAGACTTCTCCAAGAATGCAAGGAGCTTAAGGTTCTCGTCTGCATGTTCAGCAACCGTCAGGAGCTGGAGGAGTCGGATGAGGATGACCCCGTCGACGACCGCACGTCGTGCACATGGTTTGGACCACCCGTCCTTCATCCCGGACTGGAAAGTAGGAGCCGCTGGGGGGTAAAGACTTCTGGATCCGGTCAGAAGAGTCCGTGGCAAGGAAGCGAAAAGGCGAGGGTACTACCGGTCTGTCCTATCAGTCTCCGTCCAGCCCTAAAATTGTTGATCGTTCCTTACGCAGTCCACTACTTTTGGAAGAATGAGGATGGAAAGTTGGAGGTCATGCACAGCATATCTTCATAATCTTGAGCGGTCTGTAAATCATTTGGACAATGTTGATAATATACACGTCACCGTGCCTCTATCTGCGCCACAGATAGACACGAATCGAACCTTCTGGAGCTAATTCTGCCTAAGACCCTTTTGAAGTATCAAGTCATTCATTACATTCACATCTGTACCGAATCGACCGGCATAAGTCCTCATCGTCTTTTTGAACCCTCATTTGAGGTCCACAGTGGTGGCTCTCCATTTAACACCGCTTCGATGTTCCAGGACACAACGACGCCATTGTCGATCCAATCGCGTTGTACGCACCATGGGTGCGGAGAGAGCGATTCCAGGGAAAGGACGGAGGTGAGTGCGATCGACGCAGAAAAGAACATGATGGTTGAATAAAAAGGTGTAGGTAAAGAAGGAATGGAAAACGAAGAGAATGAAGTTGACTGAAGAAATTCGAACCGGTTTTATAGAGCGAATGTTGAGCTCGGAACAGCGCATAGAACACGAGCCTTCGGGTTCGGCGGGCCAACGGCTGCGGAGCAAGTCTTAGTCTCAAAAATCCAACGTTGACAAGGCAAAATCGGCGCTTGAAATTTGGATCGTTGCCTTCAGCTGTAGACGACATCTCGGGTTGTTTATTTTTCCCTTCGCGTTGATTTTCGGAGCTCGCTGCCAACTTATCTGCTAGACTTGCACCTGATTGCGACAATTCCCGCCACAGAAATGTGGGTTGGCGATGGATACCATTCAAATTCAAGTGACCCTCCGGCGTTGTTCTTTCGCTCTATAATTGCGCTAGAAGCCCCCAGCTTCGCCTTACACTCTCACATTTTATGTTGCGCATCGATTCTACAGTGCACGTCACCACGGTTCCGCTTTTGGCAGTAAACAGACCAAAACTTTGAATCTCAAACTACATTATGCAGTCATCAAGGATGCATCTGAAACAGTGTGGAAACAGTCAAGGCAAGCATAAAGAAGATACCTTGTGCTTTGTTAGTCAATCAAAGAAGATTTTACTTTTTGTTCAACGGAAAGTTGGAACAAACCCTAATGATGGGATCAAACTCCTATATTGGGTAGGGTTAGAGTCATGTGCTTGATCCTGTCGTGCATCCCCGATTCTGTGGTGTGCCTCAAGATACCTTATGAAGGCACGAAACACGATAAAAACAGCTATAGTAGAGAGCCTGCACATATTTGAACGCCTCCCAGATGTTCTGTCGCTGGTTTGAGCCAACTTTTTTTTTTCTGGCCTCGAAAAAGTGGAACACCGTGGGAAAAAACGAGAACTTTGTGCCAAACACATTCTTTTGGCCGGTTTCCTGGCTAGAAAAATCAGAAATAAATCACAAAAAAATCCTGAGCCCACAAAACATGTGTTGGGGAAGTGATGACAGACACTGTAGCAACTCTGTCTTCCGAACGGCCCGCAGAAGCCCGTAGATCCGCAAGCGGCTCGGGCATCTCGGATGCCATCACCGAAAATAACCGAAAATAACTGTTCTCTCGTACCACATTACATCCTCTCACACGACACAGTAAAGAAACAACGTTACTACCACTCCCGCCGCAAGGCGACACGCATTGTCATTGTAACAGGAGGCCTCGATGGTGAGTATCGAAATTTGGGAGACCATTCACTTAAGAACACCATTCAGGCCCAAGCATTACCTCCGGGCAGCAGTTCGAGCTCCGAAGTGGCTTCATTGCTCCAGCTGCCTCGAGAACTCATCCTCCTAATCTACGACTGCTTTCCTGAACACGAACTCATAAGCCTCTGTCAAGTAGTGCTGTCCATTAATATGATATCAGATAATATGATATTAATATGAGCATAATATTACGGATATGATACAGCCTGAGGGTGGTTGGAAGATAATAATATGGGAGCATATGATATGATATGATATCCATATAATATGATATGGTAACCCGCGTATTATCATATTATTTAGTATTAGATTTCTCCTGTTGCGGGTGATTTTGACAACCCACTGGGGTGGTGGAAGGTTTGTACTTTCCCCGCGCTATTTGATTGAGTTCACCATAAGCTGATACCCGATTGCAGAAAAATCAAGGCACTCTACCGTTGGTTGCAGCCATTGCCGGGATATTCTCGCCATTCCGGGGGTCAGTATTGCTGTCTAGCAGTTGTTTTCGAGCATGAAGCACACCTTGGCCGATGATAGAACCTCGATGACCCTCGAGATTCCTCCATGTGTATCACGACAAAGGAGCGGCTGAAGTCGGGGCTCGGGGACAGGATCAACTATATTGAAGAATACCACTAATATTACACCAGTCTTCCTCCGTTGATATTAATCATTATCACTGCACTCTCGAGCATATACCAGATCTGTATTTCGTGGGAGCTCGAGCTTCGGAGGAAATTTCACCAATTGAGCATGGCACAAATATATTAAACCATATTATTAATATATCATGATACGGTATAATATGGTGTAATATGATATGGAGATAATACATACAGATATGATACAGGCCCTGAGAGCATAATACGATATCGATATAATATGATATGGAGGATTTCATATTAATATCATATGCGGACAGCACTACTGTCAAGTGAGCTCCCTGTCGAAACACCTTGCTCTCCTCGCCATTCTCGCGCGACACGGCGTCTCCGAATCCCAATTACAGTCCCAGGAAATATCCAACATCTCAACCCGTGCACTTCGTGCATTGAGTGCATGCTATCCCACTTTCATCTCCAACATCCGCGCCCTCAGCGTCCACTTCAATCGTACAGACGCTCACCACCACGCCGTCTGTTCGCTCAGGCGCTTGGCAGAGCACTTCCCAGTCATTCCCTGGGTCACCCTCACCTTTTGCGACCCAGGGTGGCCCCTTCTCTCCAATGAATTATGGAATGCCCTATCGATGGCATTAGTTGCCCTCATGGGCAACAATCCAGGGCCCGTGGTTGTAATCCGCACCGCTGCGGTCACAGCTGTCCGTCCGCGACCGCGCAACATCCTGAAACGGGTATGGCGGACATCCACAGCCCCTCCTGTGATCGACAAGGAGCAACTGGCGAAGAAGCTTCTGTATTATTTAACGAGCGTCATCACCCACAGTGTAAAGCGGGCTTCAAGCATCCAAATGTGTTCCTTCACCCAGCCCGGAGCCGCACTCGGATCTTTCATCATTCTCAATCCCGATTCCATATTCCATCTAAAAATCAGTAACTGGAACTAGTGCTGTCCATTAATATGATATCAAATAATGCCTGGACACTTTAGTGTTCCAGGTCTTGTTATGCGCGACTCCTGCCTTATATGGTAATTCGTGGTACCGAGAATGAGTCAGCCACCATAAATGAATAAGCAATAGCACCCGTCCCATTCGGTCCGCCTCGGGCCGGACGACCGTTTTTGGCCCTGCCTGGCTCGGACTTTCCAGCTACGTGGCTCGAGATTCTTTCTCTTCAGTTTTGTCTATACAAATGCCGCTGGACACTGAATGATGCAGAGAAGGCTATGTTCCCGTGATCGTGTGAGAGTATTACTATTGCGGGTTTGTCAGGTAGCTTAGGTAACCAAAATCGCTTTCTTGGCGGTCCTCCGTCGACGACTCGACGTGGCATATGAAATGGTCTCAACTAGCTGGGCTGGCTCTCGAGTACTATCACAGGTTCTTGGTGTTGACTGACTTGCCATTCATTATTGACAGCACCAATTGCATGCTAGGAATGGCCTGTGGTTTGCCTGTGGTATCAGCACAGATTCGGCATCCCACGGATTCCCACCTACTCTATGTTCATGAGGCTTTATATGGTATCCTGCAGGGCATTTGGATTCTGCCGATGATTTTGATTTATTTTCATCTGCGTAAATTATTTGCCTGGTGGTGTACTGAAAAGGAAACAGTATATGTGGGCTTCGGCGCCGTCATCGCAGCGTGCTTCACGTCCGGCCATGCGGGCGTGTATTTTGAGATGGTGCTTAAGAACCCGCGGGCAGACCTCTGGGTGCGAATCATCCAGCTGTCCCTCTTCTTCATCATCCCCGCACTGCTCCCCGTGCTCTACTCGTCCACCGCACCACCGTATGGATCTGTTTCGTTGACTTTGCTTAGATTATTGCTTACATACGATTTTTGGTTATGGTTATGTGTACATGAGCTGCATGTCTATATGACGGTGGTGCCGGTGCATCGGCGCGATCCAACATTGGAGCCGGTTCGAGCATGTATAGATCACCATTGAATCAATATGAGTAAGGTGTCCAGGCTCCGCCCGTAGGGCAATTACTAAGGAATATGATATTAATATATTCATAATAATACGAATACGCTACGGCCTCTGGACGATTCCGATGATATAATACGGGGCAATATGATATGATATGATATGAGTATAATATGATATGCCACCACCCGTATTACCATATTATTATCATATTATAGATGCTCCAACACTGCACTGAGTACATCCCTTCCACATTCCTGGCCATATTTCCTGTGTCTTAACCTCTAATCAGCCGGAAAGATCGCTGAATTCCAACCAGAGGGATCGTTTGATCTCAAATTGAACATTGCACAGCTTTCAGTTCACAGTCGAAGCATTCCCTGAAGTCCACAATTGCACCATTGTCACTGCCTAATCTTTCAGATGGTTCAAGTATTGACACATACTAGCTTAAAACCCCTCCCAAGGTTCAACTTGGGGCAAAATTTCTCAGATTGAGGCGGCCATAACCGTATTAAAACATATTATTAATATATCATGATACACCATAATACGGCTTAATATAATACGGAGATAATAGATACAGATATGATATGCGTCCGGAGGGCATAATACGATACCGATATAATATGATACGCAGATTTTCGTATTAATATCATATGTGGACAGCACTAACTGGAACAATATCTCGCCCCGTGAGTGGGACAGTGTCGTGTCCGACTTGCATCTCCCCTTCTTGCGGACGTTATTCATTGGCACCGGCCTGGAATATCAGCCCCTCTCGGTTTTCCTCGATCGCCACGATCAAATTGAACGGCTCGAATTCACCAGCGACTGGAGCTGCCTCTGCGACCACGCTTCCCCATTTCGGCTTTGCCTCGTCTCAAGCACATTTCCGCGGGTTCCCGCGTGCTTGCTCGGATCCTTCAGGCTTCCAACGATTTCCCGCTTTTGGATTATGTTACTATCACTGCCCGCGACTTGATCGCCAACGAGCGCGACGGCAGAAATCGTATCCGAGCCGCCCTGCTCGCGGTAGCTGCCCGTCCGTCCGTGACAAATTTGATGATGCACATAAATGGTGTCGAGCCGCCATGGAAGGCACCCGATGCGAATGAAGACGGGATCGAAGCAATCCTCCAGGGCATTCAGGAATTGCACATCTTGCCATGGACACCCGGAGCGGAGTCCGACACATTCCCCAATTGGCTCGCGACGTTCCCCGCCCTCAAGAAACTAACCATTATTGGAAACCTTTTTCCGTTTTCAAAAGGGCCGCTTGTATCCGAGTGGCTCGTGGAGGCCATCGAACTAGCTTGTCCATATGTTGTTGTGAAGCAAGAGAGGCGTATCTGATGAACTTTGTGGTTCGGTCCGATCCCGGTTCTCATTGCTACATCGCTAATCTGTCGACCAAGCGATGCGTTTAGTTCGTTCCATTCAATATCTATCCTTCCTCGGAATCATCCGTCCGGCGTGACCAGACCTGCGTTAGCGGGATTAATTCGGAGTACTCGAGTTGGGTTGAGTAATTGTTCAACCTTGTTCAACCTGCGGAACAAGCCACCCCGAGCGCGACTGCACTAATTCGACTGAAGGTTCAGGTGATGGGTGACAGAGGGTCGTGAACTGAGGATTTGAGGCCGAAACAAAATCGTTCCGGCATCGCCGGAAACTACCTTACACCGGAGGCAACGCCCCATGACTCCCGGAAAGCCATCACTGATGCATGGGAGAATTGTTACATTTTGAGAGTGTGTTCCGCCTTCCTTTCGGAAGATGTAAACGCGTCCCTCGGCAGGTCTCGGCTCCGAGCCTCGGCACGCTCAGCCGACCGTCTATATAAGCCAAGCCCGCGGTTGGAGCCACCACAACTTTATCGCACTCCAATCGCGCATACATTCATGTCTTTTCCTAATCGCAAAATAGGTGGTGTCAGTGTGTCTGCCATTGGTTTCGGTGCAATGGGTATTGCGGGTGCATACGGCGCCGTGGGCGACGACGAGGAACGGTTCAAGGTTCGTTACAGTGTCTGAGCTAGCGTCTACGCGCCGGCTAAGCGCTGAGATCCCTACAGGTCCTGGACGCAGCGTATGCCGCGGGATGCACGATGTGGGACACCGCAGACATCTATATGGACTCCGAGGATTTGATCGGCAAGTGGTGCGCGGTCTTTGTCGCGTATCCTTCGCGGGCCCTGAAGTGCTATTTCATAGGTTCAAGCGGACCGGGAAGCGTGACGATATCTTCCTGGCGACCAAGTTTGGATTCGTTGCGATGACTGGGCGCGTAATCGATGGCTCCCCGGAATACGCGAGGCTCTCCGTCGAAAAGTCGCTGAAGAGACTTGGAGTCGATTCTATCGACCTTTATTATCTTCACGTAGGCGCCAGACTCACTTCTACGTGCTGCTTATCTGAGAACCCATTCCGTTAGCGCGCAGATCCCACTGTTCCCATCGAGGTAACCTTTTCGCTGCGCCGATCTAGCTACATGGCTCACATTGCCTCAGCACACAGTAGGCGCCATGGCTGAATTCGTCAAGTGAGTCAATCCCTGTTCTCTTGGATCTTGCTTTCAATTGTTATGCAGAGAAGGCAAAGTAAAGTTCCTCGGCCTGTCCGAAGTCTCCGCCTCCACCCTCCGCCGCGCGCACGCCGTACACCCCATCGCCGCGGTGCAAGTTGAGTATAGCCCTTTCACGCTTGATATCGAAGACCCAAAGATCGCGTTGCTTGATACCTGCCGCGAGCTCGGCGTCGCCGTCGTCGCGTACTCCCCCCTCGGGCGCGGGCTCCTCAGCGGCACTTATGTATGTATCACCCAAGTTGATGATCAACTTGCAGCATGCCTGACACAATACAGCGCTCCCCCGACGACTTCGACGAGACGGACTTTAGGCGCATGATTCCGCGGTACGGCCCTGCCTTTCGTGTCCCTACCAATGCTCACATCACGCAGATACAACGCCGCGAACTTTCCGAACATCCTCAAGATCACGGACGGCCTAGCGGCTATCGGCGCGAAGTACAGCGCGACATCGAGCCAAGCTGCCCTCGCGTGGCTCCTCGCGCAGGGCCCGGACATCATCCCCATCCCGGGCACCAAGAAGCTCAAGGTTCCAAACGAACTCCGGCCCCGAAGTTAAACTGACACCGCGCCCGCTTTAGTACCTCGAAGAGAATCTTGGAGCAGCGAAGGTGACGCTGTCGCCCGAGGACGTCACGGCGATCCGGAAACTGGCCGTCGACGCGGACGCGCAGAACGGCGAGCGCTACCCGCCCGGGCTGTCGGAGGTCATGTTTGTCGAGACGCCGGCGCTCGATTAGACTCGGAATGAGGCCCTCAGAAGTTGTAGAGTAAATTCAGAGGATTATATAGCACTCATTGCACGAAGTTCAAGTCTGGAACCCAGAGTTTAGTAAAATATAGATTATATTTCTAGTCTGCCCTAGAGGTTATAAATAAGTCAGCGGGAATCGACGGAAAGAACACAAAGGCGACGAACCCATTGGCGTTCATGAGTTGGACCGTGCCGTGTAATGCCACCTACCTACCTACCTACCTACCTCCCCACATCTGCGCGACAGCACGCGTCCAGTCCCCTACGATGGACCCTGACCTGAGTGGGCGGAAGGGGCAACGATGCCCGCGTTCGGAACCCAAGCGGGCGGAGCATATCGGACTTGAGTTGCGACTCGCTCCGACCTCGTCCGAAGGTGCTTTCAAAACTGACCTTCATTTATTTCGGGCAGTTCTAGGGCAGGTCAACTCGCCATCTGTGGCCACATGAATATATATTCTCCTCTGCACCAATGCACGTCGGGCGCAGTAACTAGTGATGGGAAAGTTCGGTTCAGCTGAACTTGAACCTCGGTTCAGGTTCAAGCATTTGCTGAACCGCGAACCTGAACCTGCGGTTCAGGTTCAAGACGGTCCGGTTCGGCGTTCGGACGAGTTTGAACGCATGAACCGAACCTATTTTACAAAAAAAAAAAAAAACAGTCAGCGCACACAAGAGAGCTTTTGATATTACTCTAATATTAGAGAGACTACATAATGTATTCGTCGTCATCCAGTTCCATCATGTCCACATCCGCAGGAAAGCCGTAGTGCTCCGCATCAAGCTCTGCGATGAGTGCATCCATGTGTTTGCCCGCATCCTCGGTCGCACTGATACGGCCATTTCGGTAGGCACTTTTGAGAAGCTGTAGCCTCCACCGTTACAGCCTTGCGCTTAACTGCCGTCACAGAGGATTCCGTGTTGTTGGGGTCCGTGATACGAGACGAGGGACGAGTGTTACGAGCAGAGCGACGGGCTCCAGCGATTTTGCCGACCGGTTTAGTAGATCCGGTGAAAAGTGGATGGAGTTTAGGACTCAGGGGGCATCTGGGGACCAGAAATTGGGTGCTCATCATCGCGGTCCTGTGACCAGTTAATCTCGGAGGCATCGCGAACAGACCCGTCAGTGTTCTGAGCGTTGCCAAAGGTGGAGTCTGACATGGAGAGAATAAAATTGCTGCTGAGACAGATTTAAGAGGGCCAAAAGGACTGAAGTGAAAGCGGATTTGGCCACACCTTTTATACGATGAGTACATATAATCATGAATGCGTAAACGGGGGAAGAGAGCCGAACAATAGGGGCAGACGGCCGGCTAGTTGTTTCGTTGGACACACGGATGGCAGGTAAATTGTGCAGGGAGGACGGAGATGAAATTTACACCAGTTTAGTAGCGGCATTTGGGGAAAAAAATTGGAGCGGTTCAGGAGTTCGAACGCGTTCGAACGCGTTCGGCAAATTTCTGTTTGTCCTGAACCGTGAACCGAACTTGGGCGTTCAGGTTCGGCTATTTGCCGAACCTGAACCTGAACTTTCCGTTCAGTTCAGTCCAGTTCGGGTTCGAACCGATTTCCTGAACCGAACTTTCCCAACACTAGCAGTAACCAGTTAAAGACTCTTGAAGTAATTTGGACCTATATCAAATATTTTACCACTCGCCTTCTTCACCTGAAACCACACTGACTGAGCAGCACGACTCGTTATCATTCACATTCGTACTATGATCAACTAGTATAGTCATTTCTTCCTTTCCTTCCTCCTTCACCATCCTGATACAACCATGGCTTCTGGCCACCTATCCTCTCACTGGGGGAAAAGCCCGTTCACGGTGCCCGGGTCCGCCTCGCAGCTGATGCTCGCGATGGGGATTGTTAAATCGCCCACGTCGGAATCGTCCGAGAAGTGCTCCGTAGCGAAGCTGTTGGGATCCGAAAAGTCAAGCGTGCAGTCCGGGGTCCTGGAGAAGATGGTGAGCCCGCGGCGCAGCTCGACGCGCCCAAGACTCACGGGAAGGACACGCAGTCATTGTCGACGTTCAGGACGAGGGACCGCACGTTGCTGACGTTCGTGCACGCGGCGGGGTTGATTGCGGGGAGTGGGGGCGGTTGGGGGGACGCGACGTTAAGGGGCGTGCACGTTCCCGTTCCGTTGGGGCCCGTGCACGCGGTGGGGACAAAGTCGGCCCGCTGAGCCTGTGGAACTGGTGTCAGTGCTGCTGTATCGGACGGTGATCAATCAAACGCACAACAGGCGCACTGTGAACAGCGATTCCAGAGAGGGAGAGGACGAAGGTGAATGCGATCGACGCAGAGAAAAACATGATGATCAAATTTAAAAAAGGGTGGTGAGAAGGAGTGAAGAAAGGAAATGAAGAAAGAGAATGGTTTCCACACAGCCGCGTGCACCTTTTATACCTGCAGTCCCAAATGAATGGAGCCAAGGCGGTGGCAACGAACACTTGATGATCTGCCATCTTCCCGCTCTTTCGTAGACGTGCGAGTGATCAGCGCCAGGCCACCGTCAAGTCCACATCTAAAGAGGTCCTGCGTGATCCGCTTTAGAGAGGTAGCGCCGTTTCGTAACCTTGTTTGTTCCGCTGAGAGCCTGAGAGTCCTCCAATTATCGAGTCTTCAGAGGCCGTTAAGCACCATGAACGCAGATTCAAATCCAATAGCCGCCATACAAGGATCCGACCTTGAATCAATCTGAAGAATAACGTCTAAAGTGTCGAAAGGACGTATATGCGGGTGCAGATCTAATGTGCGCAGGCAATTTTAGACCGTGTGGGTTACCTACTCACCTGCGTTTCGAATGCACACGTACGACGTGTGATGTGGCGCTAACGTTGCAAGCGCCAAGACTTGGTTCATAGAAATATAAAGCCGACCTGTGCTCTTGGGTTGCTAAGATTCCCTGCACGTTCATTGGACTGCTACAGAACACTGTGAAGAGGTAACGTCGAGACTCGAGACATCCGGACGGTGGGAGCTCACTCGAGGTAGTATGGCAAGGAGAGGCGCACGTTGTCATGCTCTTGATGCCCGTATAATCGCGGAGAATTGGTTCGAAAACGGCCGCGTACACCGCCAAAGTGCCGGCACGTCGACCCCACCTGAAACGCTCGGCTGGTAGCCATATTTTCAAAACCTGGTCTCTGGCAAATTTCCAGCTGGCGGCCAGCTGATCCTTTCAGCTGAACCTGCCAGCTGGACACACAATGGCCGCCCATGTGTCTTTGAAACTCCTGGAATCCCTCCACAATTACCAATATCAGCGAGAATTTGTATGTATGTTGGCACCGGAAGTAAGTATGTATTTACGGGACTATGTACCACCAAATGCCAGCCGAAAAACTCAAAGTGGAGTTGGTATTAGTAACTCTCCGCTTCGAATCCTAAATCGCCGCAGTAATTCATGTGATATCCTGCATTTTGAGGTAGTACGTACCAATTAGCCATGATGTACTCTGAAGTTTCCGGACTTAAGCTGATAAAGATGGTACTCAAATAGTGTGTTACAGTCAGGCGCCGCCGCTCCCGTAGCTGCTCCCGTGCGTCTGCCAGGGAGACACCCAAAGAAACCCAAGTTTACCCAACTTCCAAAATCTGACCCTAGTCTTCCCCGAGACCTGAAGAGAGGCAGACAGCAACGACATTCGGTCCAGTTCAGGTTGATATTCAGTGGCGTGCACGGTCCGGACAGTTGCGGCAATTGATCAGTTGATGGGTCCGTGCGCGAAGTTTGCCACTGTTTATGCTCACGTGCATGTTTGTCTTCTTGCTACCGACGCCGTCTTCCATCTTGCCCCTCTTGTCATTGAGTTCCTCTCTTCGCGACGCAACCCGGCTTAGTTGAGCCAGAGGACGACTAAGTGCACTCCTCAAAGCTCCGACGAGCTCCTGGCCCTCCTGATTCTTCATGGCATGTTGGGCTCTCCCACTCCGAAGATTTTGTGAACAGTGGCCGTGGAGGTCAAACGGTCTAACTCAAGTACCAAGTGTCAGCCACCCACTACGGCAAGATACCTTCAGTTGAGGGGAGGGCAAATTTGACTCCGCTGTCAACATGCACGACAATCGGGAACTGCGCGATCCGGTGTGATTGAGAGGTGCGCGGACTTAGCTTTGTCAAGTTAACCAAGCTCCTCAATTTCGTCGATTGTGACCAGCTCTTCCGTTTTCTTTCTGCAACTCGCTATTGAATCTCGGTCGCAAGCTGAATCCTGCAAACACCGGCCGGGAGCGCCGTTAAATATATATTCTCAACTCTACCTACATCAAGCTTCTCCCCTTTCCCAAGCCCCAATACTTCCGGCGCAACCTCTGCTGTCGGACCGCAATAACCGCTGGCCCGCCCGTATTCTCACCCCGAACACTTATGGTGTCTCCCAGTTCGCATCAAGTACACGCTAGAGCCTGCTTTTCCGACTTCACGGAACATCCTTCTCGTTCCGTACAAGTGCTTCGGCCTCGAGCGCACAAACGTGGCCGGCTTCGAAATTACGAACTATCTCAATATAAGGCGCCGAACGGCCTGGATCCCCGCCGTCACTGAACTCATCGCGGTCAAGAGTGGAGCTCTCCCTGCCGCCCAAGTATCTGTTCGCAAACGACCCCCGACTGAAGGTCCAGAGCTCTTCTTCCCTCGCCGCACTCCTGGGCCCCCGTGCACACCACTTCCTCCACCCACACACGCATCAACTCAACTCGACGCCGCCCAGCGTCACCGTTCAGTTGCTCATCTCCATCGCCTCGATGTACTTCTTCGACGCAGGCAGCAATTAGCCCTTTGTGCCAGACTTCCCCGTGCGGCAGATGCTTGTGATTGGCGGCACGGCCCATTGGGCTACTGCTTCCCTGTCTCGCCCAGCCCGCTCGCGAGTAACTTCGGCATGTCATTGTTGTCTGCGTAACAGAGCGCGTTATAATTACTCAAAGTGTACCGGCCGATGTGAATATATTATAGATGGTTTTCGTATGATTCACCGGACAGAAAAGTTGTGGAACAGATGTGTGTACGGCCGATGTTCAGCTGGGCGCTCAGCTGTCTACCAGTTGACCTGGGTCCAGCCTGGAGGTAGTGAGAAATCAGCTGGCTGACAGCTTACCCCATGCTGCAGCCAGGTCCCAGTGGCATGTATCAGGCGAGTTGCATCCAGCTGGTACCCACGTGTCTGACTGTTGGCGGTGCAGTATTCCAGAGCGTCTGCCGAGTCTAAAAGGTTGTGACCTACCGAATAGCCGCTACATGAAACCGAACATTCTTCCCACGACGTCCTGTATGCCCTCCATCCTCCCGACATCGTGTCCGCCTTTCAAGGTCTTCAATAGAGCGATCATGCGCCCGCCAGGGACCCCTGATTTCTCTAGTGCGCTGAGCGCAGATATTTATGTCATGGTAACGATCTCCTTTCTCATCTTGCTGCGCACCGCCTGCTGTGTTGCGAAGACCTTCCAATCCTCGGCACTAAACTGCACCAGAGCGGCGGGCAGGGAAAGAGCGGGCAGGAGCGGGTCGAGGAAGGCGGCGAAGAGAGTGTCCGCGTGGGTATACGGGATGTCCCAGTCATCCTCTGTGATACTAAGTAATGGAAGGTATTGAACGCGCGAAAGTTGTACCGGCGTGAACAATGAGGACGGATTGAGTAATTTCCTGCGATTGAATTCAGATGAAGCTGACGAGGAACGAAACAGAACACACCGGCACCAAACCTAAAGTGTCAAAACGATGCGCCAGCATCCAAGTAAACAAGCCTGCAGGGACGCGAATTAAATACGGCACCAGGAAGGAGGATCGCGGCTTACGCGACAAAGTTGGAGCCATCACCATTGGCTTGAGCAGCGGAAGGAACCCGAACAGATGATACTCATACATGAGCGAGTGAAAGGACATGAACGGCGTGAGCAGCACGAGACCGCGTCGAGTGATGCGTTCATGCGCGAGCGCCGGGGCGAGCAAACCGGCGATGCCTGTTCCCAAATTATGACCGAGGATGAGCACTTCGTCCGCCTTGGCGCCCTGCGCAATGAGATAATCCCAGGCTGTGCGTGCGTCGGCGGCGACACTGTCGACGATCGGGTGGCAATCGCTGTCACCAAATCCTCGGTAGTCCACTGCTAGAACATTCACGTCGAGGCGGGAGGAAAGCACCGAGTATAGCGCGACGCGATGCGGAGCTGCACGGTCACCCCCACGGAAAGTTTCCGTGGAGGTACAGAATAGTCGGTTGCATGCTGAGCGTGGCAGAGACAAAGTTCTGAGGCTGCACCGGAAGCGAAAGGCTGTGGTAGTAGTGGTCCGATAGCACAAACCATGCACCGAGACTCGTTTTATCGGCGCTTTTGATGTACAGATTCGCAGCCTTGCCCGCTGTTTGATGCGCCCAATCAGAAGATGTCCCCAAGCCGCTGGGAAATCTCAAGAGCGAGGCCGTAGTCTGCTGGCGAAGAAAAGTTGGCGAGTACAGAGAAACCGCTCTTATGTGCATACACAGCGCTGAACTATGCATCAGTTATAATACTCAATATATAGATGACTATAAATCCACTCACTGCCTTTGCACAAATTGAATCAGTACTGCTCTGAGGGCAATTGCATAGGCGATAACAAGTTAGAGTCGATAACGTCCAGATTTCTTGAGGATGGAGGACGGGGGAGCGGGATAGTAATTGTGTAGAGACCCAATTAATATGTGTTCGGGGTTTTCGGTTTTGTGTGTGTTTTGGGGGAGTTCAGTCGTCCCGAGCGACTCGTTGGGTTTCGGAGGCCGTGTGAAGGCAGCGGGAAATCCCGAGTCGGATAGGGGCGGACCGGGCACGGGCGGACCGGACACGGCCGAACCCGTACACAAGGGCCGCAAAGGGACGGCAAACGAGCCCCAGAGCAACCCAACTGAGCGGAGCTCCAAGAGCCGAAGGCTCGTGCGAGGGCGAGTGAAACGGGCCGAGGGCCCCAAACAGAGCGCAGCGAAGATAGGAGATAAAATTGTCGCGATTAGATTAAACGGAAATTACACGACAAACAAGTCCACATCCCCACCCGCGGGGTGACCATGCGCAACAGCAAACTCTGCGATGTGCGCGTCCCACTCGATCGCGCGCGCGTTGTCCGCGCGGGTAATCGCCAACGGCAATATCTTCTCGAGACGACACCAATATATCAAGAAACATAAAGAGGACCAGCCGCCCAACTTCATCACCACTTCGGGCGCGACGCCCGCAAGTAGTAGCGCCAATGGACCGCGGATGCGGTAGCTATGCCCGAACACAAGCTCCAGCTGAGCCATCTTGAAGGTGTCTGCCGAGTGACGTAAAAAACGATCCTTCGTGAGTTGCGTGCAGCCCAACGATGAACGGAACGCAAAGAGAGGCGTGTCGGCGGGAGGGGAATAGTTCACCCAGCAGTGGTTATTGAACGCCCATACCGGACAGAGGTCGGTGTTGGGCCCAACGATCCCGGTGAGGATGCATTCACTGCCTGCGGTTGTTGTGGTCTTTGTCCACACCAAGTGAATGCCCTGCACCTCGCACCCGTTGGCGCGCGAGTGCGAGACGCACATGCTCCGGCAAGTATTGTGCATGGTGGTAAACTTGGACGCGCTGCGGATGAGGAGCTCGCCGAGGCGACGACAGCCACGGTAAGCAGCCGCCCACGCTGCCGCGCCGAACAGGGAGGTGAGATCGAGGGAGGAGCAGAGGGGGTGCATGTGCGCGTCCGTGACGGGGCCGCACGGCGGGCGCTTGAAAATGATACCGCTCTTGTCAGTGGACTTCTTGTTCTTGAGCGCAGGCAGCCAGCCCTCGTCGCCGTACCATGGCGCATCATTGAAGAGGTGCCACAAACGAAGGCCGCTGAGCCAGTTTCGAATGCAGCCCCGTACATGAACCGACAGCATCGGCAACGAACGCGGCGAGGAGATAGCAGTCCGCAGGCATCCGCGCAGACTCCGGGATATTCTCGTGGTTGCCGAATTGGTGGAACCGTAAGAGGCCCATGCCGTACGATTCCTGTGTCTCCGCCACCTGTGCCTGCAGCAGAACCTTGTAGATGCGGCGCTGCAGATCGACGCAGATGCCCGTGGCTTCCCAAGCAGCATGAGCGACCTGTGAGAATGGCGAGGTCCAAAGCAGAATGCGCCGGTCTGCGGGGACATGAGGGCGGAACTGCGAAGGGGCCAGTTCCCTCCCCTTGGCGGCACGACGCGCACGCTTAGCGGGCAGCGATGCCGCAGCGGCCATCTGCACATTGAGGAGGGCGGCATGGGACTCCCCGGTGCGCGACAAGCGTGGGGTGCAGTCGCTGAGCTCGTCGTTGGAGATGTCGGCGAACTTGCAATGGCGCGGCGGCGAGGCGGAACGCGAGCGGGATTTGGGAGCGGGGAGCGTGCACGGCACGGGGCGGATAATGGACTCCGCACGCAAGTGCAGCGGGTCAAGATGGGCGAGTGCGGGGGATGGCATGGACAATAAAGATAACGGTACAGCGGCACGAGGACCCGAAGGCCAAGACACAAATAGCGATGACGAAGGCGGAATAAATAGCAATCTAACCCCAAATTAGTCGGCGCGACATGCGCGATCTACTACGACGTACGGCGGGACCACGACAGGTGAAGACGACTCCAAAACGAAACACTTTTCCGAGACAACGGGCACGGGCGAGGGCACGGGGAGCAGGCGAGATAGCGACAGGGCGAGCACCGACAATGGGGGTAGCGGCGAGAAACCGTCGAGGGCGCACAAGTGCGCCAAATCAGATAAAAATCTCTGCGAGACGGTCGGCGGCCCGGAGGTGCCCGCAGGGAAGCCCATGAGAGGGAGCATCGGCGAGATTGTCTGCGGATGGAACATAGATGATCTTAGGGGTGATAGACAACCCCGCCGTGATCACGAAGGTGCGCCGTGCACAAAGGTTGATGCCGACGTTAGGTGATCGCCCCTTTACGTGGATGTCGTGGAAAAGCAGCTGCTGTAGGAACATGAACAGAAGCTTGATCGCGACTGACTCGAGCCAGCAGATATCGAGGCCCGGCTGCTTCCAGCCCGGCGCAAGCTGCCAAGCATACCAGCGCTCTCGGATCACGACCGCCACGCCCCACGAGGTGCTCGCATCGACGTATATGCCGAAATCCTGCAAGGGACCGAGCGGGCAGAGCTGGCGGTAGATCGAGGCATCGGACAACTTTGCATCCCACCACACGAGCGTCTTCAAGGCAGTTCTCGAGAGGCGGCGCTTGGAGAACCTGTTGCCGTTGAAGCCCGCCATCATGTTGGAGAACACTGCGATCCGCGATGCGCTATCTGTGATGATGAAGACGAGGTGGCACAACAAACCGTGCAACACCTCCAAGTCCTTGAGCGAGAATTTGCACAACGCACGCATCCGTTGCACTGCGTTGCGGATGCGTGCCAGGAACTTCTCGCGTTTGGCCCCCGGGAGCGAAACACAGCGGCGGACGAAGTCCCAGAGGAGGCCAAGGTACACAACCTCATTCAAGAACTGGTTTGGTCTTCACTGGGTGCCAGGGTGTCCCAACGGGTAGGATGGGGGGCGACAATGGACTCGCGATCAAAACGGTACCGGTAGTTGCCCGAGGTGAAAGGACCGACCTCATTCGGCCTCCGGATCATGCAAGAATCATCCTCATACTTGAGGCCGTCCCCGTCCTCGCCCATCTCCGCCCTCCAAACGTCCATGATCGCATTGAAGATTTGCCCGGCGTTGCTGCTCGCGGAAGCAGCTCCGAATGGGAAACAATGGTCAAGGTAGAAACCACCCTCGAAATGCACTACGAGGAATGGCTTGTGCACGGGAAGTACGGGGCAGGTGCGGTGGAAGGACTTGATATCAAAAGCGCACCCTTGGGAACCGGGCGGTAATGTCGCGACCTGCGTTAACACGGTAAGGAGCCGAAATACCCGCGCGAGATATGTGGGGCGAGATGGGAGCACACGTGCGGAACATCGACGTGAGTGCGGACACAAGAGGGGCGGGCGCATGGCACGCGGAAAGCGAGGGCGCAGTATGCAGAACTACGACGTGCAGGCGCTAACGGGCGTGCGGGTGCAGACGGGCGCATGGATGCAAACAAGCGCACAGGTGCAAAACAAGCGCACGGGCGCCAAACGGGCGCACAGGCGCAAAACGGGTGCACGGGCGCAAAACAGGTGCACGAGCGCAAAACGGGTGCGCGGCGCTATCGAGCATATACAACACGCAGGTGCTAACGGGCACGCAGATGCTAACAGGCGCACGGACGCGAGCGAGCACTGATATGCATGCGGGCGCAAACAAGTACAAACAAGCGCGCGGGCGCAAAATGAGCGCACAGGCACTATCGAGCGCATGGGCGCTATCGGGCGCACGGGCGCAAACGAGTGCTCATGGGCGCAAATGAGTGCTCAAGGGCGCAAATGAGTGCACGGGCGCGAAACGAGCACACGAGCGCTATTGAACGCACGGGCGCTATCGAAAGCACGGGCGTTATCGGGCGCACAGGCGCGAAACAAGTGCGTGGGCACTATCGGGTGCACGGGCACTGTCGGGCGCACGGGCGCATAAGACGCTGAGCGCACAGGCACAGGAAAACGAACGCGCGGGCGCGATAAACCTCCGCCGAAGCTTTGACATGAAAGGGGGACAACACGGCCCGGAAGAAAGGAGAGAGGGGAAAAAGGAAACTGATAGGATAGAGGCTCACCAGTTCTGCCATTTTCCAAGGCATGTCAAAGGAGGTTGGAAAGTCCTCCTTGAGGATAAACTCGTTGACCGCGGGCGTTCCTGAGCACGCGTCCCCTTTTGATAGGTGCCGGCATACACGCCGCTTCGGTTCCAGGTCCGGTCCCAAATCCTGCAAGGCGACGATCAACGGGGACGCATAGAAAGGACCGCAGCAGATCCTCTCCATCTGCTCCCGCGAGAACGGGCCGTCCATCCTGCGTGCCTCGATCTCGGAGTCCAAGTACTCCATGACCGCGACGCGGTGTTCCGAAGCAGAAGGATGGTTATTGAGGACGACCGTGGACGTGAGACGGGGCATCCGGCCCAAGGCAAAACCGTGGCGTAGGTTGTTGGTCAAGAAGGGGTAGTTTGTAAATAAGTTGTGTTTTTTGAGCAAAGAGTCGAGGGCGTCCACGTTGTATGGCTGCACCACTCGATCCAACAATAGAGAAAAACCATTGGTTACAATGGACGGCATGGGACGCGGCTCAACAAATGAGGATAGATCAGTATACATCAGGGTAGGTTGTGCGGGGAGTAGCATGTGGTCGACGATATCGTGCGGAGGGAGTACGAAATCAGGGCATGAAGGCCCCGTTCCGCACTCTGCCACAATTGTTGTGGCGCGAGATGGCTCCGTGGTCCCTGCCGCATAACGAGCAGACATGGAGACACTCCGCTGGGTGCCCTCCGTCGCAGCGCCCCCTCACATTGAAGATGATGCATATTGATTTCGGGGTGTTTCCCCAAAAGGACCTCGCAGTGCGTAAGTCGCGTCCGTCCAGAGTCGAGAAGAAAGGTGCGTTGTCTCGAAAGGAAGCCGGGTTCGCAGGATGGTCGACCAGCGAATGCGGGCCCATGCAGATAAAACAGGTAGCGTTTCCACGTGGCGGCGAGGCCACCTTGCTCTCCTCGCCACGGCCAGGACCCTCGTGGCGCACGCGCTTCGACGCCGCATCATACTCCTCCGCCGACGAGCGCTTCACAACCACTGAAGCAGGGGCCAACGCTGAGGACGACGGTGGGCCGTGTCTGTTCGAAAACGCGGCCGCATGCTCGTGGACACTCAAAACAGAGCGGACCTCGTCGGCCCACGTCTCCGCCTTGAAATAACCGTTCCCGAGAATGGTGTGCCGCATCTTCCACTCGACCTGCAGCCACACGTCCATCTTCGTGTCAAAGCACTCCAGATTCGAGAACCACGTGAAGTGGAGAGCCAACTCCGACGCGTAGTTGCGCGTGCTGGGGTCGTGAGGGTCAACGGGCGGGCACAATCCCTGGAACGCGGAGAGGAGGTTGTTAGCGGCCTGGCGCCACAAACTCAGCATCAAGCACTTCGCCTTGTCCTCGCCGTCGAAGAGCTTCGCGCACTTCGTGACGTCCACCACCTGCACTCGCTCCCCGATCGTGTAGGACGCCAACTGCTCCACGCGCGAGAACACCCTCTCCACCGAATGCGGATTCTCCCTTGCGGAGAATCCTATCGGTCCACCAATGCAAAGGGAAATAGACTTTATGACGAAGGGAGACGAGAAAAATTGTGGGGGTAACTACCGCCTGCCTCAGCATCGGGGTAACTTCGTGGGCTTGGGTGAAGACCATGGAGCCCAGCAAAGTTGCAGTTTTGGTCTTCTCGGCCTCCTTGTCCACACGTTCCTTCTCACGCTGCATAGCGGTCGTGGCATGGTGGTGGGCGATGAGTTTGGTCAGGGACAACGGCAAAGGCCTGACGGCCGCCACCAGCTCAGGAGAATGCAGCAGCATCACTTTCTCCGTGTCCGTGTAGGCCCACAAACCCTGGAGCAGATCGCTGACGTCCAAGGTGCCCACACCGGCTGCGGAGGCGCGCGCTGCGGCGTACACGCGAGTGAGAGCGATGCTGGTCTTGTTCGAAGCTTCGATGATCACGTTCGCGGCATTTTTGTCTTCCAATTCCGTGCCATCGGGCGCGATGCAGTCGCCAGGGCGCGTCGCGTGCGCGTTGCAGTCGAAAGAAGCAGGAAGAGGAGAGGGGAGGCCACAGCGGGAGATTGTGACTGTAGCCATTTTGCAGAAAAAGATTTCGGTTTGACGAGGTTTTAAGACGAGCAAAGAGATTTTGCTGAAGCAGTTTGAGATGCGGAGGCAAGAAGCGATTAGGTGGCAGTGTGATCGGAGTGACTCCGATCACACGGAACGGGGCAGACGACGGGAAAATCTTTCTTTATTCTCCTCTAAACTTGTCTCACACTCAGGCCGGCTCGCGAACTCGCCTCGCCTGAGCTAACACCAAAGTAAATCACAAAGGAGTGAGCCCACAGAAGGAACCCTTTTTGAGGCATGAAGGTATAGGAGGCAAGCCGGATTGATCATCAATTTGATGCGTTGATCAATTTGCTCTTTGCCCTCACATGCAAAGCAGGCACGACTGAACGCGTCAACCCATGAATCCGCAAATTCTGAACTTGAAATTGCTCCCTTCAGGTAGTATTCGGATCTTCGGCGCTGATTTTATTACCACACTCACGGTTGTCAAGACTGACAGCGAAGAAGATCTCTTTCCTTGCAACTCTCTCGCTGCGCGTATAACCCCGAGCTTTGACTCGGGAAGGATGTAGATTTGGCTGGCGACCAACTCAACCCCAAGGACCTCGAAGAAGGATGTTCGGGGAAGAAATGCGGCCCAAGATGATGGGAGGCACCGTTCTGGCTTGGGCGGTACGAGCTGAGATGAAGGAGCTCAGGCTAATGTTCAAGGTGGGTGTTGCATATTCGTTCCCTCTAGCTGGTTTTCTGAATCGCCGCAGTTCTTTAACGAAATCGGATTCAACGTCGACATTCCGCGTCTACGAGCGCAATATCCGGAGTTGAAAGACTGGAAAACCTTCCTTCGCACAGAAGTACAGAAGCCAGCCTCATTGTAGCGTGTCATGTATGTCCTTGAATGATATCCGTTTATGCACAGCCACGGAACTAGTACTTACTAAACTCTCCTTTTTTTTCGGGTGAGACAAGGGCGGTGATCGAGGACACATCAGCTCTTTCTTTATCCCCCATCTCAACGTATGGATCCTCGCTTTCCACCCGAGCTAGAGCGCGAAATATTCGAACATGCTGCCCTACTATATCCCAAAACCATCCCAGGACTCCTCCTCGTAGCCCGGCGCGTGTTCCACTGGTGAGCCTGCCTGACCTCACTCAGACACGATTTGCTAAATTCCAGGCAGGATCCATCCGTTTCTGTACCGAACTATAATGATTAAAACCGGTTCGCCGTCCCTGTCCGCCTTCATGCGAGCAACGCGATCGATGCCCGACAGCTCGAGCTTCTTCCGGAGCAGCATCCAAAACTTATTCGTGCACCCCTGCCCCTGGCTCGCGAGCGACGTGCGCCTAATTCTGGAGTCCTGCACCGGCATCACGAACTTCGCGATGATGAGCACGGACCCGTCCGTGCTCCCTCTGCTGGAGAACAAGCGCCTCCAGCGCATGTCCATCTCGCTCGCGCAGCTCTTCGGCAATGGCGCCATCCTGGGCAACCTCATGCACCCCGTGTTCGCGCACACGACGCACCTGACGCTCTTCGACTACCTGTACAACCAGAAGACCTGGTCCACCTTTGCGTTCCTCCCGGCGCTCACCCATCTCTGTCTGTTCTCCTTTGTGCAGAGAGCCCAGCTGCGCACCGTGCTTGCGAAGTGCAAGCGCTTACAGGTTCTCGTCAACATACACATTAATACGGAGCCCGAGTGGGGGCTGGCGGACCTGTGCGCGGGCCTTGCTCTCGGAGACGACCCGCGTCTCGTCCTCCTTCCCTTTGACTCGTCGGTCCACGCGTATGGGCGGGACTGGGACGCAGGGCTACGCGGCGAGAAGGATTTCTGGGTTGTTGCGGAAGCCTTTATCAGGAAGAAGCGGAGAGGGGAAATCAAACCAGGTTCGCATCTTGAAATCCCTGGCGTATTCCCGACGCTTACTCTTGAAATCAGCTTCGCGTTGTTGGATATGCGAACACGACGGAATCTACTGAGTATACCAACTGCGTCGGAATCTGGTTTAAGCGGTTTTTGAGACGGCTGCCTCATTTGGTAGCACCGGTAGCGGTCGGAGTGGGGAGGCGTTCCGATGAATATACATAATAACAACAGTTTGATTAAGGGGAGACGAGCTACATCGTAGTGCTAACGAGGCAGTGCGCGGCGCGCGATAGGTAGTACTACATAAATTACGGGGACTGGGATAGAGATATACCCCACGAGTGTTGAAGTGCGGAGTAATTAAAGAGGGGTGTATCGTAGAGAAATATTCAAGGCAAGTGAGAGTGGCAGATGGGAGTGGGCAATCGAGTTAAGCGGTGGACTCAGCGAACAGCTCCTCGAACTTTTCCACTCTGAAAAACAGTCAGCAAAAGCGAACGGACGAGTAGGAAAGACTCACAAGGCCTCGCGGAGCCTCCTCTGTTTCTTGTTATGGACTTGCGCGATTTCTTCCCGGCTCTGGATCGTCTCGGGACGCGCATTAAACAAACTCACAAAGGCCCGCCGCGCGGGATTCACGTGCCCTGAGCCCTTCTTTTGGAGGTGGCGCTCCAACGCGTCCTTGCGTGCGAAAGACTCGGGACACCCTTGGCAAAGCAGGGGCTTGGGGAAGTGTACGAGCATGTGGCGGGACATGTCCGCGAAGCTGCCGGTATGGCTACACTGGTTGATGTTGCAGCGCATTCGCCGGTCGCCGATGACCGTGCAGCCATTGGCGAGGAGGGGCTGGTAATTAGCGGGGACGGCGTGCGGAAGGGGGGAGGTGCTGCATTCGACGGCGGCCTTCTTAGTGCTGGAGGGACCCGCCGCGTGCGGAGCCTTGCGCTTCTTCGAACGAGGAGCGGATGCTGAACGGGCGGGCGGTGAGGCTGGGGCTGCTGTCGAGGGAGGTGAGGGCGGCGGGGCCGTGCACGAGCCGGTGCGGGAATGAGTGGAGACGCGACGCGAGGGCGGCAAGGGACGGACAACGCGAGGCAGCAGCTTCTGCGGGTTCTCGAACTCGGAGCCTATATCATCGTCGTCTTCCGACTCCGAAACGTCGTCGTCGTCCAGAGCGTGAACTAACCCCGCCTCCGGCTCCTTCATGAGGAGCGCGGGGTCGATACACCCGCTTTCAATTTCCCGGCACTCCGGCGCGCGCCACTCGGGGGCGCGCCAGCCCGAGTGCTCGAAAGAGAGCCCCATGCTGTAGGGGGTGGTGGGCTTCGGGCGGTGCACCCACTCGCCCACAGCACCGTCGGAATCGTCGTGGTGCATGAGGTGGTCGCGCGGGACCGCGTACGTGGTGGAGGCGTCTGGCTGTGCGATGTCGTGCGGAGGCAACAACGCGAGTTTGGAGAGATCGATAGAACAGGCGGCCAGTGCGGCGAGGATAACGGGGTCATCGACGACGGGGGAAGGCGCGTCGTACTCGAGATCCACTTCGATGTCGATATTAAGGAAGGGGAGAAGGTCAAGAACGGACATTATTGGCCAGAAGGGAGTGGCGTGCTGGATATCCAGTAAGTATTAGTGGATTGTCGCAGACAAAACACCACAGAGGCGGAAAGGAATGGGAATGGAAAAGGGGAGCACAGCGCCGACCTTTAAGTAGTGCGCGTAGCCTCGCAGAGCACAATGGGAAAGCCACCAAAGCGACGGTGGCATTGGTTCAATACTTACGGCTGGGTGGCTTGATATTGAGACCTAAATAGGAAAGTCTCCGCTTTAGACCCTGGACCCACAATTGATCGAGATTCCTGGGCCACGCGAGCTGCCACGCGCGTGTGCTGGCGGCTTAGCAACTAAGTACGCGTTTGTCCACGAACCAATGGCAGGAGGTTCGATTGCGCCGTAAAAACCGTGCGATCGGAAGGGGGTGTGGCTCTTTTGTCAAAGACTGAAAGCGTTGGAATTGTTCTTAAGTTGTTGGTTGGCGTTAGCCGACGGAAATAAGCAGATTGCGAGATATCTGTCTTGAAGATACCTTTAATTTGGAGAGAAGCACCAGGACGATTGCAGACCGTGCAGGGTTTGGACGGGAATAGTTGCCGTGGATCGACGATCGCCGTACACCACTTCGGCTTGAAGGATATTCTCTACGTACGCCGTGGCGCCATCTGCCGCACCGACGCCGACGGCGCTGAGGGCACTTTGTTCAAGGGAGATCCGTTGGGCTGAGTGGTCGTCTCACCGTGAATCCTGCAATACGAAGACGGGCATAAAATCGTTACAAGGAGCACGAAGTTCAGGGAACAGAACAGGGTCGTGATTAGCGCTAGTCTCGTTGCATATGTGCGTCTTCAGAATGGCATCCACCCGTGGACGTTAAGAACAAGTTCCAATTCAGCTAGACGAGGACGTTGGCGGTTTTGAACACAAGACCTCGGGGCATTTCCAGACGTTGAGGTTGGCAGTCGAAAAGATGCCGGGAAAGGCCGGAACCAAACAAGCGTTGGTCCGTGCGCAGTCACGTGGTGTTGTCAAACGTATATAAGGCGGCGCGATCCATTCCTTTCGCTTGATTCTTCCACAATCAAAAAAGCCTATGACGATACTCGCGGCGCAGAGAGATGAGCACGACCCGCTTCGCGTGTGGTCGGCGCTGACATCGCCCGTTCGGCGCCACTCCTTGTTAATACGATAGGGACGGGCTGAATTTATCTGATGGCTTTTTTCGTGGTTTGATATGTAATTTATGTAACTATCTAAATAACTATGGAAATTCATCTGCTTTGGTTCGTTTTATTCACGGTCTTGCTTAAGGACAAGTTTCACTCTCCGCCTCTTGAGCTGACCTGGTTTGACGCAGGCACATCGGTCTGAACCTTTTGGTTCGCTCCGAACTAGCGCTGAATCGAACAGGGCTGCAGTGTTTGCATGCTGAGCCGGTGGAAATGATTGAATGCGGCTGTGACATAAGCACGAATTAAACCGAACAGAAACAACCAAGAAACAACCTCCGGGCGCTTTCGGATCACGACCTGGAAGGAAACGGCTTGCACGTGGCGGCTCCCTTTGTCTCCCACCTCAAGTAAATTTTCTTCGTCGATTTGCAGTTGCCATGAAAAGAAAAGGTATGCAGTCAGGAGAGGTTTACCCCTCATTGATACTTCTCCCAGCTCCTGCCAAAGGCAATAAGCGGCTGAAATCAGCCGTAGACCCGTTGGAAGACGCCGCGCCCGCGCCGCCAGGGAACATCTTCGCAGGGATGTCGTTGGACATCATTCTACAGGTAGCCTTGCTTTCCTAATGTGCAGCAGCGCGTACAAACCGTCCGTAGTTCCTGTTATTCGTGAGCCCTGCGGAGCTTTTGGCGTTGCACGACGTCAACAAATGGTTCCACTGCATGCTCCACGGGAAAAAGGTTACCGTGGCTCGGATATGGGTGCAGTCCAGAGAGTATCACGGTATCCCGGCGCCCTTTGAAGGATTTGACGAACGCGCGTGGGCGCAGCTCATTTTCGGCAGAGTCTGTCAGGTATAAAATCAAATTAGTTTTGGGAGAAACCCTAATATCTCGAACTAGGAATGCGGAGAAAATGAAGCCCGCGAGCCCGACTTCCGCTTGATGATGCGTTTATGCGCGAAGTGCCGCACCGAGAAGTGAGTTGACGCTATTGCTGCCTGTTCGAGACGATTGTTTACGCGCCAGGCAGCCTGTGCCAGGAAATCGACTTCTCAGAGGACTCGGACGAGGCCGAGCATATGGGTCCAATCGTCGAGTTTGACGAGACTTTCCTTCATTCTAAATGGGGTGCGTGCGTTGTAGTAGCGCCAACTCTCGACACTTATTTAATCGAGCTATCGTCAATCAGAAGAATCGAGAAAGGAGATACTTGCCGACGACTACGATAGCTACCACGAGACGCATTGGTGGGCACCGTACTGCTTCGACATGGTCCCGATCATCAGAGACGCGAGGCGAGGGCGCCCGGGCGCGCAGAAAAAGCTCACCAAATTGTACAAGGAGGGAAAGCAACGGCTCGCGGTATGACCAACTGTTCCTGGATTCGGTGCGCGATGCTCACATAGCTATAGCACAGCATCATCTGCGACCAGTGGAGAGATAGGGTGGAAAGAGCTGAACGTCAAACCAAACTTGACGCGTGAGTATCACCCCAACTTAACACTGCCCGCTGACGGACGCTTTCACGATCACCAGCCTGAAGGACAAGTTCAAGGCCCTCGGGTATCTAGACCCCGAGCTCAGCGGGCTTCAAGTCGACGACCGCAAAATGATTGCTCAATTCGATCTTCCTATCTCTGAACCCGGTACGCTCCACATACCCTTCTCTCAGTGAGAGCTTTTAAACTCACACCCGAACAGCATGGGAGGTTATGCGTACGGCTTTGGAAAGTTCCGTCAAAGACAAACGTCGAGACCGCTTGATCAAGGATCACCCCGATATCATGAAGGGTCGGCAGGTTCTAGCTCGGGAGGCGTACGTGGTGTACGCTTCCACCGTTGTGCCCAAGGACGCGCCGTACCTCCCTACTCTCGAAGGGCTCGATGCCATCCCCGAGATCAGGGCCATCTGCGAGCGCGAGCGCGATGTCGACATTAACAGCGCAGATTTCGCCGGCCTTCCTTCGATTGTCACGGATTGGGTCAACACCAAGCGGGCCAAGCTGAGTGAACTCGCGAACAGTCGCGCCGTGCCTGAAATGACCACTGACCGGTTTAATCTTGCTTCGACGATTTTCCGGTGCAAAATCGAGCACGACCCCCTCGGGAGGCCGCCGATGTTTGGCGGCGATGAAGCTATGCGACACGTCGGGGAGACGTGCGATCCCCAGTTCGATAAACCGCTGTCGAACATTGCAGCGGCTCTCGTCGTTTCGCTGGGCTTGAATGTCAATGCAGTCTCGGTGGCGGACATGGATCGCCGCAACGCCCGTTTCCGCTGTGACGGGCGGGGGTCATACGGCGTGTGCGGAGAGAGGAATAAAGTGACTATTGAAGTGTTCACCTGGCGCGGATGCGTACGTCTTTCCCACCTTCGTCTTGTCTGGCTGACCGATCCCATCTATCTAGATAAACCACGCCATCGAGGTTCATAAATACGGGAGCAAAGAAACAGACCCTTCGTGGGGAACCACGGACGGTGAGCGTTACCGGACAGAAGGCAACGCCCATTTTTCTGTGGCTTCAGAAGACCTGGCGGCGCAAGCTCGTGGCGCATCCACCGACGACTCGCCCAAGGCCGAATCGACCTCGTGGGTATGCGGCCACTGTACGATGCATGCGTGTGCACCAGAAACCCTCCACGGTGTGACCGCCCATGTCAGCGCTATGTAAGCTCCTCATTTGTCCTATCAATATAACTTGGATGAAATGTCCACATTAGACACGGAAAGTCGCAGCTCGGCGCATCAGACATCCTCTTCGCTCCGGGCGTGCTATTCATCAATAAAGGCTGCTACTCCGTACCGCGGCCAGTCGCGACTCAAGCTCAGCCAGCCGTCGCCACGATGTTTCGATGTCTCAGATGCAACAAGACGAAGACTTTCAGGGGTGGTCCCGTCCGCGACCATCTGAAGGGGAAGTAAGTCTTTCCCCGCACATAACCACTAATTCCACCCAACGCTGAAAACGTCGTCGTTTCAGACACCAAATTCTGGACGCGGTGCTCGATGTTGATTATGAGGTCAGTGTTCGTCGCCATGTCCGAGTAGAGTATGTATGCTGACTGGTTTTCGATGTAGGTGGCGATTTAGGCTGTTAGAATATAAAAACATGATCTTGGGTTAGAATAGCAAATGCTACACTGGTTCGTACCAGGGTGGCCCGGCAAGGAGCCTCACTGCTTTCTCTCATACGACAAGACTTCAAGAAAAGACGGTTCCGATCAAGGGATGCCTTGTTTAATACGTAACACTCCTCAATATTCAATTCCGAACATTTTGGGAGCTCCGGCAATCTGGGCTATGGATAAATTACTGCGACTCTGGTCCTTCTGCGCTTACCCCACGCTTACTCTGCCCTGATCTACCCCGTTTATGATTATGACGGTTCATTTTTTCAGCAAGCTGTCCAAACCCGATGCTCCGGTCCTGCGATGTCCTCAAACATTGCATCACCTTCTCCAGCCCCGTTCAGTCAAGCGGGGCGCTACTACTCCCGGAGTCCGTTGATGGATCATAATGAACCCTTGGAGGAGGAAATTTGAACGCCGAAGTGTGAACATCTCGGGAGATCTACAACTACAACTTCTACCAGTACCCGTGGGATTCTTCCATGAGCTTCCGCCGATCAATGTTGGCTGTGTTGGACGCGTTCCAACTCAACTGGAGCTAGCCGCTGCCAATTGTCTCTTTTCCGACGCAACTTGATGTGCGACGGAGAATCACCGGCATGTGAAACAAGCCGACGTCTCAATAGAAGTCCCGAGAGGCGACAGAAAGACTCGGACCGGACAACGGATACTCGGCTCCCATTGATGAAAGCACGCCTGCACAGCTCCTGAATCCTGACTCATAACCACCATGCGTATAGAGGACGTATTCCGCCAGGTACGACGCTCTTCAGTCGGTGTTTCCGAGCTAAAGTGTCGCAGCAACCGCCGCCGACAGGAAACCCGTATCTCTCGGATCCGGTGTTGCCGAGTCTTCTGAAGAGGCTCCTTCCAGCCAGGTGTGTCCAGCAAGGTGCGTTGTGAAGCGGACACTAAACGTTGCACCTTTCGCCTGCAGTGCTCTCACCAGCATCGAGCCCGATTTGATACGTCTCGGGGATGACCTCGTTCACGGTGAGTATATATTCTGAGCCAAAGGTTAGAATGAGTATTCATCGTTTGGCGCTAGTGATCCGCCCATTGGCGCCACAGGTGAAAGAGGCGATGCTCACGCAGTATGACGCCTGGGGGAACCGTGTGGACGTGTTGCAGGTCTCCGAGGGCTGGAATATGCTCAAGGCCTTCGCTTGCAAGGAGGGGGTTATCAGCATTCCGTACGAGCGCAGGTTCGGAGATAAGAGCAGAATATACCAGTTCGCGAAAAGCATGCTCATGGTCGGCGACTGCCATGTGGTACGTGCGAGCTTCTCATGACCTGACATGACCATGCACGCGTGTTCAGATAATGTGTCCTTACGCCATGACCGACGGGGTCGCGCGAGGTAACGTCTCATCATATGTCTGTGGGATGTAACACTGGAGCTGCCGCTGTAGTGATGGAGCTATCGGGTTCTGCCAGAATGAAGGAAGAAATATTGCCACGGTTGATTAGGTGTGTCGTCTGCCCTCTTAAGCGTCGAGTGCAACTCATTTCAATATATAGCTCCAACCCAGAAACAGCCTACATTTCTGGCCAGTGGATGACTGAGGTTCTTGAACTATATTCGTAAATCTAAATCGGGTTGACAATTTCGACTGCACAGACCACGGGAGGCTCCGATGTCTCCCGTCTCGAGACCGTCGCGCGCCCCGTCGAGGAACAACCTGGCGATCTGGGCCCGGCATACCTCCTCGACGGATTCAAGTGGTTTTCCAGCGCTGCAGAGGGAAACATGTCCGTCGCCCTCGCACGCTCCGAAACGAACCACGGCACCGGCGGCCTCTCCCTTTTTCTCGTCCCTGTGCGCCTCCCGCCATTCCCCACCCCGCTTTCGAACAATGTCTTTCTCCACCGCCTTAAAGACAAGGTCGGAACGCGCGCCGTGCCCACCGCCGAGCTTTCCCTCAACGGTACACGCGCGTGGCGCATCGGGCCCGCGGGTGCAGGTGTGCGCAACATCACCCCCGTACTTAACATCACGCGCATCCATTCCGCAGTGAGTTCCGTCGGCTCGCTCATGCGCTGCCTCTCGCTCGCCCGCGCTTACGCGAGCGTACGCATGGTGGACGGCGGGAAACTCCTTTGCGAAATCCCCGCGCACATGGAGACGCTAGCGAGCATCAGTGTACTATATCGCGCACTGACGCATCTGCTATTCGGGACGATCGCGCTGCTCGGGCGCACAGAATGTGGCGTTGCACGCGCGGAGGAAGAGACACGATTGCGGCTATTAACGCCTGCCCTAAAGGCGTTTGCGGCGCTCAAGGCCGTTTCGGCTATGGAGGACTGCATGGCTGCGCTTGGGGGGCAGGGCTACATGGAAGAGACGGGCATGGGAAGGTGAGCACTATCCCCCGAGTAGACCTCTAGCTGAAAAGGCAATCCAGGATAATCAGGGACGCACTAGTGGAGAAAATCTGGGAAGGCACGGTGGAGGTCCTCTCGCACGATCTCATCCGTGCGAGCCGTACCAAAGGCGCCATCGACGAGTTCTGCCAGGTATGGCGAGACCTCGCTTTCACTGCCGATCTTTGCGCTAATTAATCACGCCATAGTGGGGCACCGAAATCATCGCCTCCTCGGTGGAGAAAACCCCCGGCGCAACGAGGTTGGAAAAGGCAGTGATCGACCTCCCTATGCTCTTCCGTAAGACGGGCAACCCGCTCCTCCCGCGGTCCATCTTGACGCTCTTCGCGTACGTCGCGAGCGGGCTCTTCCTCCTGGAGCATGCCGTCTGGGCGCGCGCACACCACGAATCGAGTGCGGACATCGATAGAGATGTGTTTGAGCGTTGGGTGGAGGAAGGCGGGCTGAAGGGGACGCTGGAAGAGATCGCGGGATTAGAGAAGGGTGTGGAGGAGCGGATAAGGTCTAACGAGCGGCTGGTGGGCAGGGTGGATGAGCCCGAGAAGGCCAAGTTGTAGTTTCGAAGGACACTGTGTAGTTATGTCAAGTCCTTACCGCCTTATATGAGAAATATTGGGTTTTGGACAGCTCAGTCTCGGTGGATTTTCGGGCTTCCTAGTTACGGATCAAAGAAAGATGCGCCGTCAGATAGTAATACGCTAGTCTGTAGTTAACCGCGCGATCGTGTATAGGTCGCGCCGTTATTATATAATCGTCGGAGTTTGAAATTGCTCCCATAACCACTCACCCTTCTGGTGGCTCTATCCACAAACTTTGAGAGAGAAAATCTCTCAAAACCTCACTTTCAATTGAACTACCTTCTCCAAATCACGATTTATGAGCTCTGGACGAGAATTCAAGATATCGGCTTTTTCCGCCTGCCGGCCCATCAAATTTCGGCATTGCGCTTCTGCAACCTTCCGCCCAACTTTTGGCGGGAGAACTTACTCAAATTGTGTTTCTAAACACAAAAACAGCCCTGAAAGAGCCAAAAACGCGTCACTGCACCCTTGTCAATGCCGGGATTTTTTTGTGATTTGTAATAGCGCCGCCAGCGATCATTCGATCACTGACAGACTATAACAAACCGAGGTACGAGGTTAAAATGTTATAGCATCTGTTTATAAGAGACTAGTATGTAGTTGATCATAGTATGGATGTGAAGAGTCCGGCATTGTGCTTGATCTGTGATCGCAGGTGCTGCTCGTCGACGCCAAAGGATAAGACTCAGGATAATATTAATCCAGCGTTGTCCCGTTTCGAAAAAAAAGTATGTCCTTGCAAAGTGGGATACACAACTCACCACTTAGTAATTTTACATATCCACATAGATATCGATAAAATATTGGGCTAGAGCGTCAGATTGTACTCGTATTTGTTGCTTGAATTTTGCACCATCCAAAGCACAACGACAGCCAGCATTAACACTACTGTACGTACTTGTAGGGACGCAACGGTCACAGCCACGATGGCCGCGTTGCGTTGCCTTCCTTGTGCGGGGTCACGGCCACTATAGACCTCGTTGCCTGAAAATAATCGTGACATTGAAAATTTTCGTAAATTTTCGTAAAAAACTCGGTGCAAGACCGTACAACAATGGGATAAATTTTGATCGATTGCTTCTTTCAGCAACGGTCACGATCGCGGTCGTGCTCGTTGCCTGCAAAAATGGCAACAGCCATGTCACGGTCAATATGGTGTTGCGTCCCTACAAGTATGTACAGTACGTTCTGGGAGACGTTGGCATAGCCGTAGTATTTGAACTGCGCCGCATGGTCGGGGATCACATACTTGAGCACCAGCACCGTCTGGAGAGAACATGCATCAACGGCCAGAAATCGGTAAAATAAATGGATGCACGATGCTGCCTGCCAGGTCCCCTGCCATGAAAGCAAAGCCGAGGAAAAGAAAAAGACGGGCGCGCCACATGGCCCGTGAGTCGCCGAATCCGTCTTCCCTGCGAATCCTGTCCTTGTCGATGAGATTGATGACGAGGAACCCCAGCAGAGAGCAGATGCCCGGAATCCAGTCGACGAATGTGACGTGAACCGGCACAGGCGTGTCAGGCTGGCCCCAAGGAGCTTTTGCATGCGTGGAGAGGATGCAGACGTCGAGGAAGAGCCAGTTGGCGAGGGTGAACTGTGGGCGCAGCTTTGAGTCCACAAAGTACCAGGCAAACCTGTGGCGAGGACCTACGAGAGCACCCGCAAAATATACGCCGATAGTTCAACTATGCTTCCCGAGATTGACTTGAGGGAACGGGTTGAGGCAAACCCTCTGGGGGTCGTAGTGGGAATGCAGTATTGCCATCGGTGTA
Source organism: Mycena rosella (assembly GCA_029378255.1). Taxonomy (NCBI): domain Eukaryota; kingdom Fungi; phylum Basidiomycota; class Agaricomycetes; order Agaricales; family Mycenaceae; genus Mycena; species Mycena rosella. Next base: position 195,902 of record JARKIE010000085.1, read on the forward strand.
CTAAGGAAACCCGGAGGCCATCAACACATCATGCATTGAAACAAGTGATGGTATCAACCGACGAGCGATGGGAGGCGATGGGCGTGGTACTGTCTCGGTAACCCAGACATTCTAGGTGACAGTTCTGCGCGCTGCGCGCAAACGGACCGGTTGATCCGTGATTTACAGCGGAGTTTGAAAATCGAAGCGCAGAACTGTCACCAGAACATCTTGTTTATGAACTCATGCTCGTGTAGCCAGCAAATGAGTGTGTATTAAATGAATGTGAACATGTGTAAGTAATGGGCGAAAATTCCGACACTGGGTGTCGTGAATTAACCGGATGGAGACCGCACTAGCCTGTGGGGAAAACAGCGAGCAAGAATTCCCTGAGAGTAGGAGTCTCGCAAAGCTGGATTCCCCCGGGCTAGGCGTGAGACTCACCCATTGCTTAGCGCACGCGTGGCATCATGATGCGGAGAATATTCGCGTCCAATTGCGGTTCGGCTTGCATATACGGCGCCATGATTTGTGCGTGGCAATGGAGATAGATATTCCAAAGTGGATCCGATGCGTATGCCGTGGACATGTATGAACTCGATGTCGACAGCTTGAACGCTTTGGCAAGCCGTTTCTTGAATTCCGACTTTGTAAACGGTCGGTTACCGGACTTGTGCCGATATGAGAAGAGGGTGCTATTCGGAGCAGGGTTTTTGATGGCCAAGTGATTAGTGAGGGCAGCTTTCGGGTCTGTGGGCCTGTTCTGCTTCGCCCAATAAACACTTTTGCCTTGGGGTGCCAATTTCGTTTGAGGCAGAAAAAAGTTCATCTGCTCGAATCCGTTCCGATCAGATACCTCGCTGATATTGGAGGGCTTGACATGGACGTCGGGATCAAAGGATGTAAGTGTCTTCACGGTATATTCACCTCCTTGCGAAGTAGACCAGTAGAGAGTGGTGAGGCAACTCCATACTGCGGCGTCAAGGGGTTTGCTAGGTCGAAATGTGGGCGGAGTTGGCAGAGGATCTCCGTCATATACGGCATCCGTGCCTGCCACTTTGACGAAGTGGGCGTCAAGCACTCGGCGGCCTTGAGGAGGGCCGTTAACTCCGGTTGGTTCATAAGCCAATGAACACCATGGATGAGGTGCCATGTGCGAACACCAGAGACGTAGTTGGAGATGGTGGACCCAGAAAGGAAACCGCCAGGGTGGAGATATAGCCTGCCATAAGAGTTGCGCTAGCGGGTGCACAAGAGACTTTGAGGACGTCTTTTGAGTCCCAGTATATGTGGAACGATGATAAACCAGAGCCATAAACTTCAGCTGTTCCTTCCGCCCACACGTGCGAAAGTACGTTAATGATGAGTGCGAGGTCGCTGCCGCCGGGTGGGAGACCAGAACCCAGTGATGTGCGTCCCCCAGCCAAAGTTGGAGGCGCTGTCTGCCCAAACAATGAGGGCAAAGGGGGGAAATCCTGGGTATGAGATCTCGCCGATATGGGTGGGGACGCTGAGCCTCACGACCAGTTCCACCAATTGAGCTGGTCCCGAAGAGCTTGCTGGCATGGGCATCAAACCGCGAATTTGATGCGGCACGGCACTCTCTCTCGACGGAGGAGATTGCCGGTGTTGGTGTACAACGTCTGGCTGCATTCTCTGCATGGGTCCAGGGAGCGTCGAAATCAATGATGAAATTTGTGAGAGCAGGAGGGATGGGGACGGGCGGTAAGAGGAGGGATTGAGGGGGGTATTTGCCGCTGTGAGAGCTGTATATGCTCTGCATATGCCCTCACGTAGCATCGCTGGCACAACGGGAATGAAGAAGCACAGCACGGCTATATCACCAAATCGGACACACCTGGAAACCGCATTCGGACTTCTCACAAACATGCTCCTTGACCTAGGGCATCAACTGGGACACGAACTACGACCAATAATCCACTGCAGACACCATTGATTTGAGCCCCACCGAGCCTTTCGCCCTGACTCCTGGTCCAAAATCACATGATTTCCTCTCCACTCCCCGACCTGGCCAAAATCCTTCGATGTGCAATAAACGCCCCAGCACCAGCAGCGTACCTTGTCCATTGCCCATGCGACACCGCACCCAGAAGCCTCCTGGTCCCCAGAAATTGCTCAATTCTCACCAAACAATAAGCGACTCTGAAGATCGTGCCTGTAAAATCGCTTGATTTCCTGGCATTGGACGCCCGTTTTGGACTGCGGGCATCGTTGCCCGTCTGTCACCCTCCCTATGGACCCCAGGCCCGAGGCCGCTGACACACCGTGGGACGTTCTGCCTCCATTTGGGCCTGGCCTGAAACAAGGGAGCGAGTCCTCTATAAAATCACTTGATATTTCGACCTTGGAGCCCCAAAATCGCCCTCTTGGACCTCGTAATCACATGGTTTCCCCAATTCCAGCGGGCCTAGCTTCCCTTTGTGGAAGGAGCGCATGGTACTGGACGCCGGAGGCTGTACAGGCAGCAAAAGTATAAAAGGGCAAGGTTTTTGGAACTTTAGTCAGTAGTCGACCTGTGTATCTCCCCCACCAATACACTCGGTTTACCACCACCACCACCACCACCACATCTAACGTTCCCTGCTGCAGCCTCCTGTCCGAGGCTTGCTCTTGTCCCTCCTCATGCCCCTCGCCACGGTACAGCCCATCTAGACACATTGTCCTATGCCAAGGTATCCACATTCATTGACCGCACCGTTTATTGACCATCTTCTCATCTCTCATGAGACACCTCATACACACACACACACATCATCACAGAACACACTGTGTCTGCACGACAGCCACCTATGCCACTGGTGTCCATCTCGTATTAACCCCCTAGTGGCCGAACGAGCTACGAAGCGAATACCATCAATTTCGTATTGTAGCACTGCGGTCCGCATCACAGCGGGTGACAAGTTCCAATCGGAAATTGCAAGGAGGTATTTTGCCTTTTTGGCTGCCCCGAGCGATACAATGTGAAGCTCGAGATTCTAAATAAAGCCCGTGAAGGGACCTCACTGGCGAAGTCATGATCCTTGGAAAGTTCCCAGGGGATTCCAAGCGGCTCGAAAACTGCGTCAATATCAGTGAAATTGTAGGAAAATAAACTGTTGTGAGCGGAGCGGGGGGACTGGTGGGAAAGGTCCAAAATTGGAAAGGACATATCTTCATCAAATTCTTCGATGCGGCCATCTGGCAAGGTGTTGCCGCCAAACCAGAAGCGGCCACCTGTGTGATGGCGGCCTCCAAGCATGTCGATGCGACACTGACAGTCAGCCCGGAGTTGGTTGAACTCGGCAATGTATTCGCGACGTATTCGAAGGAAAACATGATTGTCAACCCATTTGCCAATGGGGCCGAGCCCTTTGGAGCGATAAATATCTGCCCCAGCATCTGTGATGGACCCAAAAGCCCCGCAGCCCAATTTTGCCCCAAACGAGACAGAGAAATCAAGGTTGAATGCTGTCGGAGAGGAACGGACGACAGCGGCTGGCCACTGTGTGAAATATATAGATGGGAGAGGCACATATGTGCATAGATAGCTGTTTCAGAGATATTTATGTGAATTTTCCTAATCTGGAATAACCGCAGGTTTTATGGTCACGGGTACGGTATTTCGGGTTTCCCCTGAGACTCATACCGTACCCGTACTCGTCACACTTGTACCCGTGACACCGCGGTAGTGTGTAACACCGTGTCACACACTAGTAGGGGTATGCGGCGGTAAGCCTCCGAGACATCACGGCATGCACCCACAGACCCGGGTGGAAGATGCCAGCTAGAGAGTGAAAAGGCGGTGAATGTGCTCCAGGTGCAGGGGAAGAGGTCAGAGTCGACAGATGAATTAATGGATGAGTGAGAGAGGGAAGGACTGCGGGAAAAGAGAAATTTTGAATGAGGCGGAGGCGGTGAACTTTGTTCTGCTTCGGGACAAGGGAGAGCAGTGAAGTCTGGAATGGGCCGATGAGAAATTCGACCTCATCCCGGGAGAGGGGACCAGTGTAGCGGCCCGAGTCGTGTTCATGTTGAATGATGCGATTAAACTCGTCCACGTGGGCGAGCATGGTTGGGCTATTATGAGGGGTATTGGTAGAATGAATGGAGCAGAAACCAATATTAAAACCGAAACGGATAGAGGAAGGAATGTGGGAGTAATATTTGTTGAGAAGCCCGGAGCTGGAAAGTAGGCGACCAATTGAGCGGGTGATGGGATTACAACTTCTGTACGAGATAGCATTTCTGAGCCCAGTGATTCGTGCTTCCGCATCCTGAACACTTGTGGCGAGAAGAGTGGTTGAGATTGCACCCTGAAGTTTTCTGCCAGTTGAGGCAGATAACCTCGTTCCTGCTGTTGACCAGTCTGCCATTGGCACCGCGTTTGACTCGCGCCAGCGTGGTGCCGTTCCAGAACGTCCCCGATTGACAATCTCGGACGTTGTGCGATGACAGCCACGGCAGAGGGCACAAGCGGATAAACCGTCGCTCGGACTTGTGCCCTGCTGAAAAAACACGGCGCCTTGGGCAGGCAGCGGGGCATGCAGAGGCGGGGACGCAGATCTAATCCTGTTCCCTGTCTCACGCTGGCGATCATTAGTGCATCTGCGGGAGGGCGGCGCACTGGTCGCCATTGAGGACGCAGTTAGCTCCTTGAGCACCCGGCACCCGGAATTGCGCAACTTGTTGTGGAATTCGTGCGAGAACTGGTCTAAGAGTTTCTCGTTGATAATGGCTATATTGAAACCCTTGTTCTGGGCGAGCAAGTCATGCCAAAGGCGACGAGCTCTGGCGGCATAGATGACCAGGATGATGTCTGCATAATCATCGTGGTTCAACCTCGTGTGATGGTTCTCGATTGCATAGAAGAAACTCGAGAGTGCGGTGCAATGCTCGGCCTGCCAGCCAGCCGCTTCAATAGCCGCCAGGAAACCGGTCTTAGTGATGGTGACCTGAGCCCAAGAAAGGTCCTCGTTGCGAACAACCTTCTTTGAAGCCTTGTATGCTGTGAGGGGTTTCAAGGAAAGGGTCGAGCCGACTTAGGTGATTCCGAAAGACTCATCTGCTTCCACCCCGCCACGAAGAGCTTCAGCATCAAGACAGCCCTCCTTCGTGTAATACCACAACTCGACATATTCCTTGTCGTCGAGCTTCTTCTTGGCAAAATTCGAGGCACGGGGGGCTATAAAATCAGGAATGAGCAGCGTCGGGTCGAATTCACCGAGCTTTGGCTTCTTCTTCTCCAACTCGATGCGCTCCGCTTCAGCAGCCGCCTCTGCAGCCTCATGCGTGAGGGCTTCCTGAGCAGCACGAGCATCTGCGTCTGCTGCCACCTGGTCGGAGTCCGCCTTCACCTGCGCATCCCACAGCAGCTTGCGGGCACTGTGTTCGGTGTTCCAGCCGACCGTCATCTGCCCTGCAGCTTCTGCATCACTGAGTGAGGTGCCGAGGGCAGAACCAGCAACTATGAGGTCGCGGATAGACTTGAAAGAGGCAGAGGTGTAGTCAGGACAAGACTCGAGGTTCGGGTCCAGGGTAAGGCGTTGGGCAGCCATTTGGGTAGTGTGAGCCTGTGAGGATATGGGGAAGAATAGAAACTTGAAGCCGGGGTTACGAGCTGGGAAGGCGAGGCCGTACGATAGGCAGGATGTAGCCGGAAGAGGAAAAGAGACTCAGGGGCTACAGCACTGCCATCGTACATAAACTCTATTCTAGGGCCAACGATCGTTCCTCACGAGGCCATAGAAATCCATATACGGAAGCCTCCCATCGAGTCACATTCCGATGTCACGCTTAGTGTGAGGCTGCGGAGTTCTTGGATAAGAAGTCGCAGAACACAGTGATCCAAGTCGGGTGAGTTTTACTTAGACTGAGATGTTGAGTCGGTAAAGCTCCGTGTTTGACGAGGATGCCTAACTACTGGTAGGTACTGACTATTTATACTATCTAGGACTAACTACGGAAACTACGGAATAACTGCGGCAGACTGCGGCAGCGCTGTGCCGCTGTTGCAATCTACTGCGCAACCGCGCCTTGACCGCGCCGCAAGCCTGCGGCCGCGCGGCGCGCTGCGCTGTTCGGGACTCGGTGCCGAGAGCCGATGCGAACCCTTACACTCGCCCTCAAGGATCGCAACGCGATACTTTCAAAAATCGCGTCGCGTCTCGGCAAGTTTAATAACCGGATTCGGAATCTGACGCGCCGTGATCACCGTCTGATCCGGGCATGTCTCCTTGCTCCGAACTCTCATCATCACTTTCCTCGGGTTCCGGATTCGAAGTCGTCTCGGCGGTATGAATAACGTGGCGCCTCCTCGACGTCTTGGGGGACAGATAGAGCTCTTCTGAATCTGAAGAACTGCCAGAATCATATCTCGCTGCCCCGACAGAAACACCATGCGCCAACTCGCCCTTCTGGTGCTCCTTCCTGTCATCGTGCCTGAGGCGGCTACTCGGGACACTTCTTTCGAAATATTCATCATCTTCCAAGTCTGTTTCAACAGTCTCTAGGCCGTTATTCACCTCGCCCTCTGCGTCACTTGTCATGTGATCAATAATGCTCTTTGATCTCTCGAAGCGCAACGCCCATTTCATCAACCGTTTCAAGCTCGTATCTTCGGGAGTCATGCCTTTATCAAGCAATTTAACGCGTATGTTCCGTTCAACGCCGTCCCAAAAGATCTGTACCAAATGCCTTTGATTGATGCTAGGAACTCTCCTCGCAAGCGATTGGACCTGCCGTGCGAAATCTCGGACTGTCTGCTGGCCTTGGCGCGCGTTCATCAACTGCATCCGTAATTGCTGTTTGAAATCAGCCGGAAAACAGTAATCGAACAGCGCTATGTAGACATCCTTGACCGTCCATTGCTTCAGGCACGTCGCTACATGTTGCATGAAGAATTTGCTTGCTGACCCACTCATGAAATTCACCAATAATTTCAGGGCCAACTTATCCGACAATTCAGTGAGATTGATCCACGAATCTACTTCGAACGTCCAATGATCAAAGACGTCGATGTCCGGTTTGCCGTTCCAAACGAATGGATGGTTCAATTTGATACCGTGCGTAGCCTTCGATGTCTTCTGTTCCCTCTTCTTCCCTTTCTTCTTGCAATTCTTACGAGCCTTCTTTTTCGCAGCACGGAAGTCCTCGCTCTCGGAAGAAGACGTGGATTCATTCCCAGATGTCGAGGGACTAGCCGATGTCGAACAATCAGAAGTAGGCGGACTTCTACTTTCGCTTGTAGTTGCCCTGAACCATCCGCCCTCCGGCAGTTGTGATGCAGGCCGCATAAACTCTTTCGGTTTGCTGCCTGCACGCCGGTTACGTTCGGCTTTCATCCGTGCGGATTTTTCACGCGCTGCCTTGGATTTTGCAATCGGTGAGTCTGGAACCTCTACCGTTACTGCCATAAATCTGATTCCATCCATCCAATATCCTTTGATGGAAGATGTCGCTCCGGCAGATTCATCGTTCTGCGGCGACAAACTTTGGACTATTCCTCTGTCCATTGGTTCTTCTGCATCTGAACTCGACGCGAACCAGGTAGGAAAAAACTTATTTCCTATTACTACAGGCTGTGAGACCCTCGCAGCCTTTATAGCCGTAACTTTCGGGGTTAAAAACACGCCCTCCGGACTTTGCGTGTCCACGGCTTCAAGCAAGCTTTGATCATTAACCTCTGGCTCAAAACTCGAGCCACGAGGTGAGTCTATTCCGTCAGACTCTGCTCGCTCTTCCGCATATTCACTGATAGCGGGAACATCCAGGACATTCACAGCACCTGGGAATACAGTTGTCCGGCTCAGTACATCGAGCAAGCTCTCGACTGTGATGCCTCCATACTCAACACTGAGTTGGGCATCATCGGCCGCCTCCTGCGCGATACTCGCGACTGAGGTCCGATCACTTGGCGCCCCATTCTTGGCGCCAAGATTTGAAGCCGGTATGCTTTCCATTCGAAGCACGCCCTCCGCTTCATGGCTACCCCGCAAATGCTCGAGCGGGGCACTACCATCGGCCGCTTCCACCAGAACACTGTCCTGGGAAGTCCGAATATCAAGCGCGGCCGAAGTGTACATCTTCCCGCGCATATTCACCATGCTGTACGTCGCGTAGTGAATGTTACTTTTGCGCCTGCGCGTTTCCAACCGGATGATCAGTCCAGTTGAAGTCAACACGAAATAAGAGAAATTTTGGACTCAAAAAAAATGTGAGGCTGCGGAGTTCTTGGATAAGAAGTCGCAGAACACAGTGATCCAAGTCGGGTGAGTTTTACTTAGACTGAGATGTTGAGTCGGTAAAGCTCCGTGTTTGACGAGGATGCCTAACTACTGGTAGGTACTGACTATTTATACTATCTAGGACTAACTACGGAAACTACGGAATAACTGCGGCAGACTGCGGCAGCGCTGTGCCGCTGTTGCAATCTACTGCGCAACCGCGCCTTGACCGCGCCGCAAGCCTGCGGCCGCGCGGCGCGCTGCGCTGTTCGGGACTCGGTGCCGAGAGCCGATGCGAACCCTTACACTTAGGGCGAAATTATTCAGGATGTGCAACAAGTCTGTGGGGGTCCACAAGTAAGTGTATACTAGGATACATTAGACCATAGGCAATGGGTTCGGTGTTGAATCATAGCCCGGAACCGCATAGCCTCGGGCATCGGGCAACTCGGACATCCCCGAATGTTCTTATTTATTCTACTATGTTCTTCACTGAGTCAGAATGACTCCTCGCATTATGACTCGTATACTTATGACTCGTAGTTCTTCTATTTAAGCAGCTGTTGTAACCTGAGTAGAAATATTGAATTACAACTATCTTTCCCCCATCAATACTTTGTGGGGGGAGGATTTATTATACTCGCGTGGTCCACAACATGAACAACGAGTCTTGAGCTCTCGAAGAACCACTGCCGGTTCTTTACATCAACAACCTACTCGTAATATTCTCAACATTCGGGCTTTTTTCCCAGTCCCAGGAGTTCAAAAGAAAGGGCAGTAGGGTAAAAGTATGTGATTTTGCAGTTGGCTTTGATTCTTGAATGTTCGTAAAACTTCGGGTGTGATCTATGCGCCGTCTTTTTCAAACTCCGACTGACATTGACAGCACGGATCACACCCGGAGGTCTGGGTTACCGAGACAGCTTGAGATTGATCGATCCTCTTCCTGCCACCATGAACCTGAACGACGCGACTACAGAGTCGCTTCTTAGGCTGATGACCCAAGTCTCCATCACTTTGTGCTCTCATTTTCTCTCCACAATATCCAGTGCTAAAGCCTCATTAGTCGCCAGGGCGATAAGCTTTTCAACGCGGGTCAGTTTGCGGCCGCAAAAGCAAAGTACTTGAAAGACGCCAGAGAGCTCGTCGGTGCTGCATTCCCGCTCCCGTCTTTCTCCGGAGGCGACTCCGGCGGCGTAATTTCTGATGTCTACATCGGCCTCAATCCCTGGGAGCGCGCGAATATGATGGGCTGCTGTGTCGGGATCGCGAGGTGTCTGCGTCGCGATAACAACATTGAAATGGTGCGCAAAGCTCAACGATTCTCCATCTTCGATTTTCCCGACGATGTTCTGCGTAACAGGCCCTCGCATGGTGTGAAGAGGTCAACGCCCTCTATCGATGCGGCTATTACGGCTCCCCGCAGCCCGTCTATGGTGAGTTTTTTCCTCGTAACCGCATAGGAGAAGCATCCAACCTATCCTGTATCTCAGACTGGATGGATTTCTTGTACAACTTGCCAGAGTTGACGCTCATGAAATCGACTGCTCTTTGTCTTGCTTCGGATATTTTCGCCGAGCTGGGCAATTCCGGGACGGCCACGACGCGGCGGTGGAATGCACACAAGACCTCGAAAAATTGCGCGATGAATCATCAGACGCGCGCGCTGCACGCCGTACTCGACGCCCCCCTGCGCACCAAACTCTTGGAACTGCGGCACCCTGATCCGCAGGCGACGCTGGGCACTGGCCCTTGCCTGACTGGGCTGCAAGTTCGCGGATCCTGGGCGCGGCTGAACGTCGGGAGGCTTGGCGGTGTCACGGACGGGCGCGAGAGTTTCGCCAGCTTCATCTGGAACAGTAAGTTGCGCTGTCTGTATCCGAACATCGCCCTGAAGTACCGTGCAGGCAATCTGTACGTCGCGGGAGGGAGAGTATCGTGCCACGGACCCTTCCATCGCGACATGTGGGCCCTCGATCTCAACAATCCTGACGCATGGCGCCAGCTTCCGGACTACCCTATCCCTCTCCATATCTCTGGCAGGTTCATCGGCTGGAGCATGCTCACTCACAACGACACCGCGCTGCTTTTCACCGGCCGCCCCACCATCGACCTCTTCGACCTCGCGAACGAGACTTGGTCTTCGTTCGACACGACGTATTCTGTGACCGCCGCAGACGTCCGCGCGGGCGTCGTGGATGGCTGGCCGTACCCCGGCCGGCAGCTCTGCGACGCGACGATGCAGATCGTGGATGGAAAGCTGTACGTCTTCGGCGGGGCGCACGCGACCACGCTCATGGGCTGCAACCTGTTCATGGAGCTCGACCTGACGACGCGGGTGTGGCGGCGCCTGAGCGGGTACGTGCGCGCACCGAAGGACGCCGACTACGCGTGTCCGAGCCCGCGCAAGAGCGCGGCCAGCTGGGCGAGCCCCGATAAGACGCGCCTGTATCTTCTGTTCGGGCACTTTGACCGCGAAGCGCCGAAGCCGGGCGAGTTGCACCGCGCCGGGGAAGCGTTCGGGCACGAGGATTTCTGGAGCTGGAGTATCAAGGAGGCGCGCTGGCGCCGGGAGCGCATGGCTGGCAACCCTCCCTGCGCTCGGACGGAGTTGTCGTACACATATGCGAGTTTCGGAGTGGGATTTTTGGGAGAGTGCGCTCACCGGCAGATTTTCAGAACGCAAAACTCGGGAAAGCAATCGTGTTCGGCGGTTATCACCCGACGCTGCCCACGCACGTCCTCACGGCAGGCAAAGAAGTCCAGTTCAACTACTCGTATTTTGCGGACACGTTCATCTACGACATGGATCCGCAGGCCGCCTCCACTAACGCTGACGCAGAACCGACGCTCCGCGCCCCGAAATGGCGGCAGGTGCTGACGCCGGGGTTCCCGACGTACCGCTGCCAGGGGCAGCTCCTGTGCGACGGCGCGACGGGAAAGACGTACCTGTTCGGCGGGTGGACGAACTGCCAGTACATCCCGACGCGCACCAAGATGCTGTCGCGCAGCTTCGGCGACGTGTGGGAGCTGCGCGTCGACGTGCCGGGCGGGCACTTTGAGGCGGTGAATGTAGAGGAGGAGGCGCGTGTCGCGCGCGCGGGGCCGTGGCAGCGCTGCTTTGCGTGCGCTGCGGCGGGGCCGTGGAAGAAGTGCGGGGGTACGTTTCTGCTTTTGTTCAGGTTTTGGTTGATTTGATTGCTAACGTGCCGATTTAGGGAGCTGTAATGGACGTGTATTTTTCTGTGGCGCGCCGTGCTTGCGGGAGGGGTGGAAGGAGCACAGAGAGCTGCACCACTGTCGCAAAACCTAGGTTCAACTTTGCGCTTATTCACTTATGGTCTCCGGTCGGCACCGAAGAGAAACTGTTCACGTATGTTTTTCCAAGTCTGGAACACTTGTAAAACAAATTAACAACGCTTCAGGCACCGAGAAATATTGATTGACGCTACGCGAGGTAGGTAGGTAGGTAGGTAGGTATAAGGTATCATTACACGGCATGGCGAGGAAATTAGAAACAGGTGCGCGATCATGTGGTTTATGTGCCATGTGGAACTGTGTGAAAACGGGGGCACATGGGGGCGATCAGCGGCCCGAAACAGTTCGAAACTTACCTGACATGAGCGGCCATTGAGTGCGCTCACTTGAGCTTAAGACTTGACCCAGCGCGGCGGGATCATGAAAATCTCCGGATATGAAATGCTCTTGGGCGCTCGCGTTCTTCGTCGCGTCTACCGGCGCGCAGCTCGTCACCGACCTTACGGGCTCTGGCTGGACGCTTCGCAGTCAGAATGGCAGCATCTCTGTCCCTGCTACGATCCCTTCGCAGCAGTATGTCGACCTCTATAAGGCGCGCGTCATCGACGACCCGCTCTACGGCACCAACAACACCGATCAGTCCTGGGTCACCCTGCAGAACTGGACCTACACCTCTCGCGCGCTCACCGACCTCCAACTCGGCAACCTCATCGCCTCGACCCACCTCGTCTTCCAAGGCCTCGATACGTTTGCGCACATCACGCTCTGCAACCAGGTCGTCGGCGACACCAACAACATGTTCCGGCAATACATCTTCGATGTTACCGCCATCCTGCGCGCGTGCGGTACGACGCCCCAGCTGACCATCAACTTCGGCTCTGCGGTCAACATCACGCACGCGCTCAGCGCCGGCCCTGACGCGGACCTGGACGATAACTTTGCCGACAGCTGCAGCACCACCAGCGGCGAGTTCAGCTGCAAGCCGTATGCGCGCAAGGAGCAGAGTGACTTCGGCTGGGACTGGGCACCGTCGCTTGTCCCCGCCGGTCCGTGGCAGCCAATCTACGCCGTGCAGATGATCGTAGGCGAGGTCTACGTGAGCAACACGCTCATCGACATCTACCGCAAGGGCCAGATGAACAACCTGTCGCCGGACCAGACGCAGCCCTGGGTCTTTAACTGCAGCATGGACTTTGTCGGCACGCTCATCGCCGAGAGCGGCATGACGCTCACGCTCACCGACGCGAACAATAAGCAGGTCCTTCGCCAGTCGCTCATCGGCATCACCAAGTCCAGCGGCACCATCACCGGCAGCACGACGATCAGCGCGTCCGCCGTCCAGCTCTGGTGGCCCAACGGCATGGGTGCCCAGACGATGTACACCGCGACCGTGACGGTCAACGGCCTCCTCGGCATACCGATCACGACCGTCCAGAAGAACTTCGGATTCCGCACGGTCGTGCTCAACCTCGGCGCCATTACCGATGCGCAGCACGCGCAAGGCATCGCGCCGGGTGCAAACTGGCACTTCGAGATCAACGGCCACGAGTTCTACGCAAAGGTACGCCTTTGCAATTGCCACACCAGCCAGAATCTGACCAGCCAAGGGCGCCAACTTCGTCCCGCCGGATCCGTTCTGGCCACGCGTGAACGAGACCAAGATCACGCAGCTCTTCGAGCTCGCACAGGCGTCGCATATGAACATGTTCCGCGTCTGGGCGTCTGGCACGTACCTCCCGGACTGGATCTACGACCTCGCTGACCGGACGGGCATCCTGCTCTGGTCCGAGTTTGCGTTCTCCGACGCCGAGTACCCCAACACGACGTCGTACCTGCAGAACTACGAGGCCGAGGCGTACTACAACGTGCGGCGCGTCAACCACCACCCCAGTCTCGCTCTCTGGGCCGGCGGCAACGAGCTCGAGGCCATCATCCTCGCCTACTTCTACAGCGCGACGGACCCGGGCGCGCTTCAGCTGCAGTATGAGCAGATCTTCGCGGAGCTCCTCATCAAGTGCGTCTACGCCAATACGCGCTCGATCAGCTACATCCCGTCGTCGACGTACCACGGCTACCTCAGCCTCGACTTCAACTCTGTGATGCCGCAGAAGCCGCGCTACTTGAACACGTCGGGCCCGGACGCGCTTTACGCCGACACGGACGCGTACAACTACTACGCGCCGACGTTGTTCGATATCACCAGCTACCCCGTGGGCCGCTTCGCGGACGAGTTTGGTTTCCACAGGTACGCAGGTTTCGCCACCTGGTGTGCATCCATTCACGCACCAGAGCAGTATGCCCAGCATGCTAAGTTGGGCTGCCGCGGCCCCCCCGGACCAACTGCAGTACCCCTCCGAGACGATACTCAATCACAACCGCCACTATCCGTTCGGGGCCACGGGCGACACGGACGCGCTCTCGCTCGCCGGTATCACCGAGATGACCGCGGCGGTGCAAATGTATCTGCCTGTGCCGAACAAGCGCGACTCGCTCGCCAACTTCACGTGCGTATCGACTCTGCTGTACGCCCCGAACGTTGCTGATTCCCGATACGATAGGGCGTGGTGCTGGTCGACGCAGGTTGTGCAGGCGGACGACATCGCGCATCAGATAGCGTTCTACCGCCGTGGCTCAGGGATGGCCGAGCGTCAGCTCGGGGCGCTGTACTGGATGCTGAATGACCAATGGTCAGACTATTTTCTTCTCGCCTACGCACTACTGACGCGTAATCCAGGGCCGCGCCAACATGGTCGAGCGTCGAATCCAATAACCGCCAGAAGGTGCTCTACTACGCGGGGAAGGACATCTTCTCGCCCGTTATTATCAACGCGTACTACAATACCAGCGCCGGCACGTCCGACCTGCAGGTCTGGGTCACCTCGGACTTGCTCACTGGCGCCGCCGCCACCGTCTCGTACGCGTGGGTCAACTTCGCCAGCAGCGCGATCACGATCGGTGGGCACTCGACGGGCACCGCTGCGGTGGCCGTCGGCGCGGTCAACTCGACGCAGGTCTTGCAGCTGCATTACACCGACCTTTCGAGCGCGCTCACAGCCGGCGGTGTCTCCGCGGCGGACGCGCTGCTGGTGCTCACAGTCACCGCGAAGGCCGGCACGACCATGTACACACACAGCGCGGTGTTCCACCCGGCGACGCTGGCGCAGGCCGCGCTCCGGGACCCCGGGCTCACGCTCGTCAAGCCCCAGAGTAAGACCGGCGCGACGACTTACACGTTCACCGTCACCGCGACCATGGCCGTCGCGGCGTGGGTCTGGCTCGATGTCGCGACGACCGCGGTGCAAGGCTACTGGTCCGATAACGGATTCTGGCTGCAAAAGGGCACGAGTAAGCAGGTAGTGTTCACGGTCTGGAACGACTGGTCTAAGGACGGGTGGATCGACGGCGTGACTGCGCGGAGCGTCTGGGATAACACGCTGCCATGATGAATGAATATACGTCCACAAATTGAGTTAATTAAATTTGTCGGAAAAACGTAAAGAGTCCTTAAAAGATGTACTCTTATTACCCATTATAAGGCCTTATAAGGCTATTGTAATATATTGTAACAGCATCGAAAGCCTTATAAGGTGACTGTAATGGCATTAAAGGACCAAAATCCCCAATAAGCCAATTATCAGAGGAAAGACCCCTTAAGTATAGGGCCTTATAAGCGATTTTTTAAATTTCCGACATATTTTATGTAGTGCAGTTAATGGTTTTAATAACTTCTTTATTCCGTTCGACGTTTATTTACTTTCCTTGTTTGGTTTTTGAGTAGCAGGCATCCTGGCTGACACGGTTCCGGTGTCGTATGTACCACACTCTTGGGGTCTGTATCACTCAGAACGCCGCGAATGAGGGACAAGGAATTTATGCGGGTGCGTAGAGTCTTTGTAACGATATATTATCTAGCACCATCTGTGTCTTCTTCTGCCAACTTCCAAGCAAGGTCTGTGCCGATACAGTCAGCGCTCACTACTACAAACTACAAAGTTCAATCTACAATAATTACATATGTACGGTTGTTAACCGGGAAGAGTTGAACGGCCAGATCTTTCACCAAATATCTCCATGAATATAGCTTCAAATCATTGGATCTAAGTTGTGCACTGGATCTCCTTCACGTGTAATACATGCCACAATTGGATAGGAGGAGTAGTTGGGGAGACAATCAATCTCAAGACAGTCCCATCGCTTGCACATTGATGACAATGATAGCTCGTTGAATTCTGGACTGGAAATCTCTTAAATTGTCGTCTTCTTAGGCATCTAGGAAGTAAATTCCACGATATTGAAGTTGAAGGGTTCAACAGTAAAAAATGTGAACGTCGAAACTCTCAGTCTCGCAAAGTTCGAGTGAATCGACTCGCGTCAAGCAAACCTGAAGGATCTGATGAATGCAGTCCATCAATTGGGGTATACATGTATAGCATACAGATATCACAAATGGTTAATGCTAAAAGATCGTCCATGTGCATAGAGAGAGAGACCCAGAACAAGAGGAGTAATAAATTAAGCACTGACAGTAGTCTGGACGAAGGGTTAGCTACGGAACGGTAGGCAGGATAGAAATGGGTACCATTTGCAGCGTGACGAGGGTCTGCGCGAGGAGGCGGCCCTGGACAGCCGATCCCGTCTCCATCGTGATCCCAGTTTTTCCGAGCATGACGCCGGCGAGCTGCGAGCCGGCGCCGGCGGTGATGGCCCCGGTGACGACCCATACAACGTTCTGGGCGAGCGCGCCCCCGGTGAGCGTCATTTTTACGCCGGTCGCGATCTCGAATGTCCCAGTGACTTGGAAGATCCACGCTGAAACAGAGCGCGTCAGTTGGGTCCAGAGGGCGCAGTGTGGATGCAATTTACTGTCAGTGGCGCCGCCCGCAATAGTGATATCGCTGTCAACGCTCACCGCGCTTCCCCAGGCGTAGAGTCCAGGCGAAAGGATAAGGCCGCCAATAGAGCCTAGGACATAGTCGCGTCGTCAGAATGCGTGCAGGACTGCGCGATAGATAAATAAATAAAACTGACCGCCGTTGAGGTTCAAAAAGTCAGGGTTCGCGCGGCCGATCGCGTCGGTGTACGCAGTGCCCATATCGGCAATCGCGGTAGTGAGCGTCGCGGGCGCGGGCGCGGTGTAAGATGCGGCGAAGAGCTCCCCTGTGACTTGGCTCGAGGTCGAGAATTGGCCGGTCGGGTCAAGAGTGAGCGAGAACCCAGTCAACCCGTCGCCGCCGATGGGGCTGACGGCCACGGAGCCCGCTGGAGGAGGCTCTCAGAATTGCGGCGGCGGCATCGAATAAATGAATGCATACTGATGACGGACGGCGCGACTGAGGAGACACCGGTTTCGGCGAGGACCACGTAGTTGACGGCGGTGCGCAGGTTGACTGCGGCAGGCCCTACAGCTGCGACGCTCCCGAGAACAGCCTGCGCAAGATGCAAGTCAGCATAGAAAGACGCGGCTAGGGCCAGTAAAAACATACCAAGAAAGAGATCGTGAAAATGTTGGAAATCATGATAATTGGGAGGACGAGGAGGAAGCTGAGAGGGTGGATTGCAGGAGGGATTGGGATGAAGCTCAAGTTGATACTATTATTCACTCATCTTAAAGGGGTTTATATACGTTTTCAAGAGCATGGTCCAGGTCTATCCATACATGTGCCCGCACTTCCACCGCTACTTCGAAAACATCGTCATGCAAAATCCGGAGGCGCCTGATCAGGATATGCGCTTGCATTCCGAAATTTCAGCCACAACATCACAACGAGGTGCTACTGCCGGAGCCTAAAACACCCCAGTTCTGTCGGAGGCGAGCCGTGATTAGAATGCCTGGAACCACATTACACCGGGGGTTGCAGAGCCCCTGTCGGGCGCACACCGATTTGACGCGTCATTGGACGGCGGTGAACCTGAAATTCGAAATAGATCGGAAGATGACAGTGGCGGGCAGCAACAGGGTAGCAATCAATTTGCTTCTTTCAGTTGTGCGAAGTAAATTAATATTGATATCCGTGGCCTAGCCTCAGGGCCCAGGCCCTCAGGCCCTCCAAGTCAACGCCAAGCCGAGGCCCATGCTTTGGCCTGCAAGCTCGAGCCAGGCCACCCAGCCCGGGCCTGAGTAGACATGCTTCAGTCCAATACGGCGGGTCATATATCCCCTGCGAAATTCAACCAATTTGGCTTACTGAATTCCGGTTTCTTCTTTAGGTATTCATGTCAGTTTTGAACCATTTTCGGCGATTCTGCGAAGAATTTACACTTCGCGCGGAATTCTCCGGACCGACCAGAAAGGGTCGAGGATGTGTCTCAATGGCACGGATAAAGACAGTATTAACACTGCTCCCACCCACTTATCTTTTGCGGAGCTATACATGGCTCAGTCTGTTTAAGTCCCCTTACCTCAAGCCCGGGCTCAGGCCAAAGCCAAAGCCAGGCCAACCCCTAGGGCTTGGCTTGGGCTTGGCCTGAGGAATCCCAAGCCCAGGCCCGCTCAAACCAGGCCACGGGCATCATTAGAAGCGAGGTCCTGTTTGGGATATCATGACGTCGCAGTTTAACTACTTACGAGGAAAACCACGCAGCACGGAGAGTTTGGGGTCGAATAATAAGCCAGGGAAAATACGCGCGTGTTTGCCGGGATCATTGTTTCAGGGGGTGCATGACCGCATGCACCGGAAAGACACCGAGTGCGAATCGTGTATGGCATCGTGTACAAGATTGTACGTCTGCTGTTCTGTGCAGCGGTTCCATTGACAAGTTAAATTCATTCCGAGGGACGCAAACATGTCTGTAGAATACGAACGTCGAGCGACGAAAATGCTCTCCTGGACCGGTCTGGTTCATATAACTGCTGGTAAACGACATAAAATTATTTTATTTTAAAAAAGAACACAAATCCCCCATCCATCCTCGTCCGTCCGTCCGTCCGTCCGTCCAATTCCATCCTGGCTATCTTAGCAACCCTTCATCTACTCCCCCAGATTTTATGAATGCTAGTAAATGACTACACAGGAAATTTATACAGATCCTCCCATCCATTCATCCATCCATCCGTCCAATTCCATCCTGTCTAACTCAGAAACCTTCCATCTACTCCCCGACCCGTTCAACACCCCACCGCCCCTTCCCCTTCCTGCGTCTCCACTCCCGCCCACTAACAAACCGTACCGAGCTCAACTCCTTATTGTACCGCGTCCACGCGGCCAGCGCCTCCGCGCACGCGTCCTCCGCCGGCGCCACCGCCACGACACGCGTTTCCTTGGGCGCGCGCACGCGCCCGGGGAACACGATTTCGTCCTGGCCCAGGTAGTACTCGTCGTCCGGGTCCGACGCCAATGGCACGCCGCGCTTCGGCTCCTCCGCGCGCGCGTGCACGTGCAGCGTGTGCAGCTGTGTGAGCAGCGGGAGGTGCTCGACGCCGAGGTTGAAGAGGAAGTCCTGTGGTGCGTCAGCGCGCGAAACACGCAGGCAGACGGGGGTGAACACGCACCTCGGAAGGCTCCGAGAAACGGAAGGTCACCTTAGCGCTGCGGCAGGCGAGCAGGCGGTGCGTGATCGCGAGGATGATCTCGTCGTCCCACTCCACCAGGTTGAGCTCGAGGGCGCGGAGTGTGAGCGGGTTGGTCTGCTCGATGAGGTCCAGCGCGTCCTGCATCTTCGCGAGGGGCGAGTTCACCGTGAGCGACACGAGGGCGGGCGAGCCGCCAAGAATGCTGAGCGCAGCGAACTCGGGGCCAACAAAGGTCTCGAGGAGGGGCACGGTCGGCACGATCGGCGGCGGCGCCTCGCGCATCGCCTGCGTGGCCGGGGCGCCGATTTTGAGGTGGAGGAGGTTGCTCGTGAACGGGAGGTACTCGTTCAGCTGCGTGACGGTGTGCTCCGGCGAGTGGGTGGGCAGCAGGGTCAGCGAGGTCAGCTGCTGCAGGACGGGGATTCCAACTGTGGGCAGGTGTTCGAGCGTCAAGGACACCAGAGCCGGGAGAAAGTTGAACAGGTCGATCTGGGAGTGCGGGTTGGGCGGGGCCATGGGATCGAAGGCGGTGGGGTAGCGCAGGACGTTCCGTATCGAAAGGTGGGTGACGCGGATCGCGATGTCGTCGGCATCTTTGTCCCAGAATGATGGGAAGGAGAAGGGAAAATGTGCAGGAGCATCGGGGACGTGGCACGAGTGCAGCTTCAGGTGCGTGAGGTTGGGTAGACTTAGCAGGACGTGGTAGAAGACGGGCGGGAGAAAGCCGTTGGACAAAGATAAAGTGCCCAGATTATGGAACCAAGACACCTGGTTCAAAATTCGCGGGTACGCGATTGCGCCCGAGTCTTGCGGCGCATGATTGAATCAGAGGGTGCATTAGGAAACAAAATAAAAATCGCATACCATGACGCGAGTTGACGCTTATTGACAAAGATGTGGGGATATACACCAGGTCGGCGTTGTCCTCCCAGAATTCCAGATTGTTCCCGGCTTTTTCTCCCGTTTTCCAGACAAGCGTGTGCAGGAGCTCGTCCATCCCCAGATTGCGAAATCTCCGAGAAGTGAGGACAACAGCCCGGAGCGAGGCGGTATCAAGGATGTAAGAGAAGACTCGCATCCAGACTTCATTTGGAAAGCTGATAGTGGGCGTATTCATGCTGGCGAGGGAAGGATCGCCTCAGTTTGCTGGTCGTGGTCGTGGAGCAAGCTACTGACGTCAGCGAGGCTGATGCGATTGATTGAATTAATCAATGATTGCCGGCCGCACCACTTATCGATCGCCCACAGCAAATCATCACTTTTTGAGCTCGATTCTGAGCCAATTCTCTTGCGATAAAAATGGGAGGTGTGTTTAGACGCAATATTGAGTCTATTAAATTTATGGAGCGTACGGGGATGATTTGAGTCCAGCATAAAAGGAAGAATGACATTTGGTCATTTGATCAATTTGTATATGTACATCAAAAAACTGGCACACTCCTGAGTTAGGACCCCTGATTATCCTGCTAAGGCCTGGTTTTTCCCGGGCTCAAATGTCAAGACGGATTTGAAAATTTTCGGAGCGTTTTGTCAGGACCTGGTACAGGCCTAAAAAAAATTCTGCCGAATGTCAGGACTATGAATCAGACCTCAAATCGGCCCCAAAATGTCAGTTTTTCACCCCCAGGCCTTAAAAATCGGTTCAAAATGTCAGGATTGGCTTTAAAATAACGTCAAGGCCTGCCGCTGACCCCCAAACAGAGTGTGGAAGGGTTTACAACAATGTAATTAGGCTTCCTGGTCCATCTCTGTGTCAATCTCCGTGGCCTTCTTGCATTTCCGAGAGGCTTTAACAGCCGCGTTGAAGCGACCGACGCTAGAATTGAGGCCTTTGAATAAGCTCGCATCTCCAGGAGTGAGCTTGATTCCGGGTGCTTTAATGGTCGGCACTCCGGACAAACGAGTCAGGAATGTGAACGGCGGCAGCTGGTGATACTGGTATGTTTGCAAGAATGCTGTCGCCTGTGGAACCGCGCGGAATTGGCGGGCATGTACGAGTTGGTAGACCTGAGTGCGTAGAGCTGCATAAAGTGGACAGTAGCCGGGATCGAACGGGCAACTCAAAAAAAATGAAATTACGAATCAGAAACAGGTGCCAAAGCTTCGACCTCTACGCCAGCCAAGATGAGAGACCAGACCACTCAGTCCAGCTCCTGTATGTCAGGATTGCCGACCAGGCCTTCTCCCTCCCGAAGTGCATTTTGTCAGGATTTTGACCAGGCCTGGACCTCAAAATCGCCCAGGAATGTCAGGATTTGGACCAGGCCTTAGCGGGATAATCAGGGGTCCTCCTGAGTTTCCGCCTCAACGTGGCATCCCAATAAGGCGATTTTAATCGCGGCAAGAAGACGGCCATCAATCCCTGATCAAAATTTTGCTTGCCTGCAGCAGGGCAGCGCAACGTCAGTGGGGAGTGGCGAGACCTTCTAATGAACGTTTAGTGTACTTGTTACGCAAGCATTTCGGTAGGTCTTACTTTGAACGGGTGAGCGAGTTCGAACCGGGCTGCATACCTATTTTTGTCGGTCCCGGAGTCTCTTGGCCCCCGGCTGCTCAGTGCTCGCATGAGATGCAGTAGGGAGCGTCAACAAATATTTCGCATGCCGTCCTCATTTAATTTCAATTCTATGGAAATGCACGCGGGCCGTGCTGACTTGAGATGTCCCCGAGGAATGGCAGGGGCAACACCTACTAGTAAATTTTTATTGTGTGAAATCTTCTACTCACTATACACTCTATGTAGCAGCCAAGGCTCAGCCAGCGAGTGCATATCTTCGTACATAGAATATAATGAATAACTTTGTTCAAATGGCCCGCTGCCGAAATTTGCCGACCTTGATTGCCGAGACTTGCCGCCATTGAAATCACCTTATTCGGAGGTCACGTTGAGGCGGAAAGTGAGCGGGCACTTGCTACTCTTTCAATGTGCTCTTAAAAATTGAGCAACTTATCTTCATTTTAGCCGAAGCCACCCGGGCGTATACAAAAACCAAGACTAAAGCCAGGAAAGTGCCATGAAACAAAGCTTTGCATTCGATCAATCAAGCGAACGAGAATCGAGATGCTTTTCGCTCGTTCAAAGCGGAAATTGGCCGACCCTAAGCCGGCCAATTTCCGCTGTGTCTCCATCTGGAACCATCGCCATCCTCTTTTCTTCCTTCCCATCCTGCGTGCCTTCGACTAAGCAGTGTTTTGGGGATACCTTTGCTCCATCGGTACAACTACGTGCTGCGGAATATTTCCCGGGGGTTGTCCACGAGAGCGCGCAGCGAATTTCAACCACAAGCGGAAAGAGCTTATCTCTGGGAATGCGAGGGAACACTCGAATACCTGGGTGCAAAACAGGATCACCTTGCACGATATGATCATTCGCGTTGCATGGTATCGTCAAAGCGAGGGTCACTGACATGAAGGGAGGGGCTGAAAGATAGAATCGAGTCAGATTCGGCCCCGGGATATGACGAGGAGTCACCAGCGGGACGTGCCGTCTTGATACTGATTAAGGATATTCTTAGCGCGGGGAACTACCGCCAACGCGTAATGGGTATTGTAAATCCAGCCTGATACTGATTAAGGATATTTTGAGGATATTCTCAGCGCGGAGAGCTACCGCCAACGCGTAATGGGTATTATAAATCCAGCCTGGAGATATAAAACTGGGACGAGACTGGAGAAAGAGCAACTAACCAGCAATGATGGCCCAGGAAACCTTCCGCCGTGCCGTCCCACCCTATCACAGACCGCTTCCGCAACCTCTTGGAAGTGATCCGCTGCGGAAGCTCGACCTGTTCAAAAATTGTAACATCTCCTATGGGTTGCCGTTCTCACAGGCCTGTGCGAAGCATGCCGAGGAGATGTTCCACGCGAAGCGCATATTCGTCATCTCATCTAGCACCCTTGCTCGATCCACCAGCGCCTTGAAAGATCTGGAGAGTGCTTTGGGTCAGAACTTCGCGGGAGTGAAATTTGGGTTGAAGGCGCATACATACCTCGACGAAATTATTGCCATCGCAGCGGAGTGCAGGACACTTGAGGTGGACCTCATCGGGACACTTGGAGGTGGGAGCTTGTCGGATGCGGCCAAGATGGTTTCACTGGCAAGTCCTGTATATTTTTGCCGCCCAGGATCAGTATTGACCGATCTTTGAACAGGCTCTTGCGAACGATGTCACGCAATCCGCAGACTTCTTGAAACTCCCGACTTCGCGAACCGCCGCTGTGCTACCGCCCGCCAAAGCGCCGACGGTCCCCGTCGTATGTGTTGCTACTACTCTGTCCGGTGGTGAGTTCACTAGCGTAGCTGGAGCAACGGACGAACGGGATAACAAGAAGCACCAATTCATCGTCGGGTGCGCCATCCAACTCGTCATCTTCGACGCCAAGTTCGTCACCGACTGCACCCCGCTCAACCTTCTCCTCCAATCAGGCGTCCGCGCCATCGACCACTGCGTCGAAGGGATGTGCTCGCTGATGTGCAACGAGGTCACCGAGATGCACGCCAAGATGGGGCTCGAACAGCTGGTCCCGGCGTTGCTGCGGTGCAAGGCGGATGGTGACGCCAAGACGGATGTGGAGGCACGTCATCTCTGCCAGATGGCCGCAGTCAACGCCGTCGCCGCGTTCAGAGTTTACACCCCGTGCGGCGCCTCGCATGCTATCGGACACATGCTGGGTCCTTTCGGCGTTGGGCATGGCGAGACGAGTAGCATCCTGCTCCCCGCGGTGTGCAAATACAATGCGCTCCACCGCGCAAACCTCGAGCGCCAGGCGCTTGTCGTGGCGTTTCTGTGGGGTGTTCCTGAAATGCGACGCTTGGCGGAGAGCAAAGGGTTGGAGGAAGGTATCGCTGATCTGGGAGACCTGCTCGACGTTTTGTTCCGGGTGTTGGATATGCCGCGAACCTTGAAAGTGGTCGGCGTTGGGCGGGACAAGTTGGATCAGTTGGCGGAATACAGTCTATTGGACACGTGGTCCGCTACGAATCCCGTTCCGCTCACGGAGAAGGCGCAGGTCATGGAGATATTGGAAATGGTCGCCGGTTGAGCTGTTCACCTTGCTATTTTACATTCGTAAAGACGTATAGAACTTGCCATAGCAATTTGTTCCAAACGTGGCCTGCGTTCTACCAAGAATTCATGCTCGCAGTTCGTATCGGATGAGGTAAATGTCGGCTATGTCACCACAGTCCTGGAATCTCGGTAAGTGGATTATATTACGGTCGTGAGTATGCTGACTTTGCACGGAATCTCATTGTAAGAAATTCAGGATTTGAACCAGAACGTCGAAATGCCGAGACTCGGAGAAGGAGTCATCGTGAAGCAAAGATACTCTTCCTACGTACATTAATGGTCTTGACTCTTCCGTCTTTCGCCCGTATTGAGCCACGCTATTCTTGTACTCTGGACAGCGTATTCTACACATCGTTTCACGATAATCTGACAATTAGTGCGGGCCCTACACGAGCGCCGGCGTCTCGACGAACATTGTTTCCGATAGCCCCGGCGGGTAACGCTCCCCCTGCTGCGCTTCGGCGTCTGCAGCGAGCTTCCGGATCGCCGCGACATCCTCCGCTGACAGCGTCAGCTTCGCCGCTGCGACGTTCTCGTGCAAGTACTAGATCCGGAGCGCATGAGCACGGTGTAAGTTACTAACAATAATCCACCGAGACGCCGCACCTTGATCTTCTTTGTTCCCGGGATCGATATTATGTCCGGGCCTTGCGCGAGCAGCCACGCAAGCGCTACTTGGCTCGAGCTCGCCCCGTCGTACTTGGCGCCCATGGCGGCGAGCCCGTCCACGATCTCTTTCCGTCGAACAAAAAGTAAAATCTTCTTCGACTGACTAACAAATCTTCTTTATGCTTGCCTTGACTGTTTCCACACTGTTTCAGATGCATCCATGATGAGCGCATAATGTAGTTTGAGATTCAAAATTTTGGTCTGTTTACTGCCAAAAGCGGAACCGTGATGTGGTGACGTGCACTGTACGACATCTGGAATCCCATCTTCGCCTTCGATTCAGCAGCAAGCCTGGATGCAGGGTGTTAGCACAACATCAGAGGTGTACAGAAGTGTCAACAACGGCCTATAGGTCGGCTTGAGTCGTCTAAATTGTAATCCTGCCCAGGGTTTAACAACCCGTCTAGTAACCTGTGCGGTCGCCGAGTAGTAGTACGAGACGAACGGCTTCCTCGTTCAGTCCTGGGATGTAAGGCCACGAGTGTCGTACAGGTGGGAACTGATAGGAGCCGAAGACGGAGTGATATCCGCTGAGGAAGAGGATGCGAGGTCGTAGGCAGCGCCATATGTAGTGCCACAGGTGAGAATCCAGTGTTCCTCGTAATCCCGAGGGAACAAGAGTCAAGCAAAGGTAAAGCCTGAGATTAGACGAGGTAGAATCTAAAGTACAGGAGTTTCTACCTCGGGTTTATATACCAATATAACTAGGAGTCCGATCGTGTCAACCCTATGTGTTGTGTTTCAATATACCGACAGGGATGTGATCGCGAGTTGTCGGAGTATCGTGATCGTGCGTTATCCGGTTGCTCGGGGTTTGATGTTTAGCCAGGGAATGTATAGGCGACCGGTATATGATCGCGAGTTGTCGGGATATCGAGGTCGCGTGTCGTCTGTCTTTAGGATTTTGGTGCTATGTGTGACTTGTCGCGACGCGGTCGCGGGATAACGCGTTCCCGTGATCGCGATCTGACCCGGTGTTCAAGATTGAAAAGCCGGATCATGACAAGAAGGATGGGACGGGACGCGCCGCTTGATGGCGATGGTCAATTCCCACCTGATAAGCCCTAGTAACCTCACTAGTTGGGCCGGGTGTTGTGGGCGTCTTGGCTGGCCTAGTTAGGGTCCGTTAAGGTCGTGTAGGGCTATTCGCAATAAACCTTGCAATAGCTCCAATATTTCCAATAGAAAATCCTTCCAATAGCTGCAATACCGCAGGCCTAGGGACTCGGAGATATTCGGGCGAGTCCCGCCGCATCAATCCGTGATCGCTGTGTCCCGCCCCTGCCGCCGACACCGGCGATGAAAAATCCCGATAAAAACACGAATAAATAGTCATTAAATAGAGGAAAAAAAAGCGATCTCGGGACACCCCGAGCGCCATCACGCGCCCGCCGCGCCCGCGTGGCACGGGCCGTTGTGCCGCCTTCCCGCCCTGTGCGCACCGACCAGTGCAGGTAAAAAGACGAATAAATAGTCATTAAATAGAGAAAAAAAAGGCGATCTCTGGACACCCCGAGCACCATCACGCGCCCGCCGCGCTCGCTTGGCACGGGCTGTTGTGCCGCCTTCCCGCCCTTTGCACGCCAACCAGTGCAGGTAAAAACATGAATAAATAGTCATCAAATAGAGAAAAAAAAACTGAGGAATGATACTACTCTTCCTCTTCCGCTCCAGCCTGCCCAACATCGTGATCGAGGGTCAAGGTGGCCACCTGGTGGATGAGCTCCGACACCTACCTCTCCTGCTCCTCCTCACCCTCGTCCTCCTCCTTGCCATCATTCCCATCGTCTCCCTCCTCCTCCACAGGCGGTATCCACCCCACCGCCATATCCTCCGTTACAAACTATGTCCATCCCGTTCTCCTTGCGCTCACGCTCCCTGTCTTGTCTCCTCGCCGCCCTCTCCTCACACCTCGCCTTTGCTATCCCCGGCAGGATCGCCCCAGTGAACCCCCGCTTCTTCGACAGCTTCCAAAACCGCTTCATGTGCCCCAGATCAGCTCTCCCACGTTCCAGCCGATGCAGAAGGACCAGCACCGCTGAGTTGTGATTGCCTGCCTCCTCTAGTTCGACCTCTCGGCGTCGAAGGAAATCATCCTCATTGTTGATCCATGTAATGACGCGGCGAATTTCCACATTCAGATGCTTGATTTCCTCCTTGGCACGAAGGAGGCGGAAGTACTTGTCCATCGTGTGTCGGCAAGCCGGTCGAGTCCACGGCTTGGTGTCCAGCTCCCCGTCTGTCGCTCGAAGCAAGTCAAAGTCGGCAAGAAAGGTGTACTCCACTACCTCTTCCCAGTTCAGTTGTGGTGCAGGCGGCTCCCAGAGACAAGGCCGCAACATTGTATCGGTGGATCGCATTCTTCACGGCGCCTGAACGAGCCTGCAATGCCTTTGCAATATGGTGACACATCTTGTACCCTGAAAAATATATTTAGCAAGTAAGTGCCCTGGTGGAGACGCGGACAAACCAGTCTGCGACATGTTAATCTTTGTGAGCTCCAGCAGTCGCTCAACAATCAGAAGCTCCAGCGTCTATATACTTCCTCTCCTTCAGAGCCTTCACCGCTGATTGGTACCCTGGAGAATCTGTGGTCCAGCGCTCATTGATCTCGAGCCAATCTTCCAGGTCCTGCATGGCTGTCATATCTCGCGTGTATACTTTGTCAGCATGGGCTTTTGCTCGCTTTGCCGCCATGACTTGAGAGGGATTGTAGGTACTGTCCGCTGCGGTCGCTGCACGTAGGATCTTTCGAACAGTAGTTAATTTCGCCCTGAGGTAGGTGTCTTTAGTCCATCATTTATTATCCATAAAACAGCAACGTACTTGCTGGTGCTCAGATTCACCAATTTCTGGACGTACTCCATCTCCAGCGTCACGACCTGCTCTGCCGACGAGTTCTTCTTCATCAATAGCCATGCCTTCTCCTCTTCAAGCCACTCGTGAAAGACATCGGCCGATTGAATCCCTTCTCGTGCCATCCAGGTCTTAATGGCATCCTCAGTCTTCAGGATGTCAAGCGCCTGGTCGTAGTTGTTACACAAGAATTTACCTGGCAAAAAAATCAGTCGCAAAGTCATCCAATTGCCGAGACAGTCTTACTCAAATTCGCATACGTTTCCATGCTGTCAAAGTGCTTGATGTAAGTCGTTATATCCTGCTGACAGTGGAAGCAACTGGCATAGCGGACGGAGTGAGCGAGGCCGTTGGATTTGGAGAAGAACCGCTTGCAGCCTTCAAGGTCCTCCAAGCCCAGACCCTCAATATAGTTAGCCAGGAACTGCAGCTGGCATAACCAGTTATGCGCATGGCCATGAAAAGCTCCGACCAGCATCTTGAGCAGTGCCTCCTGCACCTTCGGGCCCAGCTTACTGTTCCGAATTTTCGCCTCCATGTGGCATCCAATATCGTACCCGGGCCCCGACCCCTTCGGGTAACAATCGAGCAGCTCGTCAATGATTGCCATAGGATATTTTGCCCCGTAACCCTGTTAGATATTTAAAATGAAGGCTCATGAAGCAAGACGCACAGCTCCCTGCTCCGAACCATGTCACACAAGAGCAGGACAAAGCCATGGCGACAAAGCACAAGGAATATTCCAGTCTCATCGAAAATCCCCCACATCTTGGCCGTAACATCATTGATCATGTTCTTCCACCGATCGGAACAATACAAGTCCTCGCCCTGAACTGATATTAGCTGACGTACAAGAAGAGTAGTCGGGCACTCACTGGAATGGCATCGGTAGGCAGTGTGTTTGCCAGCTTTTCCTTCACCCATGCATCAACTTTTCCTGTGCAATGTAGTACCCATCCTCCGCATCTCGCGTGTTGGTTTGCTCCTTCAACTTTGCCACCAGTTCGCCCATCTCATTGTCAACTACTCCCTCTGCACTCCCCTCCTTTCGCAAAACCCGTCTCAGAGACTCGTTCCCATCCATGGTGATGAGCATCGAGAAGATGAGCTCCTCCTCTCCTTCCAGCTCGTATGTACAGGCAGGACAGGCATTCTTCAATCACCAGCTCTGGTCGCGCCCGAGGAGGGCCAAAACCTTGCGTTCTATATGCCGCCAAACGTCGAGGTAGAGGTTGTAACAGATTAAGAACTGCTGGCAAAGGTAAAGCTTGTAAGGCTCCTTTAAGGGATAAACAGGTTAGGTACTTCATACGAAGGTGAAATGTGAACTCACGCCATGGAGATCGCACAAGGTCTTCACAAAGCCTTGAATCGCGAAGTGAGGACATCGTACATGCGCAACTCGGAAGAACTCCAGTGTTCGAGTGGAAATGGCGACGGTCGATTCAAACGGAGCACATGGAAACAAGCCCTGCTTGATCAAGGCTGCAGCGACACCCTGCCCTCCAGCATCCAAGCAAGCGTCTAAAGTATAGGCCTCTGAGATTTGAAATGAGCTCTAGTTAAACATGCCAAAAGAAAGAAAAAATGGCTCACCAAACAAGTCGACTACATGGATAGGATACCCTCCCTCCTCGCCATTGCCAGGTCAAAGAGGCGCAGGAGTACCCAAGCCCACCCAGATGGTGTACATTGACACTATGTCCTCCATCTGGACTGCAAAGGCTTGGGTTTGTTTCTGGACTCGATCACGACGGGTTCGCCAGTCAGGGCGTTTCAGTCTAGCATAATTATTCAGTGCCACACTAGAACCTCGAAATAATCAGACGTACCGCTGCCTTTGTCGTTCAGACTCCAAATCCTGCCAAATAGCATCTTCAAACTCGCCCCCACCATGGCTCATCTCAGCTCTGGATGTACCATCCAGGACATCATTCACTTGGATTATTTCCTTGTCGTCCAGGACCTCCTGTTCTTGTGGCTCAAGGTCTATAGGGAAGGTTGAATAAATTAGCGGGCCCAAGGGGGAGAAAAAGAGACTGGACACACTCTCCATTCGAATCTGGTGCTCAGTCGCAGCCTTTGATCTCTGTTTGTCTTGAGCGGCCCGACTGCCCATGGTCACACGGGTAGGGCCTTTAGGCTTCAGGCTGACCTTCCCCGGCCATTTTGAGCTGATCAAGGCAGCTTTCTTGGATGAACCCAAGAAGCGACGAATTGAGGCTGGAGACATAGATGATTGAGTGCATAGTTGCCGCGGAGATCACAGAAACGACGCGTTGAGTCATGTCACGTGATTCATCACATCACTGTGGTGGCACGCTTGGTCGGCTCTCTCTTCTCCCCTCCCTTCACCCTCCTGCTTTCTCAAGTGCTTCCCTGGGGCCAAAACTTGCTCAATCCACTCTCTCTCAAGGTAATACATCCTTTGAGGTCCCTCTCCAAGTCTAACAACTGTACAGACATGTCTCTGCCGTGCCACCCCAGGCCATGCCACTTGCGTCCAAATTGACCATGGGTTCGTGTCCTACATTTCTACTCCTCCTCCAGTACTTTCCTCTTCTTTTGGGCCATGTCTGTAAACCGCCGGACTTGAGAGCCGACCCTGGCACTTGACAAGCCGTGTGTGCTCCCTCACTCCCCTTCCTCCGTCTGCTTTTTGAATTTTTATTTCAATTTTTATTTGTTATTTTTTGCGATCGGTTCTGATCATGCCGCCCTCCAGCGCTCCCTTGATGCAAAACGCGCTCCGGCAAGGAGTTCTCTGCCTTCGATCTTGCCCTTGGCATCGGCCCTGCCATTCCGACCCCAGAATACTTCGACATTGGGGAAGTTCTGGCTCAGGCGATCAAACTACAAGAGGACACCGGCATCTTCGATGAAGCTGAGGACATCCACCCCGCTGTTCCGTTCTGGGTTAACCCCAGCCCTTCAGCGCCCGCTGCACCTCTCCCCGTCGAGTCTCCATCCCCCCCTGTCGACGACATAAGCACCAGATCACAAAAGAAGAAAGAAAAGTCCAGAGACCGTCGTAACACCCAACATACCGCCACTCAGGTCAAAAACGGCACCCCTGGGCTCAAGGGAGTCCACCTGAAGTGTCGCGACAAGGCGATGGCCAATGCCATCCAAGTTGATGTCGATGCCAGCGACCTTGCGCACACCAAACCGGCGTGGATAGGGCTATGCGATGCGGAGAAGCAGCATGCGGATGGTATGGCCAGGCGCATTTATACTGCGGAGGAGATTATAGCACTCACGGGGGCAGACGGGCTGATGTATATTAATTGGGACGGCTGGTATATCTTTTTAACTCGCTCCTCTTCTCTTGCCTGAACGATCATACAGTCTGGCCATTCCAATCACGAACTCGCATGGCCGCATCATTGCCCTTCTCGGTGGTACCCCCCGAGGCGCCACAGGCTGGAAGGTTGTCACTGATGGTGCCGCCAGGCTCATGCGCAACAATGCTCATCATCTCAGCCACTCCGAGAAGGGCCTCCACCATCGGCGTGCCCAGGAGCCATTCCCCCAGGTCTCTCGCGGAGTCTCGCTTGGTGGCGGTCAAACGGTAAGCCTGTCGGTCGTTAGTTATTTATTTGCTCACACTGGTGCAGGAGCCGGGCGAGCTTCACAATAACCCGGCAAATGTGGCCGTAACGGATGAGCTGCTCGGCCAGGACTACTTCAAGCGGCTTTCGGGCTTTGCCAATAGTGCATTGTTATTTGTCCTCCTTGTTTCGAAGCCTCAGGCTTTTTCCTAGAGCTCATGTGGATTTTCGCTCCGTTACTCACATCGTTTTATGCGGTGCAGATGGGCATGCTCGCGGCCCGTTATCCGAATCTCACCTGGAATTTCGTCGGCACCCTCTTCACCGCCTGCACCTTCAATTTTGGCCCACGCGCCATCACCGTCCCCCACCTAGACTTCGGCAACTTGTCCTGGGGCTGGTGTGCCATCACAGCCTTCAGATGGTTTGACCCTGACGTCGGCAGCCATCTCATATTATGGGATCTGAAGCTCGTCATCCGCTTCCCACCTGGATTGACCATCATGATCCCCTCCGCCATCTGTCGCCACTCGAATGTCCCGGTTGGGCCAGATGAGAGACATGCTTCTCCTTCACCCAGTACACCGCAGGGGGGCTGTTTAGATGGATTCGAAATGGTTTCAAGAGCGACAATGACTTCGCCAGGACCGCTTCTCAGGAGGAGAAGGCTGCCCGTGCTTCAGAGGCGGCGACTCGGTGGGAGACGGGTGTTGCGATGTACTCTACAGTAGATAGCCTTGCCACAGACATCCTCAATTCTGAATAGATTTTATTTTCGCAATTTTTTACTGTCTTTGTATGCTCTTCAATGTGCCAAGTCATTGTCGGCCGAAGGTCTGATCAGTGTCAGACTGTCAACCCGACGGAGTACAAAAATTTTCTACAGCAGTCCCCTCGAGGGCAGGGCCTCTGCCAATTTTTGAGAGTAAGTTAAATATATGCACAAGGGTCAGAGAAAAGAACCAGAGCAATAGGATGAGGCTACAAAATGAAATAAATCATTTGGTCTGATTATCGCAAACACGTCAAGTTTTTGAAGGCTTTGCCTTATTTACATGCAATACTTATCCCATCTTTTGGTCTCGACCACCATGTCATCTGGCAACACTCATTCAAACAAACGTTTTGAGGTCACTCCGGAGCTGAAGAAGCGCTGGGGGCGTATGGAGGCCCTGGATAGGTATGAAGCCAAGTAAGTGAGGTTTTCTGGCCTTTTTGAGGCGAGTACTCAGTATACTCACCGGCAAAAAAACAGGAATTCTGATCTGCTGAGGGAAAAAGCGAAGCTTCGAATGCGAAAGTAGGGAGCATGTTATCAGCTTTACACACCTTCACTTCAGCTTCACTAGGAAACACGAGGTGGAGAAGGCCAGACCCGAGAGCATTGCCAAAGCAAGCGAGGCTCGGTGCAAGGCCGATGCCTCTTTCAGGGAGATGTATGTCAAATTTCCTACACTAGAAAAAAAGTGGCTAATCATAGTGCTTAGGCATCATCGCCGGTACGTAGGGACCCACAGATGCAGATATTTCTACAGGCACCGATTGTCCTTTTTTTCCAGGAAATTCCACAAAAAATACAGAGCCGCAAAATATCTGGACTATTATGTGCCCCTCTTGAACAAGTTTGGTTATGACTTGGCTGGGGTGAAAATCCATGTGCCAGACGAGGACTTCTATATGGAGGGGGACGACACCCCCCCGTGGTACAGCTTGGGCGCCCACATGGACTGCAGTCTCGACAGCAGCACCAGGCCACCATCCTCCATTTCCCTCTCCCACAGTTCTTTGTCTTCCTTCACTCAACCTGTACCCACCAATCCCAGCATCTCCACGTGTCTGCCACCCTGTCGAGTCTACCGCCAACAGCAGAACACCGCCGTCTGCACTGCCTCCGCGCACCCTGCAACTGCCGCCTCTGCACCGCACACCTGAGCTCCCAATGTCCCCGCCTCCGCACACCCCACCGTGGCTGCACGTGGGCTGCCCACGGCATCTTCGTCAGCCTCGACAAACCGTGCTGCTGCGCCCGCCGCTGCGTCATTGTCTGCTGCTTCGACACAGCAGCATGGCTTCTATGTCATTGAGCGCACACGGGTGCTGCACAATGATCGCGCCGCAGCGATGGCCATGGCTGGCGGGAACAGCTTCTGCATCTTTCTCCAGCTCGTCAATGTGATTGAGGCTGCGGTGATTCAGGCGCGATTCACAGGGGTGGCCCGGGTCCACAGCTTGATCAGCCGTGCCACAGGCCTCATCTTCTCTGATGCCCAGAGCGCGTTCGAGAATGCGGGGCCCACCGGCGTGACTGTTTACAAAGGGAACGACGAGCAGACCCACAACTTGTGCCAGCGCTATATGAATTGAATATTTTACATATATTTCTTGGATACATCTATATCTTGGGTCTCTATCTTGCTATTAAACCTAAACCTGTAGATAGAATGCTGTCTCTTGTAGAAACTGTATTTTTGGTGTGCTTTTGTCCTATTTTTACTGTAAAATATATCTTTCAGTCTTTTTATGCATCTTGACGGTTTCTGCCCATGACAACACGTGATCATGTCCATAGCATCAACAAACTCTGCAGCCTCTCAAACTACGACCACCAACATGGAATTTGCTGCCTACAATCCAGCCACCGGCAGCTTCGACACCATCCCTGTAACCCCCAGATCCGAAATGCCTGCCGGTTCGAGTGCGGCAGCGCCTGCTCTCTCTACCGCTGTTGCTCCGCCACTGGCTACCTCCTGACTCCGACCCTCTGATGCGCAAACTCCCGCGACTACCACGACCGACCCAGCGGCTCAAAGCGTGGAGGCACGCATCCCTTCTTCTGCTGTTCGACCACCTTCTGCATCCGCCAATTTAGCGTCTGAAAATCTCAGGGCGACATCCAGCTCACCATGTTCTTCGGATTCACCGCCTTCTCCTGCACCCTCCGCAAATTGTCCCGTCGATGACAGTGATGAGCGAGATGATGAGCGAGATTGGGAGGACTCTGACGTTGAAGATGGGATCCCCAATTCGAAGCCCGGCATCAGCACCTGGCGCGAGCACAATCCCGACTGCCCAGTCATTCCCCTCCGAAAGCGCTGCAAGCAGAATGCAGATACGCGTGCCACTGCAAAGAGACGGCGCGAAGCAAACAAGAAGGCAGATATGTCATTCCAAGAAAACATTGACTGGATTAACACCAAGCGAAACAAGATGGCCGAGGAGGTTGCAGAGAAGCACAAGGTGAAGGTGGACGTGGTGCTCCGCTGTCTCATGGCAAAGAGCAGCTTCAAGGCCAGCCGCAAAGTCAATTTATTTAATGCGAAGATCCACCATCTCGCCAAGCGTGTGAGGAGGAGTGGGTCTTCCTTTCCTTATTTTCACTCGTACTCACTGAATTTTCAGTGGGTCAAAATTGCTCCTTCTCCGAGCTGAAGCGCCGGGTGCTCGAGGACCCCGAGTTCCAGAACCTGATGCAGGCCGAGGAAGCTGCGCTCAGAGCTGAGCTCCTGGAAGACCGCTCAATGTCGAGCAAAGGCGCTCGCGCAACAAACGCTGCAGCCGCAGCTGATGCGCGCTTCACGATTGCCATGATCGCGGAGGAGGCAAGCTTTTTTGGTTTTTTTTTTATGCGTTCATCTTTGCTAATTCTCATGTAGATGACCTCGCTCACGGAGCCGACCGGCATGGCGGGCTTTGCCTTCTTCAGCAAGGGCCATGTTCACGACACGATGGTGCCCACGGAGGTCGAGTCTTGGGACGCCCTCACCTTCTTCCATGACATCCTGCACCTCGAACCTCGGGACGTTGGCACGCAATTTGAGCTATGGGCAGTTGCGTGCGACAAGGGTGAGTCATTTCCGAGGCGTTTTGAATGCTCTTGCTCATTTTTCTTTCAAGGATTGACCGGGACTGGCATGCTTCGCTCGATGCGAAAGGAGGTTACCAAATATATTGCAGATGGGCTCCGTATGTATCTCACTTTAAACGCCCCGAGATTTAACTGATGCACGAGTAGTTGATGCCTCGAAGAAGAAGAAGATCGCCATGAATTACGTGTCCTACCGGAAGGTGATCATCCTCGGGGCAGGCTGCATCTTGAAGGGCTACCCGTTCGAAGGCAAGCCCGTGAATCCCAACAGCATCAACGACATCGAGAGCATTCGGAAGCTCTGCGACGCCTTGAAGAGCGGCGAGTGCTTCTGGTACCAGTTGTCGCAATGGGGGAAGGAGCTCGAGAGGCTCGAGTACGAGCATTTGATAGAAGAGGGGGAGATCCAGGAGCACACCAGGAAGACCCGCAGCGATAAGAACAAGCCGTGCAAGAAAAACGACGAGCTGCTCTCTACGTGGAGCAAGGACGCGGGCACGAAGGGCTGTCGGGTTTGGGTGGAGGACAGCGATGAGGAGAGTGAGCCTGAGCGGCCGGCGAAGAGGGTTCGACGGAAGGATGCAGACAGGATGAATCAGAGCTTGGAGAAGGAGGGGGGGTCGCATCAGAAGGAGAAGGGTTCGAGGAAGCTGAAGGAGGGTGTGATGAGGAAGGAGAAGAGCTCGAAGAAGGTGAAGGAGGGCTCGAAGAGGAAGGAGAAGAGTTTGGGTAAGGCAAAGGAGGGCTCGACGAGGAAGGAGAAATGCCGTCATGAGGAGGACGAGAACAATAACCCCCGACCCAACAAGGCCAGGAAGACTTCGACCAGTTCTTCGTCGAAGACGGCTCCCGCGGCGAGCAAATCCAGCAGCAAGCCATCCAAGAGCTCTTCCTCCTCTTCCTCCTCCACCACATCGCACAGCTCCCGCAGCAGCGCAGGCTCAGGTCTGACAAGGCAGCAGGAGATGCGCAAGAAGCTAGAGTGTTTGGCTTCTGACAAACATGCTCTGACCCAGCTCTCGGGGAAGCTGCCCCCTGGGATGTGTCGTCCTGGTCCTCCAGGCATTCGGGCGATGGAGAGCGACTTGGAGAGGATGATGGACCCCGACACTGGCAATGACGAGGAGGATAGCGACTAGATTGTGGGTTTTTCTTGGCACGGCTTGCCGGCAGGTAGTTTTCTTGATGTACTGTGGTGTTCGGGGGCGCGTGCCTTTTTTTTTTTTTTTTTTTTTTTTTTTTCTTTTTTTTGGTTTTTTTAATCAGTATATCCTTTGCGAAGATGTCTAAATCACACATTTTATCTATGATTTTACCTGCTATGTTTGGCACACAGAGGGCGGGCAGGCGGTGCGATGGCCCGCACCGAGCGTGCACAGCAGGCGCGTGATGGCGCTCCGGGCGTCCCGAGATCACTTTCTTTTTCTCTAATTACTGACTATTTGTTCGTGATTTTACCTGCACTGGTTGGTGCGCACAGGGCGGGAAGGCAGCGCAACGGCTCGCGTCGAGCGTGCACAACGGGCGCGTGATGGCGCTCGGGGTGTCCCGAGATCGCCTTTTTTTTCTCTATTTAATGACTATTTATTCGTGTTTTTACCTGCACTGGTCGGTGCGCACAGGGCGGGAAGGCGGCACAACGGCCCGTGCCACGCGGGCGCGGCGGGCGCGTGATGGCGCTCGGGGTGTCCCGAGATCGCTTTTTTTTCCCTCTATTTAATGACTATTTATTCGTGTTTTTATCGGGATTTTTCATCGCCGGTGTCGGCGGCAGGGGCGGGACACAGCGATCACGACCGCCATCACAGCGATCACGGATTGATGCGGCGGGACTCGCCCGAATATCTCCAAGTCCCTAGGCCTGTGGTATTGCAGCTATTGGAAGGATTTTCTATTGGAAATATTGGAGCTATTGCAAGGTTTATTGCGAATAGCCCTACACGACCTTAACAGACCCTAACTAGGCCAGCCAAGGCGCCCACAACACCCGGCCTAACTAGTGAGGTTACTAGGGCTTATCAGGTGTCAATTCCACGCGGACCTAAATATCTGCGTCCCAGCAAGCCAGTCGGTCGTATATTCTTCGTATGGCAGTGATACGTAGTCTCCCGTAGTCAGACTCCAGATTTATTTTATTTTTAGGACAGTCAATAAAATTTTAATCTGGAAGCGATACGGATACAAAGCGTACATCGTTGATGCTCAGCCTTGCTCAATCTACTCAATGCCAAATGTGCGAGGACGGGGAGCCGGGGAGCAGGGGCAAAAGGGGTGGGGCAGAATTTGAAGCGGCAATTCTCATAGAATAACTAGAGGGTGAGTGACGGAAATAAACGTTAAAGCCAGATGGGTTGGATCGATGGATGGAATCTCGCCGTCGAAGAGTATCCGCAGGAGGTATATGAATAGCCTTCGCGGCTCCAAACCGGCAAGACTGGGTAGTATGGTGGACTCGCTTCCAATGCCACAACGAGGGACCGAATGTCGCTGCAGGCGGATAGAATTTGGAGCAACGGATCTTCACGCATGCCTCCTGTAGGGTCAACGAACAAATGCAGAACAAGATCGTGGAAGAAACTAGCTGGTTTCGAGTTGGAGAGGATCGCCTGCGCCGGCCAAAATTGAAGCGGCAGGGGAGGCGTCACGGAAGAGGCGGGGCGCCTGGTGAAAGCCAAGAACATTTCGTTATCAGATTATTCCATCCCGATACGCTTGGATTCGGGACGTCTGCGGGTAAAGAAGGGCTGGAAGGCTCACCACCGGTGCGCGCGCTTCACAACAAGTAGAAGACTGTGTGGCGACGCCGATCGAGGATGAAAGTAAGATAGAAGGTATTTGTCCCTGCTTCTAGCAGCTGATCGAGAGTGCGAAGACACTGTACAGTACAAGGCGGACTGGAAGGAAATTATGGAGGCAGCAAGAAAGACAGCCCGAGTCGCCGCCACATCAGGGATAAGTCCTATAACTAGCGGTCGTAAGACTTCAATACATTTTATTCTTGTGAAGGCGAAAAAAGACGGAGGCTGAATCGCGACCGGCAACAGATGAAAAATGGGACAGCAAAGGGACAGCAAAGGGACTATGCAGGCGTTCCTCCGAGTGCAATATATATTAATGGGTTGGTCCTATATGTTAAGACTACTATCAGGGACTGGGTAGTTGACCACTTCCAAAATATAAGACCATGGGTAACAGATTAGATAAAGCCATGCTTGGGGGAGGGAATGGGATGTTTGACGATGGCCCATGCTGAACTTGGACGCAAAGTGATGGCCGGATCAAAAGTTGTGGCCCGTTTACCTGTCGGCCGAAGCCCGAAAACACCAATTCCTTAACTCCGAACGTCAATCGATTGTTGACCACGCTTGTTTCTCGACCAACTCTGGGTTAATCCACGACTTTGGGGGCTTATTTTGAAGCCATGATTCTTAGCGTTAAATGAGGCTACCCAAGCTAAGTTATAACTTTCATTTCTTCCTGCAGTTACAATCTGACATGGGGCGGCACAAGATGACCACCCATACCACAAGTGCACCGTTGGCGCTGCAGGCCTGAGACCTGGCATGGACCATCTTTGCAGTCACCCCTAACCTTGAAATATTTTGTGGCACCATATATGATTTATTCCTTTCCTCCCAGCTCTGCACAACATCAAATCACCCAAATTTTGTGGTTGTGAGCTCTGGATTTTTTTCAGAAGTCGTGGGCATTGAGAGTTGAATGTATATGTTCTAAAACATCTATAAGCTTCATATGAAGGCATATGTAACATACCTTGGCCCACCGAGCCCGCTGTGCTTCACACGGGAGTCAGGTTGTCGGACACCCCAATTTTACCAAATATCCACCGATGTACGATTAAATACATGTAGCACTCCAAGGGCCCAGGGGCCTCTCTCAGCAACTTTTAATGTGGATATGGAACCCACAATTAAATTCTAGATGCCAAGGCGCCACATTTCTGCTCTCAGAAGCATCTTTTGGCAGGTGGTCAACTAGCCCGTTTTGTGCCGTTTTGGGAAAGTCACCGAAGGAAATTTCATTCAAGCTTCAAAACCGCATATAAATTCACCAAATTATTTGAGACCATTCCCAGGATATAGGCCTTCATTATGAAGGCCCATGAACTCCGCCCAGCCACAGATAGCTACAGTGTTACACCAAAAACGCTTAGGTGGTCAACTACCCAGTCTCCGACAGTAGGAGTTTAAACGGAAAATGTTTTCACTCCATGAAGCAGTCCATCGGGTGTTGGATCGCCGCATACTGTGAAAACTGGAGAAGCTCCGCGTCGAACGCCTGGGGAAGCTTCTGCTCAATATACGGCACGAACGCGTTGTAGCGTTCCGCATTCCAGGTGAAATGGCGCAATGAAAAGTCCACTTCCTGCAGGTCCTGCATATCCATCAAGGCGGAGTCAAGGGCAGGCCACTCCGCCGCGCTCGGCGTGAACGGGAGCTGGCACTGCGGAGGCCGCTTGGGGCGGTCCATGAGCGCGAGTGCAAGAACCTCAATGTGCGGCGCACACGCCGCCGTCTGGCTCACAATGGACGCGAGTAAGGGAGGGGTCTTCGCCAAATCGACGTCTAGCCAGAGCTCCATGGACACGAGCACTGGAAGCGCGGGAAGATTGAGGGGGGCCTCTGGGGAGGTATTGGTGAGCGCTTGGACTGCACATGTCGGGGAAGCATACCCAATTCGAGTGCCAGGTGTTCCAACGTGCCCGAACACATGGTGAGTAATTGGGTGAACTGGGTCTGGAGAGATTCTGGGACCGGTGGGTATACAATGGAAAGGCGCACGAGGTGTCGCAGGCGCCCTAGTATGGTTGGCTGAAGCACAGAAAACAGCATGGTACTGAATTGATCCGATATGATGTTGAGATGCCAGAGGCCTGCCGGCGGGGTCCCGCCTTCCGAGACCCGGGAATTGTCATCGGTGATGGAGAGCTGGGACAGCGGCAGTTCGAATAGCTCCGCGCCGTGTGTAATGGTGAGGAGGGATAGTGTCACTTGTTCAAAGGACGAAAAGGCGCGGGAGATGAGGGCAGACGGCACGACGAGATGGTTCAGGGCGAAACACTTGATGGATGGTGCAGAGAGGAGGTCGTTGAGGTAAGGATTCTCTGCCAGGTCTATCTGGCATTCTTGCCCGCCGCCAATCGAGAGACGCTCGATTCCAGGCAGAAGAGCAAGGATGGCTTTGAGCTGCGCGTAATCCGCCGGGATATTTTTTATTTCGAGGGCCAAATAGCGGACGTATTGCCCGCGATGAGGCGACGAGGCAAGGAGAAGGGCAGTGCGTTCATACGCGCCCAGGTCTCGGAGCGACATCCATCGGAAAAGTCGGCGCTGGCTGGAGGGGACGAATGCGGTCGAAGTAAGGGAGCATGCTGCGAGACCGGAGTCTGGGACTTCGTCGATAATCGCATCGATGAGCTCTTGCGGAAAATCCGCCATGGTGGCTGAAAAGAGCGTTTTCTCGGCAAGGGCTGTCCATCATGATCATCAATATCTTGCTCAATCAGATTGATCTTGTTGCGATCAGCGTAACCATGAATGAACATAGTATTGTATAAGATAGCAGGCCAAAACCTCATTTCGATTGATTTAAAAACCACAATGCCTGTGGGAGGCAAGGTCCCAGACTGTCCGCATTCCGGACAGTCGGTATCGAACACACACCGGATTCAGTGTGTTGTACCTTATGGAATCAAACAGAGTTTAGAATAGAGCCAAATGAAAATTTAGCCGTTGCCTAAGCTCTGCAAACACTTGCAATACATACTAAACTTTACAGTGTAACTAGAATGTTCCATATTGTTCTCCAGTCTTCTCCAGTGTTCGCTTCGTTCGCTGGCGACAGGCCACCCACAAACATATTACTATTATTAGGTAAAAGTTCCAGATTATGTTCTTTTGGCACAGACGCCTAACGGATTATGTATATAAATATATTTAAGAGTGCTCAAAACGTGAATTTCTCTCCGATGATCTCCTCAGTGAGTGTCCATAGCTCTGCAGCCTTCGCCTATAATTCACCCGTCAGTATCGTCCCTCAAGGCAGAGAAATCCCTTACAGGATCCGAGCTATGGGGCGCGACCAGGTCATTAGCTTCTGTAGAGTCGGTGAGGTAGGCGCCAGGCTTGTCTAGAAGGAAGCAGCCGTCAACATCAGAATGTCTTCCCTGAATTCATTCCTGACCGTCAAGCCTAGGATCGAAAGCTGCGGCCACGGTTCTGCTCCAATCAATCAATACCGGTAAATCCACATCGATCCGGGTACACACGTCGCCGCCCCTTGTTGCATCGTCTTGAATTCAAGTTCGTCGTTGGGGCGGCCATCGGGGCCAAGAAAGCCTATGCAAGTGATTGAGCTCTTTTATAATCGAACCTAGCAGCGAATTGGCTCACTGTATTCCTTCAAGCCGGCAATAGCCTGCTCATGTTGCATTATATTCGTGTAGATTACTAAAAATGTCGGGATGGGCAATTGAGCGGGGGACTAGGAATGGAAAACATTACATCCAGGGTGCAGACTGTATGAGTTGATGAGCCCCTTCGAGCGTTTTGATAGCTCTATGGCGGTAAGGACGTTCGCGGACTTTGCCTGGGAATACGCGATCATGGAATCGTAGGTAGCTAGGTCCGGGCTTTTCAGCGTACTCAGATTCACCCCGTCCCCGGCGGCATGGCCAACGCTTGAGACGAACACGACACGCGGAGTGTAGTGCGCCGCGCCGCTGGCAAGTATTTTGGCGGCCAGAAGCGCTGTGAATAGGAATGGTCCAACATGGTCTGTCGCAATCTGGCTTTCCAGATTATCGACTGTGAGCTTGAATCCCCCAATGGGGGCCGCTGCATTATGGATCACAACCTTCGTTCAGGTCAGGTCACTGCAAGGCCCAACAGTCAAATTGATTTCCGTACATGCAGCGGCTCCGGATAGGCGTTGACTTCGTCGGCTGCTTTGCGCACCGCTGCAAGCGAGGAGAGATTGAGAATGAGTGGGCGGACGCCGGCCAACGGCACTTCTTGCTCGAGAGCTTCTTCGACTCGCTTCAGTCTACGATCGCGCTTAGCCACCGTGAAGAAAACAAATTTTAAACAGGGCGCGAACCTCTCCGAGTTGTGGCCCGTTATTATCAGCAGATTCGCATGCTTCGCGAGGACGCGGGCAGTTTCGAAGCCGATTCCATTGATGGAAGTCCCCGTAAGTAGGACTGCTTTATCATCAGTGTTATCATCGTGAACACAGTTGTTCTGCTCACCGTTCTTCCCTTTGATTTCGTGAGCAAGAGCGTCGGCCACCTCTTCCGCCGTTGTAGAAAATGTGAAATTGGGAAGGGACATACTAGAAACGGGGAGAGAGAGGAGGGAACCCACGTTTAAATGGGCAGCGAGTAATCCACTACGCGGTACGGCCCCCGATGAAAAATGAAACTGCCACGAGCCGTTTCAGTTTGACTGGAGTTTCGGGATTCCGGGAATCCGTACGACGGATCAGTAATCATTATCTCCGGGAGTTGAGGTGCAGAAATTTTGCGCCATTCAAGGAATGGAGTAGCCTTATTAGCCCTCGGTATTCTTCCGCCTCCCAGGTGACACGAGGCAAAAATATGACAATCGAATCGAGTACCCACCTTGAAGAAGCTGCTTGTAGAAAAA
Source organism: Mycena rosella (assembly GCA_029378255.1). Taxonomy (NCBI): domain Eukaryota; kingdom Fungi; phylum Basidiomycota; class Agaricomycetes; order Agaricales; family Mycenaceae; genus Mycena; species Mycena rosella. The sequence continues at coordinate 238,548 of JARKIE010000085.1, forward strand.
CCTAGGCGGCGACCGTGTCGGGCACTCGGCCACGCATCAACGATCTCACCATCATGCCGCCGTGGAGGAGCGATCCACAGGGAGATAGGCATGCAGGTAGGTAGCATTAATTTGCAATAATGTTTGAGACTGACGTGGGGAGGTAGGGGAGGTGGTCCAGGGTCGCCGCACTTACGCAATACGGTCCCGGCAGACTTACGGGCATCTGATTGGGGCCCGGATGACGACGAGTATTTTGATGCGCGCGGATGAAGAGCTGGATGAAGCTTCCGTTGCAGCCATCCTGGCTTCGTTCACTGGTTCATGCCATGAAAAATTCACCCCTATAACGAGCCTTGCGCTGACCTGATCCTGAATAAAACCGTAGCAATCAAATGTGAATGAATTTGTATTAATATTGTCCTCGGGGACAGGAAGGTGTAACATTACGTATTATCTCGTTAACACGTTAAACGAGTGTCGGGGGAAATGGTGAGGGGTTGCCTCAAGTCCCAAGGGGATGCCGGGCCGTGAATGCCGGACCGGAGGCTGGTTGGTTGGTCCGCCCGTCGGGTCGCCGTCGGAAAGTGGTCTGGGCTGTGCCGAGAGACTCAGATGTGTGTTATATCCCTTCAAGCACTGTTCTAAAACCCTTGGTACGCCCAATGGAACGTCTCGGAGTCCAATTTCCCGAGACTTCCATATTGGGTCAGATCATATCAAACGCAAATAACTGACAAATCACGGCCGAAAATTTTTGCGTCCGCCGTCTGCGGCGATACTGCGGCGATCTATGGATTTAGAAGAACCAGACCCGGTACGTACACGCAGGTGCATTGGCGCATCATGTCTCACAGATGTCAGGTCAACCGACCCGGCCCTTCCGACTTGAATCACGTCTGGGAAAGTTTCGGAGAATTGGGTCTGTGAAGCTTGCTTATCTGAAGCGCCGCCGTCGGGTTACGCGGTAGGACTCTATAGCTGTGTTGCAATGATCCGGTGTTGTACAAGTCCAGGAAATTTTATGGAAGGCCTCATATGCAATACTATATAAGACGCAAATTCAGGACTTCTGCGATCTACGTGTGGTCGGAAACCCATCGTTCAATGTTTCGCTGGCTGGCGCGGTTGACGTGTGAACTATTACCTTATAGGGTCATCACGTGGTATGACGTGGTTGGTTGGTTCCCCCTCGACCCTCGAAAAAAAAAAAAGTCCGGCCCATGTTCCGCGGTTCACAAAGTTTGATACCCTTGTCAAGTCCTCGATCCGTTCGGAGCCTGCGGAAAACTTGTAGTTAATCACGAAAAACACAACTTGCACAAGAGTAGACACGATGAAGACACAGTAGAGGGTACACACAGCAAGACTGAACATGTCCGCTTTGGTGTGGTGTCTTGCGCTGGACTTCTAGCGAGATATAAATGCGCGTTTCGACCTCTGCCGGCATTGAGTCAAACAAAGCGGCTTACGTATGCAGAACGGCACTGAGCGTCATTTCGGAATCGGAAACAACCTGAAACAACGCGGGAGGCGAAGGATGGCTCCACCGCAGACAGGGTGTATGTCCCTCCTTCCAGCGCCTGGTCTGCTGGTCACGCTGCGGTAGGCGGAAGAATTCGATCTCAGGCGAGTTATGAGGGCATCGGCGTCTCCATGTCTAGATGGCAATCAGATTGGATTAGTATCAGCGAATCAGCGGGGCGCACCATAGGACGACAGGAGAACGGGCACACGGATCAGGGGCGCCTACGTCAGCGAACAGCTACAACATGCTCCTAGCGCCAATCAGTCAATTCAGGGATCAATTTTGGCGCGTCAACAGGCGGATGGAGGCGTACGCGTCGGGATTAGCGGTGACGTCGAGCCCACTGGCAAGCAGCATCTGCGTCACGACGATCCTGCCGGCGTGGATGTCGCGGTGCCGCGTGTATAGTAGCGCCGACTCGTTCTTCACGCCCGTGGAGAGCCTGTGGCTAGTATGGATGAGGAAGCGTGCACCGCATTGCGGGGAGGGAACGAACACCATACCAAGGTTCAGGGATGCGCGGCTCGAGAGATCCCGGGGGGGAATGGGTTGGACCGGTGTAGGTCGAGGAGGCGTGTGTGAAATACACCCTTCGTGAGTTTCACCACCTTGCCTTCTGTGAGTTAGTGCTCTGCGTGATCCTGACGCACTCTGCGGCGATGCATGCAGAAAAATCAAAGACGAAAAACAACCCGGAGGCCACGAGAATTACCGCAATGGACGAAGTCCACAGCGCGCACGGAGTTCAGGCCGGATAAAATCTGCACAAGATATTCCTGCGCGGAGTCGTCAGAAACTATCTGGCCTGTGAATAAATGAGAGGGGCGCGCCTCGTGTAGGACAGCCAAGCACGGTGAACTGCTTGTGTCAGTGAAGGTCAGTTTCACGCGAAGACGCGCAGGAGATAAGGCTCCAACCATTTAGTTTTCGTTTACGCATGTCCGTAAACTAAACGGAAACGGTTGGAAAACAGTTTAAAACAGTTTAAAACAGTTTATAAACAGTATTTTTAAGGGGACTCGCACCGAGGGTGAATTCCGCTGTCTCGAAGTGTTCCTTTCCCCATATTTGTTTCGATTGGCAACATAAATTTTTGTACATCAGTTATGGGTGAGATTCGGGTGGGCAGACTTGATCCAGACTGACCTGCACGGCGCACCAACCCGACTCGAAAACTGTTGATGGGATCGGCAAGGGCTTGGCAGAATCAACAGAGGTAGTAGTAACAAATTCAGACTGACCACATGATTACCCATAGTTGTTGAAGACTCAGGGGAAAGATATGGAGCAACTAGTCCTGTTGTTACCGCGGGGGTCCGATCAGGGTATTCGCTTATTACCAATCTTATCACGTGACGGAATTGCGGCGCGAGCTTATGCACATACGACGCGACTTCTCTTGAAATACGGTGCAGACTGACACTATATACCTGTGCCTCAAGTTCTGCCCCTTCAGAATTTTGTCTTAGGCCATAAATCACAAATAAATCAAGAGAATGAGTACCTTATGTAACTGAGATTTGTAAGCAGGCCAACGTCTGTTCGGTCAATACTCTGCATCCAGAAATCGGGAAAAAAATCTGGAAGGTGTACACTGTACAGACAGCCTGATTTCAACGGGTTACGAATGAGGAATTTGAACTGTGGCCTGGGCTAGCGCGAAAGTGAACGGTGTGACGTGACAAGATTGGTAATAAGGCGATACCCTGATCGGACCCCCGCGACAACCAACAGACTTCAACAAAGCGAGGTACAAGCTCAAATTTTGTTGAAGTGTCTGTCTATGAGAGACTATGGAGCAACCCGCCTGTGCGCATCAATTGATACGCCTACCATCAATCACACGTCGAACTCCTATATTGGGAATACATCCTGTCCCAAAGCCCGGTAATGAGTCGGTCCCTCGGGATATTTGTCTCTGGACATAGCTATGTACCTAATTGATGCTTGGGGATGCTCTGAAATCTGTGATGTAGCACCTAATGAGGTGGTGGATTATTCAACCGTTTAAACCGTTTGTTTACTGTTTGTTTACCGCTTACGAGGGTCCGTAAACTAAATGGAAAAATAAACGGTTTTTACCGTTTAAAAACGGTTGTAAATGGAAACGGTTGGAGCCTTAGCAGGAGATTCGGGTGGCATATTACGAGGCGCCGAGTCTCGGCCTCGACCTGCTTGAGCTTCTAACGCCCTGGAATTTCCGATGGGTTAGAACGGCGACGTGTTGACGTTGTCACAGATAGGGTCTGCAGTATACGTTGTTCCCAAGGGGTGATCAGGCAAGCGCCATCAGAGATGAACCCCTTGCAGTATGTTGGTGTTTGTCACCAGCGTTGATCTCACTGACGGGGTCACGTGCAACCGCGCGCTTGCTAAACGCGTGGCCGCGCCAAACATATAATCGATATCGGTACACGTAAAACAACATGGGGGGGTCAATTCAGGTATTTGGATGGCCTGAACTGACCTGAGGCTGTAATATAAGACTGTTGAGCGGCTCTGTGGTGCCCTCCACCCTCCCATCATGCCACCCGCGAGAGTAAAAGGGACGTCGCAACCTCAGGTAATCCAATTGGGGGATGGCGCGACGTTTCAGACACGCTATGACGACGAGAAGAAGAGCCACGAGGTCAGCTGCGATTCGTGTGGCGAGATAATCAATGTCGGGCCGGCAGGTACAACCAGTGCGCGGTTGCACGTGACCCCGTCAGTGAGATCAACGCTGGTGACAAACACCAACATACTGCAAGGGGTTCATCTCTGATGGCGCTTGCCTGATCACCCCTTGGTTGTTCCCAGCCGCCCGGTCATGGGTGCAATATTTTTACCGCGTGGAATCGCACCCCATCAACCACGACCTCCTCGCTGAACGCCCCAGTGGGCATATCGCCGCCGACAGGAACTTTCGTCACTTGGGAATTGGCGCGCCTCTGAGCCTTGTACCGCTGTTTCTTGCTCTCACTGCTTTCTCTCTCCGTATCTAACTCCCTAAGCAGCCAGAAAATGGCGAGTAATTGCACTCACCCGTTCCTCCTCCAACGCCCTTTGCGTCATCTGGGTCGCCAGCGATCCGGGGATCTCGATCGACGGGACAACGTGGTTCGTCAACCAATCCTGGCAGAAGGTGATGATCTGTCTTTGTGTTAGCGAACATATGAACGCGTTTAGAACGAAGAAACATAGCTGGAATGTCATCTCCGTCCCACCGCTGTTCCGGGCCTCGTTCTGAATCGCATGTAGGAGGGTTGTTATCTGGGTTTTGGTGATCCCAATTATGGGTTTCTGTATTGCAGAAGTAGGCGACGCCTTTGCGGTTCAGGAATCTGAGCGAGTTTCAGTGAAAAGAAATCCAGACATGGATATCACGCACATCGCATGTAAATTCCTGCTTGCGTCGGCGTGGGGGACGCGTGACTTGAATGCATTCAGTCGGGGAGCGCCACAAGGTAGAATGGAAGTGCGAGTAACCTCCACAATGCGTTTTGCACCTTCCAGGCCTTGGGTGACTGGGCCCTATTGGCGCTTCTATTTAGAAAATCTTTGGCGTTGAGGGCTGTAGGCTCTAGTTTTTTTCAATTGTTCACTGGATTCCATGAGAGATAGGGATTGTGACTTTTGGCATCGGCAACTCAAGCCTCCATCATTGGACTCCATGGCGCAGCGCGGCCGGAGTGTGGAGTGGCTGAGGAGTCACGCGATCTAGAAGATCGCATCATGGAGAGTCAATTCTATTCTCACGCTGTTGATGCATGCGCCGTCGTGGTCCTCAACACCGGAGTTTGACCCGAATTTTCAACGGCCAATGTCCGGCCAATACAAGGTACTGTACTAATCCGACCAACTGTTCAGTGACAGGTGATCCCAGATTTTTTTGATGTGTGCAAAAATCGCGTTAAATCAAAATTCAAATGGCCCTCCGGGCATACCTGTAACCTCTTCACTGCACTTCTTATCCTCATGACCTCATCTGTTTCCGTAATCCATTGGTCCCCCCTTCTGCTCACCCATATATGTATTTTTTTTTGATGACAACTTCCTGGCTTCAGTAGAGGCCCGGTTTCCATCGGGTTTTGCAGCAAGCATAGTAAACTGAACATCACCAATTGGCTTAATGTTTTAGGCCCAATTGGAAGTGCAGTAGAGTTACCGAAGTGCATTTTGTGATCGAGTGAGCCCAATATTAATCAAATGAATGTCCTTTCTGTTGTAGAAATGTGCAGCAGCTTCCTGGCTACCTGACAGTATAAGGTTCATGAGGATCGGTGTTGGTATGGTGGAGAATGAATGGAATCTTCCCGGGAGCCCAAATTTGCGCAAATAACGTGGAAGCGAAACACCAAAAAACACAAGAATCGAGCTCATTCATGCACCTTGGGCATACGAAATGTTCATATTCGTAATCTACGACCTCGAAAACCCCCAGCATATGTCGAGCCACCTCAAAGTGGTGCATGGGGTGTGTGTTTATTGTGCGGGTTGAAATCAGGAAAATGACGGTGGAAATATTCGGAAAGAAACCTGAATAGATCGGGCGTTACAGAGCAGAGGGCCACCTGTCAAGCACCATCAAAGATGGACCGTCTGCAGTATGTTGGTGTTTGTCACTGGCCTTGATCCCACTGATGGGGTCACGTGTAAGCGCGCGCACGCTATTCTGCGCGCGATTCTTCATGCCTAAAGTATTTTGGGAGGTAAATTAATCCTGAACAATATGTAATCTACTTTGTTTAGCTACATGGGAGTCAGAGCTGGTAGTAGATTGGGTCCCAGACCTTTCTCTTGGCCGTTTTTTGGGGCTTCCCTGCAGAGTTTCATTCCCATAGCGTGCCATCTGAAACTTCGTGCCATCTCCCAATTGAATTACCTGAGGTTCCGATGTTCCTTTCACTCTCGGGGGCATGGGAGGGGTAGAGGGAGGATGTGGGCACCATAGAGCCACTCAACAGTTTTTTATTACAGCCTCAGGTCAGTTCAGGCCACCTAAATACCTCAATTGACCACTCATGTTGTTTTATGTCTATCGATATCGATTATATGTTTGTAGCAAGCACGCGCTTACACGTGACCCCGTCAGTGGGCTCAAGGCCGGTGACAAACACCAACATACTGCAGACGGTCCATCTTTGATGGCGCTTGACAGGTGGCCCCCTGTTACAAAGGCTCTTTTCAAAAATCCTTTTGTGAATGGGAGTTTCAGAGGGAGGAAAGCACTGTCGCAAAAATTTGGGCTTGCTGGCAACCTTTAAGGTGGTGAATGGCACGGTGTTTCGCTTCCACGTGCCGTTTCGCTTCATGATTAAGGACTGTACACTCTGTAAATGTAATAGCCTACTGTGGATCCTCAACAGATCTCCCATTCTTAAGTGAATTGATGTAGAATTGAGCTCAGTACAGTGAAACTTTGCATATGTGCATCACTTGGCATAGGTGGGTGATCACTAGTATTATTAAATAATTAACTGTTCAACTGAGCCTGACTCCAACTCCCCTTCATTTTAATTCACCTTGACTTCATTAAAGATTCTGCACGAGGCCAACACAAGTTGAACAAAGTAAAGAGTCTAGAACGAGTGTTTGATGTCGGAGATGCTAGCGCGTGCCTGGAAAGGAAAGTGTCTAGAGCGCGGTCTATGATCTCGGGAAAAGCCGCTCCCATCAAAAACGAAATGGATAGCGCTTTTCAGGGTGCCTGGAAAGGAAAGTGCCTAGACCACGGTCTATGATCCCGGGAGAAGCCGCTCCATCAGAGGCGAAATGGATAGGGCCCCAGGAAAGGAAGGAGTCTGGACCGGGCCATCGGATGATCTCGGGTGGCTGGACGTAGATGAGATCATCAAACCATAAACGGAACCGGTTGCCGCCGGCAATTTTGGAGGATAAACCTGTTTCCCTAGTCGGTTACAGGAACAAAAATCCTCGGTCTTCTCGGGAAAAAATTGATGAACACTTGATCGGATTAGTACAGTATATTGGCCAAATATTGGCTAAATATTGTTCAAAATATTAGGCAGCCATTATTCGACTAATGCAGGGTGTATTGGCCGAATACTGGCCGCATATTAACCACGTCTCTGACCAAATTACACTCGCAAACGGACTTGAGCAATTTTTGCTCCCCTCGGCTCCACCCGAGACTTTCAAACTCCGCCCCGGTCGGCACGGCCCTCCTTCTGTCTTCATCTCTTCCATGACCAGGTGCTACGTACCCCACAACCCTCCATCGCAGCTCTCCCATAGTTCGCAAAGGCATGACTCGACACTCCCACAATCCATTTCCCGAATCTCGAGGCAAAGCTGTCCAAATTGCACGCGTCGCGTTGCTTGCAAATCACGTCAAGGAAGGGACCCAAGCGCGCTCAAATTGTGTCTGAAACTCACCAAGCTCGTCTCTTGCACCCCTGGGATGCGGCCGAATCCTGTGGAGGTCGTTTTTGGGCCCATACTAAGTCTAAAATTGACCCCTGCATGTTTGGGATTCGACGTCCACCATCTCCCACTGGTGTCATTCCCGTTTACCCTCAGCCGTATTAGCTGCCGTTTTATAAGTCTAGGAACATCGGCGACTGATCTTGCAGCAGCGCAACACATCCTGGCACATCGAATGCAGATGTTGCCGAGTGCGAGGACGGAGGTACTCAGGGACTGCGACGCAGCGCAAATGCCCAGCCAGTGTGTGTACCTCCCTGTGTGCATCCCCCGCTCACACTCGCTCTAGCTTCCATGCATCTCCTACCGCTGCGCACACCGTTTTTCGGCTGATCTCAGTGCGTCTAAATGTCTTCGCCACATCGCCCCAGGTCAACGATGCACGCCCACATCCCGGCCCTTGCGCCGCTTCCCCCCCGCTCGTGAACTCGCCGAGCCCAGTGCTCCCTGCGTGAGCTGATGTGTCCAGGTTTTCATGGTGTGCCCTTTGTCTTCGTGACAGCTCCACTGCAGGCACGAGGAACGCGAGCGGGAGAGTTAAGATGAGCGTGTGGGGGATTAACGAGCGTCGCGGTATGTGCCTGTGTCATAATTGTGCTGATGCTCACATTTGTATCAGGTCATTAGGCTTGTTCCATCTTCCAGCTGGCCGAAATACGGCGCGCTGCCGAATTGCGACCGCGAATGGTGGTAGGCCGAACTGCAATGGTCCGACGGCGGTAGGCTCAGCGCAGTTGCATTAATGTCAGAAGGGTTCGGGGGGTGACGATTCAGATGAATAGGTACATCAAGTGTTTGTGTTTCGGCCAAGTTCCGGTAGCTTATAAGTCATCGCAGGCTGTGTGCAATGGGATGGCAGATACTTGTTGTTGTGTAGTCTAAATGGAATTTGCTTAGACCCCAATTTTAATGGCTCGAAAAAAACATCCAGAATAATATTCAGCCAATATGTGGTCCAATATTCGGCCAATATTTCGCGAGAACAGCCTGTTTTCTCAGAATATTGGTGGACTAATATTCGAACAATATCTGACCAATATTCGGCCAATGCACCCTGTATTGGCCGGATATTGGCTATTGAAAATTCGGGTCAAACTCCGGTGCAAACGGAATTGGTTAACCGTCGAATTTAAATTTGAATTTCTTCATCACCAAAGTTCACTCTTATAATTGCATTCAATTCGACCGGGGGTGTGATGCGTGACCCAAATTACCAGTTCGACCATTCGACCACGGCCCAAATTTCACGTGACAAAACCAAAATTTTCAACCACCGGCTCCGATGTATGCCAACCTCTTTCTCGCCAAATAAAAGAAGCCTGTGCTCCCAGAAATGAAAGACATTGTCCTCTTCTACAAGCACTTCATTGATGATGCATTCACGATCATCAAGGGAACGAGAGAGGACATTCTTTGTTGTCAAGAACACTTTGGGTCCCTCCATCTGAGAATGAAGATGGACTGGTCAGTGTCTCAGCACCAATTACCTTTTCTCAATGTACTGGTTTCAGTAGGGCACGACCCCATGAAACCCGTGTTCTTCCCTCAGATGAAGATCACACTGACCAGCATATATCAAAAGGCCTTAAACACCTATCTTTACATCCCCTGGAAATCATGCCACTCCATCGACTCCAAGTATGCTTGGGTCGAAGGAGAGTTAATCTGCTATGTTCACCTCTGTTCAAACAAGATCAGCTTCCTCAAAGTCCGCAATGACCTTGTGGTCCGCCTACAGGAATGCAGATATCTAGGGCATTGGCTCCAATGTATCTTTGACGAGATCCAGTACAAAGCTGAGCACCCCCAGGCACTCAAATCATCTGCTCCGAAAAACTCAGATGATGCTTTCGACCTGCATGTCTTCAAACTCATCCATAATTCAATATGGGACTTTTGACCCATTTAGCAAGACTTAGATGAAGCATGGGGTAAACTCGAGGTTGGCTACCCTGAGTTCAAATTCATGGCTTCATTCAAGAAACCAATCTTGCTGGGTGACTGGTTCAACATTACGAACCGTAATACACTCGGAAAATTTCACAAGCAACTTGCTCTGAACATTTAATCTTTTTTCTCCATCTTCAATACATGGTGCCCGGGACCCTACGGTCCTGTCCACGGTGCCATGCATCTTCAGATTTCGAAAAAAAACATAGAGTGTCACAGTCAAGGCTTGCGTCCAACTCTACAAGAGAGTGGATTGGGAGGTGCAAGTGATCTCGAAAAGATGATCGAATAAAAGACTAAAGAACTACAAGTGAATAGCTACTCTACTTATACTGTTTGTCGAACCGTGTGAACTTAAGTAGCTAAGTATATAATACAATGAGGTTACCAGGCGAATCGTGATCGGAGACGTCAAGTGTCAAGTGTCAATACTAAATATAGTTCATGGAAACGACTATTGTGTTCCGTTGCCGTGTGATCTTTAGCCAGCAAAATCCTCCCACGTTATGCCATCGGCGTGAAGCGCTCGTGCAACAAGCGCTGGGGTCACGTGCTCATCGATCGGTGTTGGAGCGATTAGATTGGGGTCAAATCGTGACATAGAGTATTAAAATAGTTCAGACTCCAATTAAATCTCGATGAACAAACCCATTGCACCCGTAAAAGGCCTCTGGCCTCTGGGCAATAAAAAAGCAAGAACCGAATTCTACACCTCATTGCTGGACCCTTGACTGGGCCACCGAGGAATCTCGCTATCACGCCACTGACCTGGCGAACGAGATAATTCAGTGAAAACTTGATGGTCAAATTCAGGAAGACCTTACCATATCCCGAGAACGTCCGCGTCAATTCCGTGCTGGCATTGTCGCACATGGGTTACCTTAATATTTGGAGTGAAGTGGAGGGGAGCATTGAGTCCGTCATGGATTCCGCGAACCCTATTTCGGCCCGTTTGCCGATGCCAAAAACATCTGCAAACACCGCCGTGGACTAATAGGGACAAACACTGCCTGATGAGGGAAGATAAGAGAAGGAGCATTCTCATCCCATCGGCTCTGAAAACTTGATCTATACTCGCATCCTGACCGCGACACTCCTTAAAATTGAAGATGATTTGCGGAACGGAGTGCGACCAGACAATGAGACATTGTGGTAGATATTCCTCCGGATCCGTTCTCATGCCAAACACTTCTCTGATCGCCGTTCGATCAACAGCTAGCGCGAGCTCGTGGCAATGTGCATACCGAACAGAACCTCCCAGACCTCGCCTCCCAGGCCCCTCATCGTGAAGAATTCATCCGGCAACGAGATGTCCATCGCATACAGAAGAAAATTGAGGCCGAAACCATCCGTTTACTTAGACGAACATGACGGAAGATCGACATTCCAATGGGTCGATCACCTTCGCGTAATCGGAGCTCTGATGTTCTTCAAATCCAGTAGCGAACCCCCTTCCCCCGATTCCGACGTCGACTCCGACACTTTCATGCTCGGCATTCAAACCCCATCTCAGCGGAAGTGTTTCCGTACCTTGGGCCACGACTTCACCGGCCTAGATGCCACTCATAACATGATGTACTACAACGGCATGTTGCTCCTCACCGTCATCGTCCACGATCGCCAAGGGCATGGTATGCCAATAGTGTGGGCCCCAGAAGAATTATGTCCGACAACAATTCCGGTCAATTGGGGAGGGTCCGCTTCCGTTATTACGAATCCTGGCTCCTCCTATACTGGTGGCACGTCCTCCATGTGTGGCAGAGGCATTTTGTCATGAGCCATTACTATCATTGACCGGGATTCCGGACAGTTAGCGATGTACGACATCTAAAACAGTTATTTATGCATCAGCTTGCTCCAGATTCGGGGTTAATTGTTGAGGGAATGGCTGAAGGCCAGCCAATGCCTAGTCTTGGTTGTAGTTTGGATATTGGTGATGACATGGGCTATGTGCTCCTCCTTTGACAATCCTATGGCCATAGAAGTATTCTTTTACACTTAATCACACTGTGAGATAGAAATAAATGATCAGGGGGGCCTTGCAAGTGCTTTCCGCTCAAGTTGATGTTTGTTTACTAGTCGTGATCACTGCGTTCCGTGGGCGGGTCGGCAGAGCCTGTCGGCCTGTGCCGACACATGCCGCCCTCTGCCGATCAGGGTTGACAGAGTCTGCCGACGTCAGATCGACCGGGGTCGGCAGACATCGGCACAGGTCGGCACAGCCTTCGGGCTGTGCCGACCAGCCCACAGAACGCAGTGGATGTCTGCCGATCCGGCCGTTGCGGCAGACACAACCCATCGCCAGCCACGGAACTTAGTGTGCATACTTGAATTATGATAAGAATGAGTCCTATACCTGTATCCGCGCATCACCGACCTTCAGTTCAGTTTTAACCGCCCAATTTATCAGCTTCTTTCGAGCTAATCATGGGATCTTTCCTTCGTGAGGGACCTTTATTGTACCTAAGAACGTGACAGGGGTCCCACAGATTATGTTGTACAAAAGACCTTGGAAATTAACCCAGAAATGAGGAAGAAAATGTTGTTTGTCCCGCTTCTAGATATGTCCCGTTCGGTGATAAATGATAGTACTCGGTGATGGAACACTTTCCTGATTGCCGGCCCCATGCCGGGACATCTTCTGGTGCAGGACCTCAAAACTGGATAGGCAGGTTCCCCTGCATCCATTGTGCCTCTGAAACAATTCCTCCCTTCAGGGAGTACCTGATGGAGTAGTAAGACAATTTTCTTTTTTGCCATGCAAATGATCACAATTTAGCTGTGGCAGAGCCTATTGTCAGTATGGTGTAATGGCCATAGGCAAGCAATGTACTTGAAATTTTTCATGATCATTTTTCCGGTACTAACTCATACCCAGAGCCCATTTTCAAGTTCGTAAGATTGTCTACCGGCCAAGGAGATGGAGAAAAAAGGCAAAATTCACCATTTTGCCGGTGTGCGTCTAATTCTTGCATGTAAAGCGAGCCTGAAAAAAGCCGAATTTGTGGACTTTTTAGTTGGAGACCTAAGAACACATATATATGAGTATGTAGAGACAAAGATCTCGGAAAAAGGTCAGGTAGCGGCCGAGAAATCTTTGATTGTCCGAGTTCCCGGTAATGGTGGTAAATGATAGTACCCGGAGCTATGGGATAAACTCAAGGGATGGATTCGCATCATGGATGAGGCCGAATTCTGGGCATGCTGGGAGGAAATCAAGGTTGTGGCTCCGGATAGTGTCATCGAATACCTCCAGAGGAACTATACATGGACCCGGAGACCTTGAAACTATGGTCGGCAGTCTACTGCAAGGACCGGACCGTCTTTCTGATACTAATATGCTCGTTGAAGCGTATGTGCGTCTTCAAATCTTTGTTTTGAGTGGTGCACTGACTTGACTCGCAGGTGGCGTCATGTTCTCAAAGGCTCTCACATGGATGGGAAGCGGAACCGACACGTCGATCAGCTCATCCACACTCTCATCAATGTTGCGCTCCCAAGCTACATTGCTAACCATAGAGCTCAGCAATTTGGATTCCACGGTCCCGATATCGCCCTCCAGAAACGCAATTCCATTCATACTCAGGCCGCGAAGATTAAATGGCACTGGACGGCACATGGGCAACATCGGTTGTGAGATACAGGACACCAAAAGCCTTTGGGGAGCAGTGGGTCTCAAGCCAAGCATCCCTCAGCAGTTTTACCTGGATGGGAAGCTCCTGGAAGAGCCGAAAAAGTTTCAGTATGTAGGGATCCACCACGATCTGACAGCAAAAGACATGTATGCAGAGCACCATCACATATATTTGGAAAGGGCAGAGAAATCTTTTCATGCTTGCCTAGCTGTATATCGAATGGTTAGAGGGCTATCGGTCTGGCATGCACGTATTTTTTATATGGCCTGTGTGGACCCATATCTTATATCGACAGCAGACATCTGTCCTGATGTGGTCAAAGTTCGGAGAACAGAACGGGAAGCGGTGCAAAATCACTACCTACGCCGGATGCTTAACCTCACAGAACGTAGTGTGACAGCGGTTCTATTTTCAGAAACAGGGCTGGAGCCAATCTCATATCGGAGAGTTATGCTGCTCTTGAAAAACCTGAAGTATCTGCCTGTCAGCTCAACTTATCCTGGGTCAATGATATCATGATAGTCCTGCCGGATCTTCCAATTCCTGTATACTGGAAATTTAAAGTGACCTCGAACACGGCAGTGGAAGTGAAAACAATTGATGGTCTAATTGCTGATGTGAAACACTCCATGGAAGTCTGCATCCACGCAGAGCTCAGTGCTTAATCCAGAACCCGGGACCTTCTACCAGACCGAGTGGTCATGGAAGATGGCAAATGGGTGCATAGGATGCTGGTGTTTCGAATGTATCTACGTGTTCGGAATAACAAGTACAGAGCCGCACTGACTCACGCAGTGCTGTCAGATCGTGTGCTAGCAATGGAACGGATGTGGTGGAGTGAGCACTACAAACCACAAGTGCCACAAAAATGGTGGCTATGTCGATTTTGCAAAGACCACCTGGAAGATGCCATCCACGTGATGTTTGTGTGCAAGCATATACCACTTGTAGAAATCAAAAAGGTTTTCTTCGAGAAATTGTTTAAAACTCATCCAGAGCTTCTTGGAGTTTACTCAGACCCAGGTCTTTTCTTCAGGGAGCTACTTGTCAAAGAGAAAGTCATCGGGATTCTCGGGAAACTCGCTTACGATGTCTTCGAGGTTTTCTACAGTGGACCCATGGTCATCAATCCAGAACTTATATCCCCCAAAATCCATGAGGTTGCTGATATGCAGTCATTGGCCAACCGCTCAGTGAATTGTGAGATTTTCTCAGTTTTTTTTCTCTCTCTTTACTTTTAATATTTTTCTTTCGTAGTTACTCCAGCATGTGTACCCAGAGGGACTGTTGAATTGAAAGTGTTTGGATGAGTCCTGGCTGCCAGGGATTTAGTGCCCATTCTGAGGAATCAGAGTGGCCTCCCACGAGGTTTTAACCGGCAACGTGCCTGCTCTTGTCCGAACCAGGCCAGGGACATCGTTGGAGCACCTAAACTTTCCGCCCCCCCCCGTGGTAGTGCGGGTGTTCTACGTATAGGGTGGGTAGCTTTTAGCCTGCATAGGCTATCATGTCCTACGTAGTAGACTGGCTGTTCCAATTGTGGGACCGTGTCAGTATATTATACCTCCTGCTCCTCCTCCCCCAAAATGATTGCAGAAATCGAGCCCGGGCACCTCTTTACCGTGAAGTCACAGAGTACGGCTGGGCTTCTTTACACCGTGGACATCTTGGCCTACACATGCCAGTCGTGTCCATCTTTTCCCGCTATATCATTCTGCAAGCACATCTGTGCCATGGAAAACCATTATTCTGATCTCGTAATCCCCCGTCCCCTTCCCGTCGTGTCGCAACCATAGGACCAGGCTGATCTTGGCACATCCAAGTCGGTAGATCAACCGCTTGCCTCTACATCGACGCCTGTATCGACGTCGGACGAGGAGTCTGTACTCCTCCGTGGGATTGTCAATAGGCTGCAGTTTATCCAGCGCAGCAAACTTCCGCTTCCCGGGCCCCTCACGAGCTCGTTATGGGTACTCGATGAGGCCTTACCAACATGACAAATGGGGCGGAGATTCCCAGGCTTGTCGCCAAGATTGCGCCGAACCAAGGGACCTGGAATGATACAGCCGAGGTCATGGACGTCAAGAGGAAGAGCAGCAAGAAGCGGAAAAATACGGACACGTACTGTGGTGGCGAGTCGAGCGGGAAACTGGCGCACCCGGACGGTCGTGCCGCCAAGAAGGAGAAAATCACCCCTTCCCCTCTGCCCCCCATAAACGATGCCCAGCGGGAGTTCGACGGCTTTTATGACCCCGAGCTCTTGGCTCCAGATGTCTTTGCATTTACCACAGAATCCCCGGAGACGCTACTCAGAACAGCTCTCGCCCTTTATAACAACATGTTTCCACCGGCCGATATCCCACAACGGACCTCTTACTACCACGAAAATACCTATGTTCCTACTATACAGGGCCCTCACTGCTGTTAGATTATTTGGGCATACTTGAAATAAATTACTTCAAGTTGCCGCAGAATTGCCCAAGAATTGCCACCAAGGGGGTGCCAGTCCGTGAATACCGGACAGGGGGCCGGTTGGTTGGTTGGGCCGCCAGGCTAATTTTTTCTTTCTGGGAGCCAATATTCTTTTGGTTCAAAATCAAATTGGGAGCTGCCTGTGCCCAATGGTGCTCCTAAAAAAGGCACTAAACCGTCACCGAGTGCAATCTTGCTCCGGATAACCACAATTACTGGATTGAGACGTGAGCTTACGTGGCTCAGCTTCAGTCATCCTTGCAGGTATAGAGAAATTCTGCTCACAGAGGATACAGTGTTAGAGACTACCTTTTATCTGATATACTCATGAAGCAGAATCGGAATGCGACTCTGCAGTGGGACGGCTCATTTGCCGTGGTTCTGATAAGATTCCGGTCCAATTAAAATTGAGGGACATTCTGAAGGTGTACCTTGGGCAATTATAATGTACCTGTAGCACCTGATAATACCAAATACCCCCTCCACTTTGAGAGACTAGATTGTCATAGTAGTCTCTCAAAGTGGAGGCGGTTCTGACCTTCCACCATTTCTCCACATTCTACCCCTCCTTTTCCACCGTTCCCACCGGTTTTAGAGGCAACTCCACGTAGCGGAGGAAATTTTGGTATTTTACACCGTTTCCACAGGGGTTTGAAGCCTTTTTAAGGGGGTGGTAAGGATTGTTAAGTAGTCAGTAAACTTGTGACTCCCTTAATTCCACGGTTTCCATTCAACATATTTTCAGTGGGTCAGTGTAGTTTTGTGACTCTGTTAGCCTCCACCATTTCCACGTATCACTTTTCGCAAGTCAGTAAAGTTTTGTGACCCACCTAACCTCCCACCATTTCCACGCATCACTTTCTGCAAGTCAGTAAAGTTTTGTGACCCACCTAACCTCCCACCATTTCCACCAGTCTTTTTTCGCCAGTCAGTAAAAGTTTGTGACCCATCTAATCTCCCACCATTTCCACCAGTCTTTTTTCGCCAGTCAATAAAAGTTTGTGACCCACCTAATCTCCCACCGTTTCCACGCATCACTTTTCGAGGGTCAGTAAATATTTGTGGCTCTGCTATATTTCCACCGTTTCCATCATAGTCCATGAATCTTTTATGACTTGCTTCCATTTCCACCATTTCCATTGCCTGACTCAACAAAAAACATTGCTTCAGCACGAACTTCCACCATTTCCACACACTGAGTCGGCACAATAAACCATATATTGGAGAATAAATACAACGGCAGAGTGTGTAAAGTGTTTGCGTGTGTCAAAAATAACAAAACAGGCCCGACAGATGAAGGAGCGCATGAAGAAGCCAGCCAGATGAGCGGCTACCCCGAACCAGAGCTGCCCTCATAGTCCTCCTCCTCGATCTCCTTGAGGTTCTTGGGCTTGGGCAGGGCTTTGGGGTTGGCGGGGGGGATGCTTGTGGCCAGCGGCGACCATTGCCTTCATCTTCTCAGCGGCCTCCTGCGAGAGCCTGACGACGTCGTCAGAAACCCGGATCTTGTCCCAGCGCGCGTCAGAAGCGGACTTGGAAGTGGACGCAGCAGCAGCCGAGGGAGAGGCTGAGGTTGAGGGGCAGTTCGTGGGGTCTGCGTGGGCGTTGTCGTCGTCACTCTTGTCCGCGTTACTGGGGACTATGGACGCACTGCGTCCAGGAGGGGCCTGGCGGCGGTGCTTCAGTGCTGACCTCTTGGGAGCAGCAACTTCCTCGACGTCCCTCTGCCTCTCCTTCCCCTTCCCCTTGTCGGCTGCCTTCCCCTTCCTTCTCCACCGTTTCCACCGCTTCCTTCACCTGCACCGCCCTTTTTTTCGCCTTCTTCTTCGGGGGTGCGTCCCCCTCCTGCTTCTCAGCCTCTGCCACTGCCTTCTTCCTCTTGTGCCTGGGGATCTCCTCCTCCTCCTCCTCCTCCTCAACTGCAGGCACCTTCCTCTTCTTTGCCTTGCCCTTTTTTTGTTGGCGGTGCCTCCTCCTCGTCGCTGTCCTCCCGTGCTGCCCTTGCCTTCTTCTTCTTCTTGGGAGGCGGTGCCTCATCCTCCTCCTCCGTCTCCTCCGCATCACTCTCGTCCTCCACGTCCTTCCCCTTCCCCTTCGTCGACTTCCGCTTCTTTGTCTACTTCTTCATGTTGCCAGCATACTTGGCAAGAAGCTCGTTGCGGACCTCCGGGTTGACCCTCCTCCAGTAGCAGGTGCCAGCCTTCAGGCGCTCGTAGAGGGTGTCAATGGCAGCAGAGCCCCCAACACTCATCTTCGAGGGTGCCATCATGGGCATGTCCGGCCAGCCCACCAGCTTGACGCCCTCCTTGGCGCGCATGATCTCGTCGTACCGGACATACTCGATGCTGAGGGTGGGCTTCCCCGTTATTTCCCCTGTACAATATTAAGAAACAAAATTTTCAAAAAGGAAAGAACACTTACTCAGTTTCTCACGGAGTGTCGTGGTAACAAAATTCTTCTTCCCCGGCCCCTTTGCAAGCTTCGCCTCCTCCGTGTCAGTGTCGAAGTGCGCCCAGCCGCTGAACTTGTTGGTGAAGGAGGCGGCATCCATCCGCAGGATGTCAGGGAGGAACTTGATAGACTCGATCGAGCCGACAACCGTGCTTTAGATGGTATCGTTCTTGTGCGCTCCGGCAATGACGCAGAAGCCACGCACCCTGGTACGCCGCTCAAGAAGCAGGAGCTAAGATATTGATTGGTCAGTTTCCACCATTTCCACGACCTTCCACAATTTCCACGCACCTTCTCAAAAATCCGATCCCCGGTGACTGTCGCGTCCTTCACGGCCTCGGCGTTAGTCTTGTGCGTGCCCGTCTTCTTCAACGCCTGTGCCGTCATCCAGTCGATCTTGAGCTGGTCGAGCTCCTCCTGGGACCAGGTCCCCTCGGGTTCATCGCGGACCATGGCCCGTCCTTGGATCATGTTGATCCGCTCGCCCTTCGGCTTCCCTGATAGAATGTAAATATCTGGGCCTTTCAGCAAACCCGACACTCACCCTCGTTGTGCTGCTGGCAGCATCGCCAGACCTTGGCATCGAACTCGTGGTAGGCCTTTGGCTTCTTCATCTTGGTGGCGGACATGATGACGCCGTGCACCTCCGCTTTGCTGAGCTTGAAGGTGTCTGCCAGCTCATCCGCCTGCTCCTTGACCTGGTCATGGAGGCGTTGGACGGCCTCCTTTAGCCCCTTGCGCCGAGCCTTCAGCTGCTCCTGCATGAGCGCTGAGGTGGCCTTCTCGGCAGTGGACTTCTTCCCCTTGTCCTTCGGCTTGGAAGCCGGCTGCCCCGGCTTGTCGGGATGACGAGAGGCATGAGTGCCCAGGTCTCGAGCGCTGGTGGGATCAATGGGGGTGATCTCCCCGTCCTGGGTGTCATTCTCCTCCTCCTCGTCTTTGAAGGATAGCAACCCATCCAGCACATTGTCCAGCCCATCCAGCTCGTCCAGCCTGTCGAACCCATTGAGCAAGTCATCCTTGTTGTCAGAGGTAGCATCCTGCGGAGAGTCGTCGTGTGGAGGATTGATGGGTGCGGTGTCATGTGGTGAGTCATCGCGCGGGGCATCACGCGGAGGATCGTCGCATGGATGGTCGACAGGTGGGGTGGTGCATGGAGGATTTTCGCACAGACGGTTGACAGGCGGGGCGGGGCGTGGAGGGTCATCGCAGGGAGGGCCGTCATGCGGAGGGTCGACAGGCAGGGCGTTGTGGGGAGGGTCATCGTGGGAAGGGTCATCGCGTGGAGGGTTATCGCACGGAGGGTTGACAGGCGGGGTGTCGTGGGGAGGGCCGTTGTGCGGAGGGTCGACAAGTGGGGCGTTGTGGGGAGGGTTGTCGCACGGAGGGTTGTCGCGTGGAGGGTCGACAGGTGGGGCGTTGTGGGCAGGGTCTTCGCATGGGGCATCGCGTGGAGGGTCGTCACACGGAGGATTAACAGGCGGGGTGTTCAGCATGCCCCCCAAAATGCTGTTGGGGGGCCCAAACAAAGTAGGAGGCTGAGGGCGCAGTGCAGAGGAATTGGCCGAGGGGGAGCAGGATCAGATGGGGGAGAGTGTGCTGTGGTCAAGCTCGGGGTCGTCATCCTCCAGTGATGGTGAAGGCAATGGGTTTGGCAGGACCTCGATAGGGGGTGCCTCATTGTCATTTTCCTCCTCCTCCTCATCCTCGCGATCCCTCTCAACGGACAGTGAGTTGCTGTCGTCCTCGTCATCATCGTCATCCTCCTGGCCCTTCTCCTCGTCATCTTCATTGTTGAGGGGAAGTCGGGTACAGTGCTCGTCATCACTTCCCCAACACGTGTTTTGTGGGCTGAGGATTTTTTTGTGATTTATTTCTGATTCTTCTAGCCAGGAAACCGGCCAAAAGATTGTGTTTGGCACAAAGTTCTTGTTTTCTCCCATGGTGTTCCACTTTTTTGAGGCCAGAAAAAAAAAAAGTTGACTCAAATCAGCGACAGAGCATCTGGGAGGCCTTCAAATATGTGTAGGGTCTCTACTATAGCTGTTTTTATCGTGTTTCGTGCCTTCACAAGGTATCCTGAGGCACACCACAGAATCGGGGATTTGTGGCAGGATCAAGCACGTGACTCTAACCCTACCCAATATAGGAATCTGATCCCATCATTAGGGTTTGTTCCAACTTTCCGTCGAACAAAAAGTAAAATCTTCTTCGACTGACTAACAAAGCACAAGGTATCTTCTTTATGCTTGCCTTGACTGTTTCCACACTGTTTCAGATGCATCCATGATGAGCACATAATGTAGTTTCAGATTCAAAATTTTGATCTGTTTACTGCCAAAAGCGGAACCGTGATGTGGTGACGTGCACTGTAGAGGAGTCGGGCCGTCTGGCCATTGGAAAAAGACATGTTTTTTGGCCCCTCGAGGCGGGCCACGCTTGATCGTGTTGCTCAGGTTTGGGGCAAGCGTACCTCCCCCTCCAAGTCGTCCTGCAACTTGGAGGGCGAAGTTACGTCGCTGGCCACATTCGACTTGCGATGCTGCCTGGATTGAGAAGAAGTCTCTGCAGACTTTGCACGAGAAGACTGTTGGTGGGCCACGTTCGACTGGCGATGCGGGTGGGACTGCGGGGGACCATCTATGGACTTGTTTCAAAGAGACCACTGCGAGCCATCTGGGGAGGCAGGTGCTGACTGAGTCAATTTGGTGGAGGGGGAGTCTTCGCCAGCCTTGGCAGCTGTGTGGGTGTTATAGCGCACCAATCATGTGGCGGTCGAGTTAGACATTCAACTGGTCCCTGCGGTGAGCCTTCCTCGCAAAGAGACGCGCTATTGACTTACCTTGGGGGTTTTTAGGCTTGGTGTTGCGGGTTGTGGAAATTGTGGGATTTGTGGTAGTTGTGGAAGAAGATGGCTTGTTGATAAGAAACATGACCTGATCAGTCGTCATTATCCACCATTTCCATATCTTTCTCTCATTTCCACAATTTCCACTTGGACACCTTGGAGAGCATTTCTGCATTTCCACAATTTCCACTCAAGATATTGTACATTTATGTGAGATATAGTATATACAAAGAGGGAAGGACACCCGTGAAATACAATAGCAAAAAAAAACATGTGCCTTACTCCTCAATGAACACGCCGTCCTCGAAGGATCCCCACAACCACGCATCCTCGTCCTTCGCATCCTCCTCCTCCAAGGCAGCGAGCTGACACAGGCTAGCACACAACCGCTGAGCAAGGTCATACCTCGACGACGCGGTTTTGTAGCGGTCGGGGGTTGGGCCCAAAGCCTCCACTTGGGCAGCCACACGCTCTGCAGCTGCAAACCCTTTGGCCAGGGAGATGCTGTGGCCAGCGGCGACATGGACGGCGTGACGGGTGTCAGTAGTGGTGAAGAGGGTGGCGTCGCCTGTAGATGAATACA
Source organism: Mycena rosella (assembly GCA_029378255.1). Classification (NCBI taxonomy): domain Eukaryota; kingdom Fungi; phylum Basidiomycota; class Agaricomycetes; order Agaricales; family Mycenaceae; genus Mycena; species Mycena rosella. Next base: position 260,420 of record JARKIE010000085.1, read on the forward strand.
GATTGCTGTACTATACCAGTGCAGGTTCAGGGCGCTATGCACGACACCGCTTCCACTGACGATGTAGTGCAGCGCATGCACGGCCTCCAGCCGGGCTTCGAATGGGTCCGAGGGTGGGGCTGTAGGTGGAGGGGTAGGGGTGTGAAGAGCCGGTGCAGGACTCAGGGGAGTAGTCAAGGGGGTTGGCGTGGATGGTGCAGGGCTTTGCACAGCAGTCGGCATGGTGGGGGTCCAACTGATTGACAGCGATTTAGTGGGGGTTGCCGGCTCGGGTCGTCCTTGGGTGGAGCGTGGCACAGGCGAGGGGGGCGGAGGCTGCGATTGCCTGGATCTTTCGGGGTTGGTCGGGTGGTCATGCTAGCCAGCGTCACAGCCTGCATGCCATCCGGGGAGGCACACATCATATGAGTAGAAGTGGACACCCCCACCATGGGGGACACCCTCAGCCACTCTCTGGGCGCTGCTCCTAATCGCCAAGTGAGGAAGCAAAAAAAGGGACTTGGTGTATCACACACCAGGAGGGGTACACACCGGGCCTGGGTGCCTTGGCCTGAGGACTTGTCCCGAGATAGAACACCTGCGTTGAATGTGCAGGGAGGTCAGGATCATTGTGGAATGGAGGGACGCAGTAGTACAGAGTGAGATTCATGGTGTAAAGCAAAGAAAGATGCCAAGGTCAACATCACGAGATCTGTTTCCATTATTTCCACGCAAATGCCCGTGTCAAAACTCATATTTCCACCATTTCCATTGCTAACATAGCACAAGAAAATAATTCTTCAGTGGTAATGGTACCTCACAGAGCCATCTTCAAACTCAAACCGAGTGCACCCCGCTTCTCCCTCAAACCTCGCATCAGCAACCCTGCATTCCAGATCCTCCTGCTTCTTTTGTTTATAGACTTCCCAGTCCACTTCATAATCCCAAGGCCTGTTGGGCGCTGTCTGCCCTGCTTTACGACGACGTTGGTCCGTGGCTTCCATGCAATGGATGCACTGCTTCCAGTGTAGGTATTTGCCTTTCCTATGGGTATATAGGGTTCAATACATAACATTTGGATGATTACACAGGACTTACTTGGCTCGATATGAAGCCTTCGTCCTACGTGTGTCCTCCAAATGCTCTTGATATGCCTGGGAGTCTTCCTTAATCTTGCTTCAGTGTCTAGAGCACACGGGTGTTAGTATAATGCAAGGTTTGATAGTAATTGGGGAAAAATAACTTTGCCATGCGGATTCGGGCTTTCTTGGCGAGCACGTCCTTATTCCTGGTGGGGATGAAAATGAGGGGAAGGGACAAGGTGTATATAACTCACTTGTCACGATATTTGGCGCAGGCTAGACGTCTAGCGCCTGCACTTCTAGATGGACGACGATGCTTTTGAGCACCTTTTTTGGGTTCTGCAGGACTAATAGAACCATTGAACAAGTGCAAAGACAGCAGGAGGGCAGAGGAGGTCAATACCTTTCAGGTTCTTCCATAATCTGTTGAGCAAGCTGAAGTTATGTTGTGGTGGTGGTCAAGAACTAAGATGTGTATAGACAAATAAGAGTCAATCAGGTCCGATTGGTGTCCCAACCAAAAGTATACTGTGTAAAATCATCAAAAATACAAACTTTAATCTGGGGGTACATTCAGGTCTGAAAGCAACATCTGCCTCTTCAGAATATTTTTTCGGGGATTGGTTGTAGAAGGATGAGATTTATTTGGGGGCCATCAGTGAAAGATGTTCGCAATCATGGTGAAAGACGTTTGCGATCACACATTTTGGCCTAGATTTTTACCAAGTTAGACAGGTGGAAATTGTGGAATCCACGGTGTTCCACGTGGAAATGGTGGAATCTTATTTCATTTTAGGCCACATTGAAGAAGAAACGTGTGGAATTTGTGGGAAATGCTACAAAAAGCACTACAATATGGATGAAAGCATGCACTACTTCATCGCCTCAAGCTCAGCGAGCATGGAGAGTAGACCGACGCCCTCTGTTGCCCTCTGCTTGCCCAGGGCAATCTCCTCCTCCTGCTCCTTCTTGGTGAGTGTCACCAAATACGCCTCCTCCGATTGGAATCCGTGCTCGATCCAGCGGAAGATCCCCCTGGCGGAGTACTGTGTGAAGGAGTACCGGCATTCGCCATCTGCGATGGGGATGTTCGAGTGGAAGATGGCGGCGCTGGGTATGAGGATGGTGGTTCCAGGAGGAAATTCGATGATCAACTTGCAGTCCCACAGAATGAGGTGCCTGCCCTTCTTGTAGTTGAAGTTTCCGAGCGCAGTAATGGCACACCACCCAAAGGCGAGGTTGAAGAAGTCGCAGTGGCCAAAGGCACAGGTCATGGGTCCGAGATTGAAGGTGATGGCACACCAGATGCCGTTGAGGAAGGGGCGATGAAGATTGGGGTGGTGGTGGTAGCAAGGACCGCCGTTAACAAGGGCCCCAGGGCGGACCTGCCCACCTCCCATGGAGTCGCCAGCGCTGAGATTGGCCCAGTTCTCACGACAGTGGCGCTGGCGCTCTTCAGAGACAGAGCAATGCGCCCTTGCTTCCTCCATCGCTTCAACGGCGGGGTCATGGACTCACTTCATGAAGTCAGCTTTGGGGGGGCGGTCTCCAAACACACCACAGATGGTGCCGATTCGGTCGATGATCGGTCAACTCCCGCTATGAGGGAGGGAGTCAGTATATGAATGCAATGAGGGACTGTGGCGCACCTAGCCACATATTCCACCAGGTGGAAACCATGGAAGATTGCTGCTGGCCCAAAGAAATTTGGGAGGAGGTGCGTTGATGAATAACCCGTCTCCTGCGCATGGGCTGCAGACTCCTCTGGGGACACGCCGTCGTCTCTGAGACCGGCCCAGCCCGTCGAGGCGATCCGGACTTTGCGAAGGTGGAACTTAGCAGGGATGCTGGGAGCTTTTGAAGTGTAGTGGTGGGGGTGTCGAGGAGGGCTAACAAAGAGGACATCTGTCCTGGCTTTGGCAAGCTCGCGAATGGCGTCCTTGTTCTGAAGTGTCTGCTTGGGGTGGCGGCGTGGGGTTTGTGTGGGGGAGGCAGTGGCGACGGGATTGGGCTCCAATGGCCAAGGGGAGTGCACAAGGACGGCGACACGGGCTGGGCCGCTATTGAGCTCCGCAAGGTCTTCATCTTGAGGGCCATGGAGCTGCGCAGCGGCAACAGCATTGGCAATGGAGAAGGTGGAAGTGGTGGTGACGGGGTCGATCCAGGGAGAAAACGGCCGGCAGATCTGGTCTGACTCACAGATTGATCAGCTCACAGAGGGTGAATAGGGAGGTGTGACGTACTGAACGGAAATTCAGGGCGTCCTCATCGCGAGGAACGTCCGTGAAGGCTGAGATGAAAAGAATGAGCAAGAGTGGCAATCAACGAACCCTAACCCTATTATGTATCTAGATCGGGCCAACAGGTGGAAATGGTGGATAGAAGAAGAGACTCTGGCCTGAAGCTTACCTAGGAGCTTGATCGAGGGCCGCATAGCGGCTTAAGGCGCCGAGACTGGTGGCGGAGAGAGCGGGGTTGACGTGGCACTCATAATCCTTCTTTTACGTCGGCTTTTACATGTCCTCCCACTATTTCCACCACTAAGATTCCATGGTTTCCACAGATGGACTTGGTGGAATCAACCAACCTCTTACAGCAGCGATCACACTCTGTTGATTCTTTCTCCTCTCACCGCCATGCCTGCTGCTGCCCGTCCCGCTTGCATCAAGAAGCCTCGAGGAAGCCACAGTGTACGAGTGCCAGTTGGTATGGTTCAAGCCGATGGCAGTTTCCGATCTGAGCTGTGCAGTTTTATGCTGAGGAAACGTGAAGAGCTGGCCTCATCCAGCACACAAGATTACCGTACCGCTGGGCTGGATTCCGACTGTCGCCGGAAGTTGGAGAAGATGCGCGATATTGCCGACAATTCAATGGACAGCTCTGACAATGGGCCTCAAGATGTGTTCACTTACAACGATGTGCTGGACAGCAATGTGCGCATTGAGATCAGCCATGCCAGTGGTGAACTGGACGATCTTCAAGACGACCTGAACCAGGAGCTGAATGGAAAGAAGCAGCAGTGCGTATAGCATTCATAATAGCTGTATTTTATTGACCAGATCTTTCAGGAGGCGTCAGGATACGCGTAAATGTTGGGACACAGTCGATAGACGTGTTTTGGGATTCCGCGGCCAAATGTGCGCCATGACCAATGCCTATATGAAGTGGGAGGCAACCCAGGGAGCGTTTGGGATGGAAGGAGCACCAGAGCCAGTGGTTGATCCGGAGGACGTAGAAAAGGAATACAGGGTTAATGTGATCAATGTCTTTGGTGCGTCCCACTGTCTCTTCTGTTTTGCTGTGCCATATCCTGAGCACATTTTCTGGTCAGGTACCTATACAGTGGATATACCGATGGTTCAGCTGGATGAATTTATCGCGTCCTGCCTCATTGGGCAGGGCTTGATTCCCTGTGCCCCCTGGAAGCCGACACTTGCAATTGCAGCAAGGGTCCTCGAGCTTTACCGTGTTGCGCGCTTATGCTGCCCCAACCTCAGTGTCCAAAGCTGGGTCAAGACACTATCCGATGTCCAAGCTCGGGCATTCAAGCCCTACCAAGTGCAGCAGTTCACAATCTGCTTTGATCTGTACCTTGAGATGCTCCAGAACGTGGATGCGCAGGTGAAGAAGGCTCTGGGACGTGATGCACCAGACTGGCGGGTGAAGAACTGCTGCCCCGCATGCACCTACAAGCTTGAAGGGGAAGACAAGCTGATATTTGAGATGGTGGCAACCTGCGATGGGAACGACTCCCTGAAGCGGGTTCTGAGAAAAGAGCAGGGGGCTTTCGACGAGAGCGGTGTTGCTAAGAGAAGCGGAATGGAGAGGCCCGATCCTCGGGCTGCCAACGCTGGTTGGGACTATTACTTGACGCAGGAGAGGGTCAATAAGTGGTCAAAGGAGGTGCTGGCTCAGCAGGTGCAGGTTCCGGTGCGTTCCTTGCACTCCCAATACCATTTTGCATTTTGATTCTCATCTATTGTAGAGGAGCGATGATCCGGAGGAGGACAACCTGTGTCAAGAGCGGTGGAAGAATATGTCAGAGGAGATCGCGGAGCGCATGTGGGGCATCTTCGACGAGACAGGCATATTCCTGTCTCTTTGCCACCATGGCTTCGTCCTTCTCATTGCTGACATGGTGAGGAGTGGTGAATTGTGAGTGGTGGAAACCGTGGAATCCATAGAACAGGTGGAAATGACACCACTGACTTGTTGTTTTATAGGGCCAAGTACGGTCTGGCAATTGCCGACGCCCTGATGGACGCCTTTGGCGAGGACACTGGCTCGGGCTACGATATTGGCTGCAGATTCGGTACCACCATCAGGAACTCGCCACTGGGACCAAAGGCCAAAAGGCTCAACTTCTGGATGTTGGTTGGCTCCTTCCATGGCCATTGTCAGAAAAACCCGCGGAAGCCGATAAACCGATATCAGGCCTTGTCAGGCTTCAAGGCCCGGGCCTTCTTATCTTGACAGGATAAGATAGACGTTCCAGATAAGACAAGGAGATATTATGCCATGATAAGGCGCGCTGACATTACAAAGCTTAATAATCTTGGTAGTAATTTAAATTCTAAGATGAAAAATAGATTCCGTATTTGGCTTACTGTGGTGGTTAGGGTTATGCTTGTGTATGCTCTTATTGCAAGAGCTATTTGAAATAGACCCTTTGCGGGAATCGAACCAATGGCCTTCACATAACTGTCAAAGCCATAACTATACAGGTATACCAACTGCGCCAGGCTGTCATTTATATATGGTAAAGTTAGCTCAATACATAAGCGACTAGCTCTTCTACGGTTTCCCCTGAAAAATACAAAGCTATCCAAAAGCCATCTGTGTTCTCGTTCTACGCAGATCTAATCTCCGCCTTGTCGTTTCATTGTACCCATAGCACCTCTACCGCGACCCGCAGAAACTGCTACGACTCTCTGAGTGACTGTGCGGCATGTTTCGAGCCGAGGGCGGCGTGGACATGTTACTTCTGACAAGCATCGTACCATCGCAGGCGGCTGCTTGATAGGCCCTTAATGAGGCAGTTTTCCCTTGGTTGATGAGCTTGCAGTCAACAGTAAAAGAGAGAACACACTTATGTTCCAGGAACATCTTTGATGGGCATCAGCGGCATTGATGCCGGTGGGGATGGGTTTTGTCAGGCAAATGCCAAGGGGTAGCAGTAAGCTTTTGCTACAATCCTAATGGAGAAGGCTAACCTTTATTTCAAGGGATTTGAGCCAGGATTGAAGAAGAAATGACTCACTTTGCCTTGTGCTCAACTCTGATGGCCACCAAGAAACTCGGCATCGCGTGGGCGCATTTCGAAAAACAAACGCCGACATGGAGTGGGGACCTGAGGGGCCAATACCGATGAAAAGCCGCATTTTTTAGGTCAAAAGTTCTGAGCAAGAGTTGAAGGAGTTAACTCACTTTGGGTCCTGGGACACATTTTGATAGCCATAATGAAAGTCGGCCTGGCGCCGGTGCGTTTCGACGGATGGACGCGAAACGATACCCGGAGGCTCCTGGGATGGTCTTAATGAACAGGTATTCTGCTTAGCCCAAGAGAATTGGGTAAAATTGAAAGGGAAAATGGCTTACTTGTGTCCAGGGGCACAGTTTTGATTACCATCAGGAAAGTCGGCATCCCGCGGACGTGTTTCGACAGGCAAACGTGAGCGGGGACCGGGAGACACTTGGGACGTTCCTACGGAAGAGTTCTGGACTTAGTTCAAGAGAATTGGTGAAAAAAAGGAGGTTGAAGGGTGAGATGTACCTGGGCCGACGAGGTCCGTTGACAGGTGGGTGCCGTCTCACCGGCGGCACCCAGCTTTTTGGAGAAACAATAATCCATGAACATGGGTGCAACGGGGCCTCTTTCATCCAGCAGCAACCCCGTGTGCTTTTGTTCCTCTGCCAGTGGCTACAGCTCGGCCATCTGCTGCGCGAGGAAGTCCTTGCTCTTGCTTACGAGACTTGCTGCCTCCTCCTCCTCAAACGCAGTGCTCACTGTGTCTGCACATTGTTCTGCTGGGAGGTGCCTTGCGTGGATGGTACGCCAACGTGTGGTTGACGTAGAGGAGCTCGACCTCGACGGTGGAACGTTGCCCTGCGATGGCCTGGTCAAGCGCGAGGATACATGCTCGCTCCTGCAGCTCGTAGCGGCGTTCTTGCTGGCGATGGAGTACTCACCAGGAAAACATAAGAAAAGTATATGTTGCAGCGTCGCCTTCGGGACCACTTTGATTGCGCACGAGAGAACGTGCTGCACACGTCATTGAAAGAGGGCGCAGGCGAGTCAATCGAGGCGCCGTCCCTGGTCCCAGGCCCCGGCCGGTCGAGGTCAGACAAGTTGTCCTCTTCGTCGCTTGAATCGGACATGATGAGGTCCATATCAACAGACGCATGGCGCATGTATCGGACCGGCGACAGCGAGCACGAAAGCGAGCGCTCCTTTCTCCTGCACGGTGCGGCTTCAAATGTGCTTACCATTGTTGGTGCCAAACGAGTCATACAAATCAAGCTTGTCGGGGTCAAGTTCCTGGGGGTAGTGTCGGTGTCCACATCCACCTCGATCAGCGAGTTCGCAGACGCCTCCGCTTGCGCTTGCCATGCGGCAACGTGGGCGAGGTCATCAAGTTGGTTGACGTGAGGATCTACAGCGAGTCCACAGCCAATCGAGAAACTTCCACTGCATCGCAGTGCTCCTGCTCTCGAGATATTCCGCGCATGTCAGTGCACGCCCCGCGAATGCTGGTTCGGTGGCAGAGCTCAGGAGATGGCTACACAGTAGGCTTTGAGCGCTGAACTGTGTGGATGCACGCACGGTGAGTGAGGTTCATTAACAGGGAGACAACAGTGGTATGTACTTACTCAGAAGATTGATACATATCGCTACGTCGTGCCCGACGGGCGTGAGGGACTGCAGCTCGGAGAGTCTGTAGGAAAATGGAATTGAATTAGTTCAGAGGCAGGTGCCATCGAAGAATATGCAGATATCTTTGTTCCGGATAAAGCAGACAACATGGATCGATGTGCCTGGGGGTAGATAAGGATACAATGATTGCTGCGTGAATGCCACACCGGAAGGGTGATCATGTCGAGGCTCCCCTCAAGGATGAGCCCGTTGACTCTGTGACGGTGGCGCCCCTGAGCATGCTGACGTGCCTGTACAGTCTGGCCGAGTGAGTCCGAGTAGATTTGTAGGGCAAGAAATACACCTTTTCACCGAAGGAAAGTGCGGATCTCAACCTGAGGCCCTCCTCCTGGATGATATAGTTGATGTGGAAATGGGCATAGACTGGCATATTTTGTATTGTGCGGTCCCTGCTTGCCCGCAATCTTCCCCTGCACTGAAAAGAAGATTGAGTGTCATTCATAGACAGGGTAACTTGACAAGCACGTACACCGTTCAGACAATTCAGGGGACACGTTCCATTCACCTTGTCCGGAGGGGTCAGGGAGACTTGTGCGCAAAGTATACAAAGAATGCACCGGCCCAGCTCGCGTCGCAGTCAAGGCAAGCATTTTCGGTGCTCCAACGAGAGCCGTGAGCGATGAGCCACTGGCAGCGTCACTTTAGATGCCGGGGACAACGTGGCAGACTCCATAGTTCATGGAGCAAAGATAGTAGAATGGGTCTGGGTAGGATTCACCGCAAGAGAGACGGCAGAGGAAAGGGTTTCCAGCGAGGAGACCGTCGGTCGTGGTGGCAAATCAGCGGAGAATGCAGACACGTGACTAACATCTCAATCTCACATAGAACGTTGACCTCAATAAAACCTCAATTCAAAGCTGTCATGCTCTGTTTCATGGCTCCAGATGGCAAGGTGCCCTATAGACACTGTCCTGGTCGCGACCTCCCACAGGGCTTGTTGAATCATGAACTTGCATGTGGTGCTGAAATCGCTGACAAGAAAAACACTAGATTTGCGGAACAACTACACCACAGCTTGGCGGAAAATACCATATACAGTACAGACAAACATGTCAGTAGTCAGTTATCACACAGCACAGAGACAATGCACCCCGTATAATGATAGCATGTTCATGGGCTGTACTGATACCCCACCTGCGCATGGCATTCATGATTTGCGCCAACACGTTTGAACCTGCAGCAACCCAGTCAACCGTAAGAATCCCAGAACACCTACGTGACTTGCATTGTTGAGTTCTGCAGCATGTCGAACACAATGAAAAACCAGTCCATGCTCTTGCGAATATACACGTGGCCGAGCTGCGATATACACACATCCCGCCAGGTCACTGTAATACTGTCTTTTAAGGAAAAGTTTAGGTTGTCCTCGGCTGCAGAAAACGTCCATTAGCAAGTGCTAAATGCATCTTCAGCAAGTTTACCCTGATACAGCTGCCCCGTTTTCAGCTCCATCATGATGATTTGCCCCAACGACTCATGCAGTTTGGATTGGATAGGGGCCACCGGTCAAGTCTTCATCAGCCTGGCTCCAGGCTGGAGCTCGTTCACATGAGTGCAGCACAAAAGAGAGAGGTTGACAAGGCTACCAGCCAGATCAGATATAGCCCAGGAGAACTGTGACATGGCTGAGGAAGCTTGAGAGAAGGTACCAAGAATGCCTCAGGTACAGGCAGTGGTCGACAGCGGGCAGGGAGCCGTGCGTATTAACAAGTCCATAGACGTGATGCTGAGAGTACTTAGGATATGTATGGTGGTATACATTGACGTTGAAAGCATTGGTACGACAAGAAATACCCTGGAGGACCATGAGAGAGGACAGCGGGAGCGCAGGATTATCATGCCAGATAACTGAGGCCGGCAGCCGGATAAGTGCCGCATAATGCCGCCAGCTCCCTTATCATGACATTATCAGGCTGTGAGATTATAAGGCTATTTTTATTTCTCCGACAATGCCCACAATCGGATGTGCCAGCTCCGATATCTTGCCACCTACGTCTTGGGGCTCGGGATCGAGGATCTTGAAGGGTGTGAAAGGTACTTTTCCTGCTCAAATGCGCTGGCCCGCATCTGCCGTTATGCCAGCGTATATCACCGGAAGCAGGCCATCGCAACCTACACTGCCCATGTGGACACATTTGAGACCTACACCAATTTGAGTGAGCCCGATTTGTGTTCCTTTTCTTTTTGCATTGTGCTGAGTCACCCACCCAGGCACGTTTCTGGTCAACAATTATCAGCAATCACTGGCCATTCTGGAGACTGAGAATTTGCTCCAATTTGCGATGGCTCAGGCAGGCATCAGCGGGAAGGATGAGTTTGTGAGGCGGCTGGAGGAGGAGAAGACCTATCTCCGGGGCCTTTCCAAGGAGCCGGAGTCAGAGACCCAGCAAATGGACTATTACCGGCGCCTGGTGAATCTGAAGGCACGAAAGTGAGTGATTCAGCTGGATTCCGTTCAAGTATTGACTATTCTTGCTTCTATTTCCACCATTTCCACTCTGACAATTTCACCTCCACCCATGTCCACCATTTCCACGGTGCTCACATCTACTTCAATGTCACACCATCCACCATTTCCACGACGCAGGAAGACATTTGATGAGGTCTTTGGGGAGGGCTCCAAAGCAAACAGGATAGCCAAGAGACACGCGTGAGAAAACTACGACAAGGTGTACAATGCGGTCCAGGAGATGGAGGAGACACTTCAGGTCGAGGCTCGATAGACGGCAGATGGGCCTGAATGGAACGCTGCAGGGTTGCTGGTGGTGACTGGATGGTACCGGCTGTGCATCAACAAGCTGGAAGAGCTAGTGTTGAAGAGGCTGTTTGAGCTGACCAAAATGAACATGTCCCAGATGAGTGAGCACCTTTTGGTCATATTTATTCAGCAGATCTGAGCTGTGACTGTGCAGGATACAAGCTTCGGAAGTATATTGCCAAGGCCCTTCAAGTACGATCCAAGACAATCCGGACAGCCCTTGCCCGCTACAACCTTGCTGCTGGCTCACTCACACCAAAACACCGGAAACTGACCTGGGCCGAGGTCGTGGAATATGCCTTCCTATCCGACTTTGACATTCTCCGGGATCCCACGGGCAATGCTACCTTGCGAGACTGGGCAACCCAAGGGGGAAGGCAGCTGATGGACAGCTTCTTCAGGATTGAGCGGGTAAAGGAGGAAATCCCTCGGTTGAACATAGAAATCTGCCGCCTCGTCACATACATTCGTGATGAGAAGATCTTTCTCCTTGCAAAGGAGGCCGAGATCATCCAGACGGACCCGCACCTGGCTTACTTCATCCGGAAGTATCGCAATCAGAGAGGACGGTTAGATGACAACCATATGGCACGGCTCAGGTCAATGAAGAAGAATCTGGGCAGCCGGTTTACCGGGACGCTGGAGCCAGGGGTCAGGCAGGCAGAGGCTGCGGAGCACGACGTGGAGGAAGAGATGGATGTAGATTCTGACATCGACGAGGCAGAGGCAGCGACGGTTGAGGGGGAGATTGCACGAGGACGAGCAATGGAGTTGAATGGGCAGGTCGAGGACGAGTGGGAGGATGTGGATAGTGACGAGGATGATGAGGGGGAGGTGGCCGAGGCAGAGACCCTTGCAGAGATGGCTGAGTGGGTGCTCACCATTGCCACCGATGCCTAGGAGGGAGAAGATGACAGTTAGACATGTATGATACGAATGGGATCTGTTTCCTTGATGCCTGGGAATGGTGGAAAGCTGGGAAAGCCATGAGATTGATCAAGGCATCTGCTGGAAATGGTGGAAATATAGCAGAGCCACAAATATTACTGACCCTCGAAAAGTGATGCATGGAAACAGTGGGAGATTAGGTGGGTCACAAACTTTTACTGACTGGCGAAAAAGATTGGTGGAAATGGTGGGAGATTAGGTGGGTCACAAACTTTTACTGACTGGCAAAAAAAGACTGGTGGAAATGGTGGGAGGTTAGGTGGGTCACAAAACTTTACTGACTTGCAGAAAGTGATGCGTGGAAATGGTGGGAGGTTAGGTGGGTCACAAAACTTCACTGACTTGTGAAAAGTGATACGTGGAAATGGTGGAGGCTAACAGAGTCACAAAACTACACTGACCCACTGAAAATATGTTGAATGGAAACCATGGAATTAAGGGAGTCACAAATTTACTGACTACTTTAACAATCCTTACCACCCCCTTACAGCTCTTTGCAGAAGTAATGACACTTCCTAAAAATAGATTAAGAAAGAGGAACTTGAACACCCCGCATCTTCGTGCTCATTTCTCGGCCAATTCTGGCCTGATTGACATGATTCTGGGTGGGTTCAAGAGGCAGAAAGCAGGGCTTTCCACCCACATCCTACATTACAGACAGCTCCCCAGAATTAGGTACTTCAAAGTTCACCCCCTTTGTTTTGAACTGCAGCTTGAATAGCTCAGTATTCGGTCAATTCTAAACTGGATTGGATGATCTTGGGGTCATTTTGACGGGAGTATATAGGCATAGGCGCTCCGGGCTTCACCTTTTGGTTTCACATCCAAACTCCCATGGTTCAATGAATTCTTGAAATCTCACACAAAATATAAGCTTGGAGGAGTGCCGGAGTGGTGCGACACATTTGGATACACTAAGCATTATTGCCTATATTTTAGGGTCAGGAATCATCCGGATTCAAGAAAATCAACCAGGAATTGAATGAGAACGGTCAATCAGAACCTGTTGTTCGGAAGACAGGGGTCAAATTTTAGGGTTCTCAAATTTTGTGTTTAACCCTTGGTGTTTGGTATGGGTTGAAAGCCCTGCTTAACCGCTCTCTAATGTGCCTGGAATCAAGTCAATCCATCAAGAATTGACAGAGGAATGAGCATGAGAATCAGGTGTGTTTAAATTGCTCTTTCTTATAAAAATAGGGGTAGTGTCATTACATTTGCAAACAGCTGTAAAAAGGCTTCAAACCCCTGTGGAAACGGTGTAAAATACCAAATTTCCTCTGCTATGTGGAGTTGCCTCTAAAACCGGTGGGAACGGTGGAAAAGGAGGGGTGAAATGTGGAGAAATGGTGGAAGGTCAGAACCGCCTCCACTTTGAGAGACTACTATGACAATCTAGTCTCTCAAAGTGGAGGGGGTATTTGGTATTATCAGGTGACCTGTAGCCTGATTTTATGTTCATATTCACCGTAGCGCACTCAGGGTACACTTCCTGCTCAGCCGAAGCATGCCGATGTCCTACACGTGCCGAATTCCCTTATGGGGATATTACATGGTTGGTTGGGTGACCTGGGCAGTCAAAAAAAATCAAAAACCGGTGTGTGTTCCATGATTCACAGAGTAATACCCCCTTGATTGCCACTTCAATAATTATTCAACAAATCATTCCCAATGTGGTCACCAACAGCCGTCAACGAGTGGGTGACAGAGGGCTGTGACCAGTAATTTAATATTTTATTGCTCGTCGGCGGCTTGCGAGACTTGCGACGATGTATTGATCCATTACCTAAGGAGACATTTCCCGAAAAGGGAATCCAAGGGCGAAACGTGGACAACTGTGGAAGACGTTGATTTGCTGTTCCAGTCTGCACCGCTGTTGTGCGAAGGTTTTTTGCTTGCATGACCAGGACTTTCATCGCCACACGAACGGGAGTGGCGGCCTTGGCCCTTGCCAATTGCGGCAAAGGGGCCGCGGGTCCCGCAGGGCCGCATGATCATCAAACGGAACTTCCCGGGAGTTACATCAGTGACACTCGAGTCACACAGTTTTTCCATCCTGATTCACACCGACGATTATCATATTTAGGGCCCACCCAGGTGCAATTTGAACACCCAAGTGTTGAGTTGCAAGTAAGTGGGCCTGAAATTTAATTTACTTCTAGTACTTTCGGTCCCACTGATTTTGTAACCTATAGTAGTAGAATAAAATTGTGATTCAGGTGCCCTGAAATCCATTCGAAAGCCTATGATTCAAGTTACACAGAAATTCAACTGAAATTGAAAACCGAAATTATGGGTATCGGGATTAGAAACGGGGCGCCCGAGCCTCTGTCTCTCTCTTTTTTTTTTTTTTTGGAGTGCTGGGGATCTCGATCTCAGTCTGCAGAAGCATTCTAAGGTCTTACACTTGTGTTACCGGGTATTAGCTAGTTTTCGCCGGGGAATATGTCCAAGAAGAAAATGCCATTACACACAATTTTACAGTAGTGTGGGACTCCGACCTGCAATTATCCTATACCATTTTGTTCAGTCAATGGCCGTATACCCACTAAAACCCCCTCTGTGAGTGTCCAGTCATCCGGCAGAGCATCTTCATCCATCAGCAGACCACTCCATGTATCCAAAATAAGTTGTTTTTTAAAGGTGAGTGGTCCATAAGCAATTTTATTAGCCAAAATATGATCTCAATTCAAGGCCCCATTGATCTTTTTCAGTCATTGATTATGGATGTTGGCCAGTGTGGAATCATTGTCTGGATTTTTTATCACACGATTAACACGGAGGTTCCAAATGAGATGCCAGGCAGAAGACACTAGAATCGCAAATAATCTCCCCTTTTTCTCTGTCTCTCAATTGCACCGAAATCAAAGCCGGAACTCAAAATGTTGTTTCTCATTTCAGCCATTCCGAAACCTATTAAAATCCCGAACTTCGGTTTGAATTTCAGCTCAAGCTGAAATTCCAACCGAAATTAGTTGTTCTAAACGCGCTGAAATCCGTGGATTGTCTGCGGACTAAATTTCAGCACATTTGGAACAACTAATGTCGGTTTGCATTTCAGCTTGAGCTGAAATTCAAACCGAAGTTCGGGATTTTAATAGGTTTCGGGACGGCTGAAACAAGAAACAACATTTTCACCATTTTTCCATATCAAATGAATCTACAAACTCAATTTCTCAGAAAACCGCAATTATTTTTGGTCTGACATATCGGAGCAGGTGAGGTATGGTTTAAGTGGCGAAAAACCTCATGAAATCACGCAAGGTTTATGCCACAATTTTATTTGAAGGGATTTGGCCAAGAAATGGCCCCAAACAGCCCCGCTCATTTCTTTTGGCCGCCACTGTACAGGTCGCCTCCGCAACCGGGACCAAAATTTCATCTGTGCGGTCCTGGACGCGGACTACCTCGCCCTCAAGGACACGATTCTCCTTGCCCAAGTGGAGTTCCTCGTAGGGCATCCTCACCACCGATTCTACATCGGATTCAACTACACCCTCAGACGTGCCACGGTGGGACTGCACCCGCTGGAGCCACGTTGCGGCCCATGGGGCGTCCCCCACGACCAATGCAACAAAGAGCAGCTGGACCGGGCGGCGCACGGTGGTGGGCGGGTGACCCTGCACCGCGTGTTTGTCACCACCGTTGATATGGCATCTATGTGCTGGTTTCCCCTTCGCGTGTCGAGTACTGCGCTGGGAGATGGTGTGCACCGGCTCGCTAAAGAACTGGAGGGGGAAACTGATTCGGAGGAGCAGCGGCCACAGTTATTAAAGAGGGTTGCGGCACTGGTCGCAGAGACAGCAGGAGCAGTGGTCGAAATTCCACCTAAGCGACCATCGCCGGCATCACGTGAGGACCTCTTAGGTCCCTAAATTTGTATGGGCGACATGGACCTAAGAGGTCCGGCGTAGGGCGTAGGCGGCGTAGGTACAGGCTTCTATTATGACATTATGCTGTGTGCCGTCCGCGTGAGTTTCCGGCATCTCCCTTCAGTTTCCCACCACCTCGAGCCCCTGAATGACCTTCCGCTGCCGAATTTGGCAGGGGCAGAGATGGCGGTGGTGGTGGAGGTGGCCGCATCGCTGCTTGAGTCCTATTAGGTTTCCTGTACTATTCAATGTGTGTAGCTTATTTAAATGCAAGCCACTTGAAATCCAGGTTTCTGTATTGGTTCGCCATGACATCACTTCATGGTGTATCCAGCTGTCTGCAAAGCATGTTCGAAGAATACACTACCAGCACAAGAATGGGAGACTATTTCGTGCAGTAATTGAGCTACATTGGGGGGGCACCTACACCACCTACACCACCTACGCCACCTACTGCACCTAAATTTTGACCACACATTGGATGTGCTTTCCAATCATGAATCCATATCCTTCCAACATGCTGTGCGGGATTCCAAACATATCAGTTGTTGAATATGGTGCGTCAGAGGCAGCAGAGGTGGAGGAGACCTCCATCCCAGGTTATAAATATTGCACTTCATTAATTATACCTTCCTCTCAACCGAGCATACCAAATAGTTGGTGCAGGTTTCATGGGACCGCAGGCGGTGGATAGAGGGTGACAGAGGCGGCAGAGGCGGCGGAGGTGGAGGAGACCTCCATCCCAGGTCATTCTGGCTTTGTATATTGTGCATCATTATTATACCTTCAGTGTCGATCCTCTCAACTGAGCATCCCAAATCGTTAGTACACATTTCATGGAACCGCAGGCGGAGTTCATGGAGAAATTCTTCAAGATACGGATCCTCAGCACTAGAAAATGCAATGTTTGCGTGGATTATGAAGCTAACACAATATTAAGGTCAACCTTTAAAAAAAGAGTGTAGCCAGCACTTACCGGAGCAATTTCCGGTCTGCCAAATTATCCTGAGTTTCTGGCAATGCTTGGTCGATGTAACCATCAAGCGTGCCATTTAATCCCTTCCTCTTCTTACGAGGGACCGCTGCTTCACTCGCTGCCTCCCCGGACCCGGTGAAATCGACATTGATAACAGAGATATCTGTGCCTCCCTGATTTTCTGTGACTTCATCGTTCCGGCCATGTGACAGAGTGCTTCATTCCGGGCAATTGCAGGGGCATTTGGACAAGTCCGGGAGTCCGCCAGGTGGTTGGGAAGAATGTTATCCCGCCTTTCCAGTTTAGCCTCGGTGCTGCCTGCGTCATCTCCGCAATAGTTGCATTTCCAGTAATAGCGGTTGGATTTCCCATCTTTTTTCCCCTGGCGGGTGAAGTGATTGGTGTAAAATGCGGGTATCTTGCGGCCAGGCCGAGACATTTCAGTGGAAATTGAGGGCAGAAGGAAAGAGTTAGAGTCCAGCGAGTGGCATTGCCAGTGGCATAAATTATTGCATTGGGTCTGATCTACGTACAATGTGAAGCCACATCAATGCTTCCGCATTCTCACACCTGACCGTGGAGCGGCAGAATTCTGCCAGATTGTGCCAACCTCAGGCCAATTAAGCCAAGCCGACTGCCACTTTCTGCTGTACTGGCAAGGGTGCGCCCCAAGGATCTGCGCTATCAGTCATCCTTTTCCTGCTGACCATCAACTGCCTCCTGAACCGCCTATCTCGTATCAATGTCGGCATCTCCTGGACGAAGGGCTTTGTCAACGACGTCAGTTTCTCGATGGCGACACTTCGGGCAGACATATATATGACCCATACTAGGGTGGTTGCTCCGACCAGAGATGACTACCCTAAGGGGATCTGAGCTATAGTGGGGCTCCCATACGGGTGGGAGCTTCCACCCTAGGCTGTCTGGGAGCTTCCTTTGGCCAGGCTTTCTGGGTGCTCCCATGGGTTTCTGAGGCATGGGGGCTCCCATCTGCCCCCCGCAGGGGGGATTTTTTTGCCGATTTTGGGCCCCCACAGCCCCGTTTGCTGCACCCTGGGGGTTCCTGTAAGCACAGATGGTAAGGGGTTTATTAGGGCACTCCCCTGTACTCTCGGCTTGCTTTATCCGCCCCTGCAGGGCATTTTTTGGGTGATTTTGGGCCCCCGTAGCCCCCATTTGCTGCACCCTGGGGGGCACCTGTAAGCACACATGGTAGGGGGTTTATTAGGGCACTCCCCTGTACTGTCGGCTTGCTTTATCTGCCCCTGCGGGGGATCTTTTGGGTGATTTTGGGTCCCCGTAGCCACCGTTTGCTGTACCCTGGGGGGTGCCTACAGGCATGCACAGTAGGGTGCTTATTAGTGCATTCCCTGTACTCTGGGCTTGGTTTATCCACCACCGCAGGGGATATCTTTTTAATTAGATGAGTCACTACTGCCCATGATATTTGACCATGACATTCTGGATTTTGAACTCTGAGAACAGCTCGATGTGCTATCATAGTACAATTGTCGGATTGGGTCAAATACAGCAGCTCAGCATGTCATTAGTCTCGATTTTTGGACTGTGCTTTCAGTTCTTACATGTATCTAACTACATTGCTCATCCAGCAGGAGCTTCCATCGGAGACATATTACAATGCCCCGTATGCTCCCGCCTGATGTTCTAACACACCTGCAGGAGCTCCCATCCAACCTAATTACAATGCCCCGGATGCTCCCGCCTGATGTTCTAACACACCTGTGGGAGCTCCCATCCAATACCCTGGATGCTCCCGCCTGACATTTTAACACACCAGCGGGAGCTTCCATACACCTTATATGGGAGCTTCCACTGGCACTGGCGGGAGCTCCCAGCCAACCTCGGTGGGAGGCCCCATTGCACCCCGGATGTATCCATGCACAACTGCATGGGTGCTCCCACACCACATGGCTGGGAGCTCCCGCACTGAGCCCATATACTGGCCGGGAGCTCCCACCCTAAGGTGGATATTGGCTGGGAGCTCCCGCTCCCACTTGTGGTTTGGGCGGGAGCTCCCATCCCCATCTACAGTATGGGTGGGAGCTCCCATCCTCACTTGCAGTATGGACGGGAGCTCCCATCTGCATGTGCCATTAGGTGGGAGCTCCCATCCCCACTTGTGGTATGGGCGGGAGCTCCCAATCCTTTTTATATGTGCACTGGGTGCTTCCGTCTTCATCCACACTTAGTGCATTTTCTTTTAGAATTTGAGAATGTTAGTGCATTTAAAAAAAAAAATTAGAATATTAAAACTTAAACATAGTTACATAGTTTGATGCAAGTCATTGTCACAAACATAGTTATTTGCTATTCAATTTATTGTATTTTAATTTTTTGGAGACTTGCATTTTTCCGTATGTTTGAACTAAAATTCCCTTATCGGGATGGTAGCGGTTGTTTGGGCATGATTGTGTTTGATCTCAGGTAGTTAGGAATATTATATCTTGACTGTATCTATAAGCGATCACCTTCCTTCATATTTATCAGTGATATGCTCTAGTGGTTATGTTTGCCGCCTCTACAATTATTGCCGTGTCACAAGGTTTGCGGTTCGACTCTGTCTTAGTACAGTCTTTTTGCCTCCTTTATTATTAGGCTTCTCTTCGTTTTACTTATATAAAATACATTCGTTTCATCTGTAATATTACACGCTAAAAAAACATACAAATTTAATACACATTTAAAGTCTCAACTCCGACTTCCCATCAGGTACCCGCTGCCGCCATACATGCGCAAACAACCCATTGCGTCCCAAAAAGGAAGGCCATGTCGGCAATCGTCGCTAAGGCCATTTTTTTGTGATCGTCGTAACATTTTTGAAAATTTTACAAAACTTCAATCATAATGTATTTAGCTAAGTACAACAATAAGAGAACACATAGATTTGAGGCCCACACCTGCATATAATAAATCAGCAAAGAAATGGGTCCACTCAGGAAGGGCTCACCATGGAAGCCGACTCAGTCAGAGTTAGGCCCACCAGGCCTCGACCCCTTCACCATCGGACTGTGCCAAATTGGCCTGGTACGCCGCAGCTGGCAAGGAATTAGTGAGGGGATATCAGAAAATAAAATAATACCCGTACTCAAACAGAGTTGCGAACCACATACTATAATAAGTAAATCAGGAATGTGGAGAAGGGAAGGCAAACTGTACAACATACGAGAAGAAGCGGACATCCAGACGCCGGGGACCACGTAGTTGGGCAGGGCGACAATGTTGAGTTGATAACAAGTGTCGTAATGGATATCTAGGTAACAACGATCAGCGGGAGCAGCGGCTATTGCGAACACACATACAATGGGAGTCGGGGACCGACTCAGATGCGTGAGCAAGCGGCGCGGAGACCAAAGTACGATGCCGGCAGCGTGGGAGTTGCGCATCAAAGGGTGAGCGGGGCAGGGAGGGGAGGGTTTTGCGTAGGCGCCGGGCTTTCAAGGTGGAAGGGGACATCTGGTAAGTAGTAGGGATTGTCGGGGGGCAGGTAAGGTAAAGTTGCTTGAAGAACCTTGCGTACTTTATACCCGACCCCCAAGGCCACCTAAGGCCACCCAGCCCCGTCATTGTGTCCCAATTCAGCAATTATTTTGGGTGATCGGTCGATACTTGATGCTCGGTCGATATTTGGTTGTTCTCCATTGGTGGCCTATGGTTGTTTTGCCCCATTGTGGCCGAATACGGGAATCGCTCCTGTGGCATCGAAAAACCAGTTCACGCCCATGTTGTGGTAGGTGGCCTACATTATTATTATCTTACCATTGTTACCCCGTTTCGGCGATGCTGCCCGTTGCAGCCACATTTGACCGATTACATTCCAGACTACAGGATTTTAATCAATAATCAATAGACTAACGAATACTAACGAATAATCAATCCGAGTCGTCGTCGCTGTCCGAACCTCCCGAGCCATAAGCATCGCGATACACGTCCGCGGTGTCTAGGGCATCCAACGTCTCGAAATCCTCCTCCTCCTCATCCTCCGTCTCGCCCTCTTCCGGTGCCCGGTATCTGTCTTCTCCTCAGCCGGCTTTCTTGCTGGCCAGAAGCGAGTCCATCAATTCGTCCTCGCTCGGGCCCCACGGCGTGTCGTCCGGGCCTTCTTCGGGCATATACCGCCGCCATGTGCCGCAAAGGTGCAGCAGGCGTTTGCGCCGCAGGTGAAACTGATAACGATCATCATCTGAAGCTGTAGCATCGGGTTAATCACCATGCTTGCGTACTAGCAGCTCGACTCACCTGCAGCCTGCATCGCAGCGTTAACGATTGTCCACTCCTCTGCAAACCATACACACAATGATTCGCGTTCCCTTGCGAGGAAACCGTCCTCCTCGTGAGCGCAATCGAGGTCCAGCATCGCCCGGATGCCACTGCGCACGCTGTCACTGCTCAGCCAGAGCGGGGGCTCCTTCTGGCCCTCGTCTTGCAACCCCACGTCTTGCCATATCGCATCGTCGACGTCGAGAGCATACAATGCCTTCGTGTTGATGAGCTCCGGCGCGACCGCACCCCGCGGGGCCCGCTTCTCCCATATTTCAATTACGATGGCGTCGCACAGCTTGTTGTAGTCATTCTTCAAGTGTGATATTTGAGGCTCCCGTCGCTTGACTGCCGAGTCGGTGTGCGCTAACAGTTTCTGTTCTAGACAATTCGTCAGTCTCCTGATGGCGAGGCGAGCAATTTGCACATACCTGAAGCTTGCTGACGTCGAGAAGAGCGTTCCACTTGATCTCGCTCGAACTTGCGTGCGCGCAAACGGTCGCGGAGATGTCTCTTCAATGCGTGCGCATTTATACGCAGCTCGATGTACTTGTTTTTGCGAATCTTGTTCAATGCCACCTTGTCGTCGATGCCGAGCACGAGTTCTTGTTGTTGTAGGCGCTCTTGGACTTTCACCAGCGCGGCTCGCGCTGCCGTCAGCGCCACCTTTCGGTGGACAATCTCCTCTGGACTATCGTCGTCCTCGATTGCATCCAAGGCGGGCCGCCTCGCAAGCATTGACTTGCGCTTTGCGAATCTCCAGAGCCTCGCGGGTTGCGATTACTGCGGCGACGGCTTTCTCACCAGCCATCTTCGAATGCCCTGTCCAACAAAGGTCAGTGGTATTCCATACCAATCAAGCAGCTCCGCGTACGAGTCAGCGGTTTGGTCTGCGCTGCCACTTGCTTAGCCCATTCGGCTCGGAGCAAAGGCAGGTCATGGCCGCACTTCTTCAGCACGGCTTGAGCCTCCGCGCGTTTTGCGGCGCTGTGCAGGCCTCGACGTTGAATCCACTCCGCCAACTTGAACAGATTAGCTTCGTCTGCATGCTGAATCTGTGTGTCCAAGGTGTAGAGGCGATGGTGGTACTGCGCCACAAAGTCAGTCCCAGCGCGTAGGCAGCCAGTCGAATAGACTTACGCTGGAAATGCGCAAGTGAGCAATAAGGTGGCTAATTGAGTGCCAGAAGCGCTCGCAGCCTTCGCCGTTGGTGAACCCGAAGCCCTCCCGTTTGCGCGGATGGTAGATGACTTGACAAGCCCATTCGTGCCCAAAGGCATGAAATACCGCGACCGCGAACGCCAGACGATCAATGTACCGGTCTAGGAAGCCCCACTTGCGGGCTGATCGTTCCAGTTGGCACACGATGTCGTAGAGCAGGCCGACTGTTATGTTCCGCGGCAGAGGCTGGAACAGCGTCTCGAGCAGGAGGTACACATTAAATTGTTTCTCCCCCGCTGAATGCATGTTCACCAGCCACAACACGCGGTCATGGCGGCATAGAAGGGCCATGAGAGCCGGGTCGTCGTAGAACTGGCTGCTGGCCTTCTCCCGTTTTTCATCGGCTGCTTTAAACGACGACTCGCACCCATTCAAGACCGACGGTGGCAACAGTAGCGCAGGGTGCTCGTAGGCGTCATCCCCGGCGTCTTCGACATCCACCAGGGTCGCTTTTCGGGCTCGTTTAGCGCTTGGCTTCGTGGCGCGCACCCCGTCCACGTAGTCCTCCATTTCGGCGCTCAAACCCTCCGACACGAAGTGGGTGGCGGGGTGCATCTTCGGCGGATCCACGCTTCTGCGTGTAACACGCGTCTATGCAGACGAAAACATCGGCACTGGAAACACAAGTAAGTTTGGTATTGCCGGGGTGGCAACGCAAACAGACTCACACTGCAGATGGATCATGAGTGACCCCACCGAAACACGCGGGGCAACGCCTGTGCAGGTATTCACTCCGCCGGGTCCTGGGCGGGGGCTCCGGGAAAGGATTCTGGGGCGCTTCCGGGGTAGCTGCCCTGCGTCGCTTGTGTTTGTTGTTAGACGCCCCCGGAGTAGGCGATGACGACAATGATCGCGATGTCGAGGATGAGCGCACCGCGAACGCGACACAAACACTCTCCTGCTTTGTCGGCCTCGCTCCCCGCGCGGTGTCGAAGGGGGGTGCTGCTCGCAGTGGCTGGGGCTCTGGGTATGGGGGTGGCATGCCCATCCGACGAATGTTCCTGGTCTGCAGTTTCCGGCAGCAAAAGGAGACGGGTGTCTTCCAGAACGTCGTCGAAGTGATGCTGTACCCGGTGGCGCAGATGGGTGTACCATTCGAGAGAGATGGCAAAATTTTACGGAGTGAGCCCTGGGTTTACCTCAGCGTCCAGCAAAAATACATAGACACACTAGATAGACACACCTCGTGTTCCAGTGTGAATCCCAAGCCGTCCAGAAAACTTTCCAATGTTGAAGTCCATGCCGTGTTGTTTGGCACGATGTGGACGAAAAGTTTCATGGCAAATTCTAGTACCCGCACGTCGACCGCCAAGGTAGGGCGGATTGGGGCGGATGGAAACAATCCCGCAGCCAGGAGCTGGGTGGGTGCGGGGCGCAGGCGCAGGTCCAGTTTCCAAGTCCGTAATTTCTGGCAAAACCCGCAATCAGGATGGGCATCTCTCAGATTGGTGTGCGCTTACTCGTGAATTGGACCACCGATATTTTGCACTTAACTGACCTCTGGCAGCTGCATTCTTCCCTGCTGGGCATGGCCAGTTTGTCGGCGTCTTGCAAGCCGCGAGTCTTGTGCCACAGGCGCATGAAAACGCACACCAGGGGCGGAATGATTTTGTTTTGCCAGGTGGCGACCTGGGAGACGAGGTTGGCGCGATGGCGGCCCCTTTTCGTAGGCGAGTCGCGGGCGTCGGCTTTGCGAGAGGAAAGAGGGGTCGTGCCGAAGTCGAGGTCGTTGTCGAACAAGTATTCTCCGAGGTCGTCTGACGAGAGCAGCTTGTCTGACACGGACGGTACCTCTGCAAAGCGCGGTAAACGCGAGGTGGAGGCAGCGGGACGAGTTGCTGGATGAGTGTCCGCTTGTTCGCCAGGAACACAAGGGGCTCTTGTCCTGGCTTGGACTTGGCGAGATAGTGGGAGTTCCGGGGAGCTTCCATCATCACCGAGGTCCATCCCTCCTCCATGAAGGCGCACCGCTTTTGACTTTTGGTAATTTTGATGCGGCCCATGGCCTGCGGCGTCGGGGCGCGTCGAGGGGCGGTAGCGTCGAGTGCGCGTATCAAGGGAAGAAGAACCTGCGTGGGTCCTTGCTTTAGTCGGGAAATCTGTGGCGTGTATGCCACTCACTATATTAGGGAACAATGAATTTTATTTACGGCGGCGGCGGCGGCCTTCTTCCTTGCGTGCGGCTGTCCTCGCCGACACCTTGCTATATACTACACTACGTCGGAGACTAACTACATGTATCTATGTAACAACAACCTCTCTACTCTCTTTCCCTCCCTCGTTGGACTCCTACTCGCTCAGCAGCGCGCTGCACGACGGTGCCAACCCTGTGCGCCGGCGCCTCCCCGCCCCAGCCGTCCTCGCAGCGCCCTGTTCAAGACCCCCGACGACTTGATGGTGGTCGGGAGCAAGGAGCGAAAGGTGGCAGTGCTGCCGAAGCGGCAAATTTGACGGGACGTCGCTCGGCAAAACCGATCCGGCCAACTGATTTGATTAGGATAGATAAGTAACTTAGATTATGATAACGGCGACACGATATGATCCTCATCGGTATCATATCAGAGGTATCATATCAGAGGTTTCTCCGGTATCATATCGGTTTCTCCGCGTCACGTCCCGTCAAATCGCGCATGTGAGCTGCACAGCCACCTTTCAATTTTCGTCTCGAACACCCACCATGTCTAGGTGAGCCCCGTCCCTCCGTCAGTAGCTAGTACATAAGTAGATAGAAATGAAAGCCTACCGAATGTGTTCTCCTTGAGTGAAAAAACGGGTGCCTGAGGCCCATAATGCGTGAAGAAAATTGCTACAAAAATACATATATCGTGGCGCGCTATGGACGACGCTGATCGCCCGCTACACAGGCACGCACAGATCCTGACCTGGATCGACGGAGAGGTGCACGCTGCAGAGAACGAGTCCCGCGGCTCCGACGACGAAGAGGACGATGCCGAGACCGACATCCGTCGAGCGACGAGCGCGATTTCAATATGCGGCAATCGTGGCGGGCCATGAGGCCCAATTGCGCTCGCAAGAGCGGTATCGCATCCCAGAGGACCTCCTGCAGCCCGCACCATCTGCGGCAGGAATGCTCCCGGCCCCCGCCGCGCATCGTCTGCGGCAAGAATCCTCCCGCCCCCCGCTGCCACCCAGCAGTTGCCCCTTGCCCAACACTCCCAGCACTCCCGCCGCAGCGTCTCCAGCTTTTACTTTCCCACTCCGGACTGGCAGGCCGGTGCCGCACCCCGCTGTTTTTTACCCTGGACGCCCGAACGAACCCCGGAACCCCAGTATTCGCAAGACGCCCCGGTTCGCATGCCCCCGCTCTTTCCCGAGCCCGCACACCGTCGTTTGACGCGTCCATGAGTGTACATATACGCCTTATTCTCCCGTTCTTCTCATGCTCATTGGGTATACAGGATTGGGCGTCACGATCCCCCTCCCCCAGTCTTCCCCGCAGCCCCCAGCCAAGCGCGCACATCTCCACGATGCCGACAATCCTGCTGTCCAACGGTTCCGTCGCGTGTCCAATTTGCTGGATCTGGCCGCCCTCGACACAGCAACGAGGAGACCAGTAACGCAGAGGGAGATGAGGATTTGGAGCTGACCAAGACGACTTGGGTGAGTCCTCCTTTTCTTGGCCAGTTAAAGGTCGCTCATGCCGCCTTGACTTCATCGACGACGAGCCCGATGCACACCACCAAACGCCCCTCATGGCGCCCATCGCAGAGGAGGATGTGGCTTGACTCGCCCAGATTGCCGCGCTGGATGAGGGGAGGCAGACGGCTACGCCGAGGCCGCCCTGCTGAAACAGGCCGGGGTTGCGGAGATGTCTCCTGCAGCGACGCTGCTGGCGCACGACCCCACCATAGCTCGCGCTGTGCAGGATGCAGTTGACACGGTTATGCCGCGACCTGCGCCAACTCTGCCGCCGAAGTTGCCCGGCCTGGTAGTGCCCCACCCGCCCATCATCCCCAGTGGCATCCCAGAAACCGCCGCGCAGGTCGCCCGTCGCGTGCACCGATTGTTGGTGTCTCCGCGTCCTAGGAGAACGCCGGCTTGGACGGACGAGAGTCAGCAGGAGAAGGAGAAGCAGCCGCAGAAGAAGCGCGACGCTGCCCAGCGGCGCGATCACCACAACTTTGTGGAACCCGGGACCTGGATTCGTTTGAGAGTAGAGGACACGCAGCAGCACGTGGGTCTCCTCGCGTTCACCGTGTCTGAGACTTGGTGCATCGTTGCGCAACACCAGCCCGTCGAAACCACACATTTTAACCTCGACCTGCCCCCTCAGAAAGAACACGCATCCGCGACTTTACCCGACCATTGACGAAATTGCGCCCTTCCAGTCATGCACTCACCCCATCTTTGAGACGGCCCATTTTGTGGGCCATTTCCAGGCCATTCAGCTGGGGGATCGCGTGATAGTGTACAGAGGCGTCCATGCAGGCCTCGCGGGCTATATCATCCACATCAAGGACGTCTTAGTCAAGAATCCCGACTCCAGCTCGGTGCAGCGGTGGGTCACCATGATGAGGATCAGTACGAGGTTCCCCGGTACCACGCGGGACATTTCAGAACTGCCGGGTGGATGGGTTCAGCTGGGGCAGCTGCGCCGGCATGTTCTATGCCCTTCCCCGCCTCTGCGTCTATTCGACCGGGTCCGAATCATTGGCAATAGAGATGCGATGTTCCTGCCCTTTGGGTACGTCACAAACATCGCGGACGCCGAAGAGCACGCGGCCCGGGTTGCGGTTGAGAAAGAGAATGGCACGTCGGCCTTGGTCCCCTTACATAATGTAGAACATTGCTTTGAAGAGGGGGACCGCGTTGTTGTGCGGCGCGGACCAGAACAAAACCGCCAGGGAATTGTTGTTGCTCGGCACTTATTCGTGCTCGAGATTTTCGATGTGGGTGTTTTTTTTAAAATCCCCGTTTCTATTTGCAGGTGCGTTAACAGTATTCAAATCTCAGGGTGCCGCTTGTATGCTGGAGAATATGGCTGAGATGACCACTACGGACGCGCTCATGCAGTGCCACACAGTTAGTCGCCTGTCAATCCCAGTCTTAATAGTGTGCTGATATCGTGTAACAGTTCTTCGACCGCGTGCCTGACGTCAATTTTGCTATGTTCAACGAGTATTCGGCGGTTTACCCAAATGAGTGCTCACATTCGGTGGTGCCTCAGTTAAACGCCCCGCTGCCCGTCGCCCAGCTCTCCCCCGACGCTCGCCGTGCCGCAGACAGGCAAGCTCGTGAAGACGATGCTCGCGCCGCATCCGACGAAAAAACCGCCCTCCAAGCCGCGCTCCAAACTCTCAACGCAATAGCACCTCCTGAAACGCTGCAGCACCTGCAAGATCGAATCAGCTATTTCAAAAATGGGCTGAAAAAAATGGTGAAAGACCGGCAGGACCTGATAAAGGGGGTTGGTCGTCGGTACGAGGGTTTGCAGGTGGTGGTTGTGGGGGCGAAAAAAAAAATGGACACGTTCGACGGTCTTCGCAAGGGTAGTGTATGGAAAGGTCATCGGGGTATCGTCGTCGGGGATCTGGACAGCCCCGAGCGCGCCGCCCGACTCTCTGAGCAGATGCTCAAAAAGCGGTGGTATATGCGAGCCGATACCAGGGGTATCATGGTGACCGTCAAGGAGCAGGACGGCCGCCACTTTACAGAGAAGATCGAGAAATTAGTGCATGAGGTGTACGTTGTTCTTTCCTTTTCGTTCACTGTCTAATATATTGTAGTACGGGGTTGCGCCTGGCTCAAGCGCAGTATCTGCCGCCGACAATCCTCTCCTCGTACAAGCTTGCAACTCCCCAACTGCGCCCTCGGACTCCAACTCCCCCGCCCAACGAAGCCAGCGACTGGACCCTACCCGACGTGCCATCTGACTACGAAAGCCACCGGATACCGAGGGAATCTAATGGCGAATGGCTCTGTGATCCCAGCCTGACGGACAAACGGGTGGATGTCGTGCTACGGGGCATCGGCAGAATGGTGAAGACGTGACACTGGAACCCTTCCACCCTTCTCATGGGCTTGGAGGGCTCCACCGGCTACCTGCTTCTCGAGGAGGCGATCACACCCACCAGCCTGCAGTCCCGAAAGATCACGGTGTACGGTGTGGGCAAGACACTCCGGAAGCACGACGTCCCAGGGCAGTATATTCAGCCTTTGCCGACGGATGTCCCGTCAAGTTAGGTGCTGTTTGGCGTGGGCGCCTTTTCCATCTTGCTTCTGACGACCACCATCCGTAAGTAGTAATAATGTAAAGACATTGGTAGACACACTGTGGTAGAATAGCTGTTGTAAACAAGTTAATAGTTGAATACCTGAGCCCGTCTCCCTCTCCAGTACGTATGTCCGACCCTGGAACACCGAAAAAGAGAGGGATATGTCGCTATATTCCATAATTATTATACGATACAAAACTACCATACTGTAGCTAGAAAGTCACTATGGTACATGCATGAGACGAAGGGTTTCAGCAAAGCGCGCCGGGGAGCGCGCCCAAGACAATGCGTCGCCCAAAGCAGTAACCAATGGCCACCGAAGCATGGCCATAATGGGACCGCGCTTTTTTTCTGCAAGTACTCCCCATTTGCGTTGATCAGCGTCTGACACTCCCCCCTCCCCCCCAGCTTGCATTTTGACCACCACTTTGAACCCTCAAATTTCAATCGTCCCAATGACCCCACCGCCGCCTGTGCACTTCAAGCTACCCTTATTACCTACCCTTAGGGATAGATTATTTCTTATGGAATAACTAGCCCTAGGGAGGTGTTTTTCAAGGGTCCCTCCCACGTTCTGAGGACGTCCCACTGCTTGGGTGGGGACTTCCCAGCTGTGGTCCTGGGATGTCCCATGCGCCGCAGGCAGGCAAAATTTTTGCCTTTTTTGGCAGGTGTGGGAAATCCCCCGGCCGCAGGCCGAACCGAAAAAATTGGCTTTTTTAGCGGTTAAAGTTGGATATATCCCCCATGTAATAAAATATTGTCCCTTCCACCGCTGCTCAGGTACCGCTCTGCCCTTGTGTGTCAGATGGCTCTGCACCTGCTGCTACTACCTTGCCCGAGTGCGGCTTGCATGCACCTCTGCCTTGCGTGTCGTATGGGTGTGCACCGACCGCCTCTGTCCCGCTTGAATACGCCTCTGCATTGCGTATCAGATGGGCCTGCATGAATGTGCCTTCGCCTTGCACATTGGATGGGTGCGCACCGACCACCTCTGTCCCGCTCGAATACGCCTCTGCATTGCGTATCAGATGGGCCTGCATGAATGTACCTCCGCCTTGCACATCAGACAGGTGCGCACCGACTGCCTCTGCATTGTGCGCCGTGGGACATGTGGGACATCCCATGAGCAAATGTGGGATGTCCCACTTCAATCGAGGGGACGTCCCACAAACACATGTGGGACGTCCCACGGAACCATCTGGGACGTCCCACGAAATCATTTGGGACATCCCACGAAACCATTTGGGACATCCGACGAAACCATTTGGGACATCCCATGAAAACGCCTGGGACATCCCACACAAACACCTGGGACGTCCCACTTTAATTGTGGGGACATCCCACTTACTGTAGTGGGATGTCCCCACAGGTGGGAAATCCCCCTTCAATAATGTGGGACATCCCACCTCGGTTCATTGGGATGTCCCACTGACAGGGGAATTCCCAGTCGGAACATCACATAGAGGTGGGATGTCCCACGTCTATTTATTTGAAGGTGGGATGTCCCCACCTTTATTCTTTTTAAAGTGGGGCATCCCATCCCAAGTGGGGATTTCCCTCGTTCCTCGTGAAACCTCTGTCTGGAGGCAAATCAGCTTGACTGACACTAAATTATGTAATATCAACCTGCATGCTCGTTCCCACATTCTCCCTGATCGGTTTGACCAAAATTTCCCAATTGGGACATTGGCGGTAGTGGCCGGATTGGGAAGCCACATTTTTTTTTTTGCCGACACAAAAAAACCTTTGCGTTGACACAAATTACATTGTTTTATGCCATATTACATAATAATTACCCACTCGCTCTTTTCCGCACCTTCCCCGACCGGTTTGACGAAAACTTCATATTTGGACATTGGCGGTAGTGGCCGGATTGGGAAGCATTTTGTTTTTTTGCTGACACAGAAAAACCTTTGTGCAAATTACATTGTTGTGCTCACTTGACTCAATGGTTAATATGCCTCACCTTTACCTTACATAATTTTTCCTCCACTGCCCGCGCGTTCAACTCGCACTAACTGTATTGTTTTGTTCTTACTTCCTGAGTGCACTGCGAACTGCGTAGTGTTCCCCTATAATTCCTCACCCAGTATGGCTAGTGTTGTGTAGTAGTTATCGTCTCCTGAGGTATTCTTTATGTAATCATTTTGCCTCGCTCAGGCGAGTGTTCGAATCCCGCCAAGTTCCTCATTTTATTTATTTGCCGTTTCGTTCACCTATGTTCGCTATGTCATTGTACTACGTTGCTATGTATTTTTTGCACTCCTTTTCCGCGTCCGATGTTCCTTTATTAAACTCATTATAATTTTGACCAAGTTGTTTTCTTTCCTAACATGCGCAAACAACCCATCGTGCCCCAAAAGGGAGGTTTTATTTCGAGGCTGGTATCAGACATCACGAAGTCGTCGCATTTTAAACAGATAGGTACAGCATGTGTGGTATAAGGTAGGGCAACACAAAATTGCAGATACAGGCAAGTCATAGTCCATAGGCATAAGGCATAAGGCATAATTGTAGAGATATACATATCAAGAGCGACCACAGAGCAGAAAACTCATCATCTACTGCAGCCCAAAACGTACCCATTCGGAGTCATACCGCCTACGGTCGTCCTCTGTCGCCAGCACGGGCGTAAGTTTATCGGCTAGGTGTTTGTACCTCTTGTCGCGTACGAATACGAGGGTGTATCTGTCTGCTCGGCTGGCCTCTTCGACCCTCTGGAACCCGGTGGCATACCAAACTTTGGTGGGCTCATTTGGCACGTTGAAGCGGCACTTGTATATGACGGGCGCGACGCTGACCTCGGGTGTTTCTGGAGGATCCACTGTTGAATCGCGCTTCCTTTTCCTGGAGTTCGACTCGCCCCCCATGCTCCTCGAGTTGGAAAGTTCCGCCTCGTGGACCGGCGACAACGTCCGGATCTTCTTATTCGGCCGTGCGTCCAATCCTCCCACTGTCGCTGCGGCGCGAGAGGGGGACTGTCGGCAGTCGAGGAGCCGCGAGGAGCCGGCGCGAAGGGGGGACTGTTGGCGGTCGGGGAGCCGCGAGGAGCCGGCGCGAGGGGGGACTGTCGGCGGTCGGGGAGCCGCGAGGAGCCGGCGCGGGATGGGGCACGACCAGGTGATTCCTGGCGCGGGGCTGGGGCTCGTGGTGCTTGCTGGTACTGTCGGCGATCTTCACGTTCCTCCGGCGACCATTCGCGAGGACGAGTGAACCCGTACCGGATGTCCTCTCGCCTGCCCAGTGATCTAGAGCATTCCCCCGGGGGGCGGGAGTCACGCGGCGTGCCGGCGGGCGAGCGCCCTCGATAGCGACCCCTGTCGCGGGACCTCGACCCCGAGTGCCCCCGATAGCGACTCCCGTCGTGAGACCTCGACCCCGAGCGCTCCCGATAGCGACTCCTGTCGCGGGACCTCGAATGCGAGCGCCACCGATCCTCGGGCTCACGCTGGACGGCCGCCGAACGCGCAGTGTGACCTCGCTTACGCTTGGGCGCCAGGTTCCGTTCTTTGCTGACGGCTTCGTTGTACGCCGCACTGTCGCGCACGTACAACAGGGTTTCGCTCGCAGTGGACACCAACGGCAGGCCCCGTTGGGCCTCCAACGACAGCATCTTCTCATCTATGAATGTTGGTCAGCAATACACAATGTTTCGTTGCACGATCATAACACACCTTCGTCCCAAGGCACGATTGCCATTGGATCGCCTGCGTCATCATCCTCGTCGTCGTCGTCATCTGCCACCATCTTGTATTCATTGGCTTTGCGCAAGGCCGGTATGAACGTGTCGTACTGCTGGGCCTGGACTTTCTTGATATTAAACGAGCTCCCACGATTAGGTCAGCTTCCTGCAGCGCCACGGGGTAGTTCTGCACGCGGAACTGGTGTTTGAAGGCTAAGTCGAGGAGCCTGGCCCCCCACACCATGTTCGCCCCAATTTTTTCGGTGCACGCAGCCTCTACATATACTATATTAGTCTGCGTCAAAGATATCGCCGCGCTGTAAACTTACGAAGCTGTCGCGCCATGATGGTGGCAAATACACGGCGATTCACGTCCCGCATGTTCTCGTTCTTCTTCTTTTCGAACTCCGTTGGCAGCAGGGCGACAGGCAGCGGACCCCCCAAGCCTCCGCGCACCTTCAACTCGATCATCCTGACGCCCAGCCCGTTAGTTATTTGATTTCATGGTAGTTTTGGCTATTAGACGCACCCAAATATATGTTCGTAGTCCTTGAGAGTTTGGGTGAGCGCGTGCGGCTGCCCACTCCGGTACACCTTGTATGTGTCTGTCGTACCAAAACTGAAGCTGGCCTGGCCTTGCGTGTCGACCACAAAGCCGAATATATGCACGCCGAGCCCATCACACAGTGTGCGTGTCTGTTATCGGTGTCAGTATGTCCCTGATAAGCTTAGTAATGCAATACCGCGCACCTGTTGAAGGATAGGTTTCAGCCCAGCCTGCACCTTGCCTTTAAATTTCCCCTGGTTGCGCCACGCGTTGGTGGCATTCGTCATCAGTTTGTTGTGCCACTCGCGCAACCACGGCAACTTCTCCAATACGGCGTCGGAGTTCTTCAGTTGGTCGTCCGGCAGGCCACACGCCTTCTTCAACGCCGCGCGGGACACTTGATTATACAATTGAATCGACGCTAAAAGGAGGGTTTGTTAGAAATTGGACATGTATGGCGAAGCGGGAAATACTGACCTCCTTTCACCATAGGGTGCTCATTAGCGTACCACTGTTGCCACATGTTCCATGCAGACGTGCCCCGCGAGCCCTTGACCACGGTCCCGATGCTCTGGTGAAGTGTGTGCGCCGACTTGCCGCATTTTTTGGCCAGCACCTCCACTGCCGCCAAAAACTCGTCATTAGCAGCCACTAGCGCGGTGTGGATATCCGAGGGAATAGGCCCTGCTCTGTGACCGTCCCCGTCGTCCTCGTCCTCATCCTCGTCCTCGTCCCTGTCGAGACCACGAACTTCCTTGTCCTTGCCCCCCGCCTTCGCCTTTTCCTTGCCCTTCCCTTTGCCGGTCGCCTTCTTGGCAATGTCCGCCTTCTTCTTCTTCTTCTGTTTTGGTTTTGGCTTCAACTTCGACTTGGGCATAACATCGTCCTGGTAGCCATCGCGCTCTATGTCGCACTTGAAGTCGATCTCGTCCTCCTCGTCGTCTACCTCAGATGGAGGGCGTGAAACTGCCCGCCCCAGCCGCGCCGCCGTCTTCTGTTTCTGCCTTTCTAAAAGGGCCTTCGCCTTCTCGCAGTCGTCAGAGTTGGGTTCGTCAGAGTCGTCCTCGTCGCCCTCGACGTCCTCGTCGCCCTCGACGTCCTCGTCGCCCTCGACGTCCTCGTGGTCGGACTCTGCACAAACAGAGGACGCTGCAGGCGGAGACGACGGTGGTAAGGGGGTTGGGCAAGGAGGGGGCGGTGGACGGCTACGATCGCGAGTGTACGAGGCCGCGGGAGACGACGGTGGCAAGGCGGTCAGACCACGGGGGGCAGGGGAACGATTACTAAGGTCCCCGTGATCGGACTGTGGAGACGACGGTGGTATGGGGGTTGGGCGAGGAGGGGGCAGTGGACGGCTACGATCGCGGGTGTATGAGGCAGCAAGAGACAACGGTGGCAAGGCGGTCGGGCGACGGGGGGGGGCGGAACGACTACGATCAGCAGAGTTTGCGCGACGAGGGCTGTGACCGCGACGGGGGGAATTAGTGCGGGTTGGGCGAGGAGGGGGTGGTGGACGGCTACGATCATGACTACGATTGACAGAGTCCGCGCGACGAGGGGAACCAGTGCGATCGGGTGGGGCATTGTACGATTGCAAGCGCCTCGGGCCAGGCGGGCTGCGACCACCGTGCAGGGAATGGCTGCGTCGAGGGGGTGCCACGAGCCGGG
This sequence comes from Mycena rosella, assembly GCA_029378255.1. Lineage (NCBI taxonomy): Eukaryota > Fungi > Basidiomycota > Agaricomycetes > Agaricales > Mycenaceae > Mycena > Mycena rosella. Next base: position 294,601 of record JARKIE010000085.1, read on the forward strand.
CTCCGGCCACGACGCGGAGAATGAGGGCGAGGGGAGGGCCGCAGAGTATCGTGTGATTGCGAGCGCCTCGAGGGAGGGCGGCTGCCACGCGGGGGATCACGGCGATCGTCCGGGGAATGCGATTGAGGACGAGGGGAACGCCCTGGGGAGGGGGAGATGTTGTAAATCATGCCCTGGTCCATGGACGGCTTGCGTTCTTCTCTCTTGATAGAGCGGATTGCAAACTCGTCGATCTCCATGTACCCCAGTGTGTTTCGGTCTTTGAAAGGCGGGTTGTCTTTGTTGACGGGTACCCCTTCGAAGTCGACGATCTGGATAACCTCGTCTTCGTAGTCTTCCAGCATAACGGTGGCAGCACGCCCTGGGACTGGCGTGGCTGCGGTGTTTGGTTCGGGTAGCAGACAAGGTGGTGGTGGTTGCGGCTGGCGACCGCGGCCCGCCAGATTGAAAGGGTCGGTGGCCAGGGCGCCGGTGGGGTGGTCTCCCGCAGCTGCGGAGGCGGGGGTCTTCTTGGTGGCGGGACGGGGACGGGGATGCTCCGCCGATGCAACAGCAGCAGCGGCGGCGGGCGCAGCAGCGTCGGGGGCGCGGTTTCGCTTCGGACGAGTAATGAGTTGCTCGTCTGCCTCCCTCCACTAAATTCAGATGTACTGGTGGTTTCCTGGGCTTGCGTTGAGCTGTGGTCGTGGCAAGCGGCGGTTGCAACGGCGCGCTCTTGTTCGATCTCATCTGGCGTCTCTCAGGTGCTGACATTGGGGGGTTCGGGGGCGATTGGGGAGCTGGCTGGCTCGACCGTGTACGACGGAGAGAAGGGGAGGTGGCAAAGTCAGCGTACAACTTTATTGAAATTTTTAGTGGGATATCGCACATGCCCCGGTAAGGTCAATGTGTACCATTGTTCACAACGCGCTCTGATTCGACCATCAGAACACCAGCCCTTCGTATTGCGGCTGGGCCACCCAGAAACTGAATCGGGTAAGATTCGCTTAGGCAGCCCAAAGCGTAATCCGCACTTGGAGACAATGTCAGTCCCCACTGGTATAAGTATGCGGTGGTGCTCACCTCTCCAAGAATCGCTGTCCCCCGGTGTTCATCCCCGCGCGCCTTCCCCGTCCTTTCTGCCCGCCAAGCAGGACGCACCAGAGTCCGACCCTGGAACTGCCCACAAGGTCACGCGCCTCTCGCGCATTCACCGTTTCTGTAAGTGCCATGTCACGTTAGTTGTGTTGCTCCCATTCCGAATCTTCCTCGCTCACTCGTGTTTAGATTTTAACTGCCTTGATTCCCACTCTGTTTTTTTTTCACCCACACCCTTCCTGTGCGTATTCCCCTGCTTCTTTCACTCGTCGATGTTCGCTAACTACGTCCACACAGTATCTACTATTGTGCGCTGCCGCGCTCTTTCCTTGCTCGTCCCTACTACGCTCTGCTGGTTCTACTCTTTGCGCTTTCTCTGTGTGTCCCTCTTCACTCATTACCACTTTGCGTGTTAACTAACTACATCTAGAGCATCTATGTACATCTCTCCGACCTCGCCCTCCCTTCCTACGCCGTCCCTACTACGCCCGCTCAACTTGAGCCTCGACCATGATAGTCAAGACCAAGAGGGGAAAGGTGGCTGTGCCCGATGCGAGCTTTGTTTGGGTTGACGGCTCTTGGCACAGTCTGCCGAGATCTGTCCCCGCCGAACCTCTGCTGAGAGCCGTCATCCCAAATAGACCTCGCATCAGGCACAGCCACCTTTCACTTTTTCTTTCTAACTTCCACTATGTCTAGGTGAGCCGTGTCCCCTCCCTCTCGTAGTTAGTAGACACGTACATAGTAATAATAATATAATGCGACACATTTGAGGCTGCAATGACCGACCCCCGCGGTCGAATCTCGCGAGCAAGAAGATGAAAAAATTAGAATAGAAAAAGCCTTTATATAACGCTGTCGGTGCGCCATGAACGACGCTGACGTGTTGCGTCCAGGCACCCCCCAACCCATACATCGACGACTGCGCCGACGTTGAAGACGAATCCATGCAGGAAGACGGGCCGAGGACGACGATGAGATATAGAGGCCGAAGTACAGGCGCGCCGACGTGGCGGCCTTCGCGATGCCCGCTATCCTGGCGGGGGGCACGAGGAGCGGTTGCACTCGGATGCACCGTATCGTGTTCCCTCGAGCTGCTCTTGCCGCCCATTTCCGCGCTGCTCCAGCCCGCCCAGACTGCCCAGTCGCCGGCAGCGCTCCCTCGTTTTTTGCGGGCCCTGCCTCCTTTGAACAAGCGGTATGCTACTTCCATCACGACAATATTCCATTCTAATTCAATTGGCAGCACGACCGTACCCCGTTATTCCTACCTGACTCCTGTGGCCCCACCCCATTCACGTACCGTACCCCGACCCCCTTCTCTCGCGAACCCACAGCGTTCCGCCAGGCGGCGCCTTACCAATCGAACCCCCTCTTCCTACCTGACTCCCGCGGCCCCACCCCGTTCACGTACCGTACCCCGACCCCTTTTACTCGCGAACCCACGGTGTTCCCCCAGGCCGCTCCCCGCCAATCTGCCAGCGGGCCCCGCCAATCCACTAGTGCGCGGGCACCTTCTCGCTCTCCTTCTCGCTCCCCTTCCCCCCCTCGCAAGCGTAGGCGCCGAGATGGCGCCGCCACCTTCTTCGACTTGGAGGCCTCGGATTCGGATTTGGACAACGACGAAGAGGATGATGTCCTTGTGATGACGCAGCAGGACCTTGGTCAGTAGTCTTCTTACAACTAGCTCACGAGCAGTCGGCTTACAACCCTAACACCCAGATTTCATCGACGACGCGCCATTGCCCCAGTCAGTGCAACCGCTCGAGCGCCAGATACAGCGGCGCGACATTGTCGATAGCGAGGAGTTGGCCGAGCATTACAACCAGCAGGCCGCCAGCTACTGCAGGACATGGAGGCGGAAGAGCAGCACCTCGTGCCATTATCAGACATCGCGCAGGACTTGGCGCGCGACCCAGAACTGCGACGTGCAATAGAGCAGGCCGTCCTCGAAACGATGCCCAAACCGGCGCCTACTTTGCCTACTTTGCCTCCGCACGAGAACGAGAGCGCCGCCCGCACGGCGTTCCGACTCAAACAACTGCTCCCCCCGCGTCCAAAGACGCCGTCGAAATTGGGACTTGGATTTGCTTCCGAGAATCGAGGAAATCCAAACCGATTCTCGCATTCACTGTTGCAAACAACCAGGTCTTACTCAAACGCGAAACGGTTCGCTTCCCCCGCCCCTTACTCAAAGCCAGGAATCCCTGTGTCTTCCCCACCATCGAGGAAGTCGCGCCATTTTTAGGTGCTTTCCATGAATTCCGGGAAGTCATGACAGCGGCCCAGTTCATCGGTCCTGCGTTGCGCTGCAACCAGGAGACCGTGCAATGTGTTACCCCCCGCTGGTACCCTCACCAAGCAGACGTCTGGATAACCCAGATCCAGGATTTTGTTCAAGAGGGGTCCGACCGTTATACCCGGCTGAAAGGTGCGCCCATTGAGGGCAAGGATGTCGTTCGGCTCGCTCACCTCAGTCCCCACTATGCGGGGACGATGCTATCGTCTATTGCGGGGACGATGCCCTCGTGCAAGGCTGGCACCCGCTCAATCTCCTCAAACGACATGTCCTTTGTCCATCACCCACTCCCCGTATTTTGGACCATGTCTGCGTCACCGGCGCACATCGAGGCATGGACGGTGGCGTCGCCTGGATTGTACAGATCCAGGACATTCTGGAAATACCTTCTGGTCAAATGATCACGCTAAAGGGGGAGGACGACGAGATGTTCGAAATCGAACTCAGCAGACTCCGCAGAGAGTTCCGCCTTGGGGACGAGGTCGTCGTGGCTCGTGGCGATTTGAAATCTCGGAAAGGTTTTGTAACCGTCATACACCCAGGCGCTGTTCTAGAAATATTCGACGTAAGTCTCATTTCATCCTATAACATTTCTTTAAAAAATAAAATGAAACTCCACAGGGTGCAACATGCGAGTCGTCGCTGATCGAGCCGAAAGAAAGTTCGGATTTTTTGGTGGCGCATTACAGTGTGTATCCTCATGAATACTACAGGCTCGTTCCTAATCGTTGGACAGTTCCGAGTTCGGGAGTCTGACGTAGATTTTTTACCTTTTGACGCGGACACAAACTCCAGTACAATGTTTGCGCTCAACACCGGCGCCGGCCACTATACTGTTCGATCAGAGGTCTTGCACCCCAGCGTTCCCTTACCCGCCTTACCCGCTCCGAGCGTCCCTTTGACGAACGAGGAAGATGAGAATGCGACGCGCGGAACGCTGCGACTGCCACCATTGCGTCCTGGGACTTCAAGAAGCTTCACACGCTCGTGTCGAAGATGAAGCAACTGGACCAGGAACGGACCGAGCTGACTGAGCGCGTCGTTCGGCGTTTTGAAGGCCTTGAGGTCCTGGTGGTCGGCGCCCAAGGAACCTACCGACACATCGACGCCTACAAGGCGAGCGTCTTCAAGGGCAAACGGGGGACGATCATCGCCGACTTTGACAGTAAGGAGCGCGCGGAACGCCTCAAGCAACAGGATCTCAAGCTGCGCCAAAAAATCCGGGGGGACACGCGGGGGATCATGGCGACAGTACGAGAAACTGGTAGTGCCCAGTTTCAGGTGGGGATCGAGAAGCTCGTTCATGCTGCGTACATTTTCTTCTTCTTGAGCGGGAGTGGGCTACTGACGCGCAGTTATCAAAACGCACCTGCCGCTGGCCCAAGCCCGCTTCTTGCCCAACTGGTTGCTCAAGCAGACTCCGGAGACAGCCTCTCTCCCGCGGCAATGGTTAGTCCCTGGTCCTTCGACGCGACCGGGTACCCCAGTGCCGCAACTGCAACCGGGCGCCAGTGACGAAGCTTTTGGGGGTTTGGGAGGAATTCTCGCGCACACACTAGTGGGCGAAGACACTGGTGCCTGGCTGTGCACCGCCGCTGTGGTCCACAAACGTGTGGACGTCTTGATAAAGGGGGTCGCGGGCTGGGCAGGCACGAAAGAAATGAGCACCTCCGCCAAGTTGCAACGCGTAGAGGGCAAGCACGGTGTCGTCCTCCTCAGCGAACTATTCGCAGAGAGCCACTTCAAACGCACGAAGTTCAAGGTGTATCGGGTGGGCGGTGACGGCGGGCTGCCGCAGCAGGTCCCTGGGCAGTTCCTCCTGCCTTTGAGAATTGGCGAGGACGGTCGCTCAATTGTGGAAGTTGCGCAGCGCGTGCTGGTTCTTGGTGGGGACATTGAGAACGACAAGTCGAAGGTTGGCGAGTATGCGGAGATGCAGCCGCACATTCAGCACAGTCACCACGACAAAGTCGTTGCGGTACGCTTTGAGCTGGGAAGCTCTGGCTTCTATCATGAACTCGCTCTCTGCCGCTCGACCAACAAGGCCATCGACTCGCCTGAACATTCCTTCCCTGCGACTTCGTTCCAATTGAGGCGACTTGTAATATAATCTGATATTAAACTAATATACATATGTATTATAGACGGTGAATAATGTAACTACGTGAATTGGTGTAAATTGGTGTATTATAGACGGTCAATAATATAACTACATGCATTGCCTGGAATACTGAGATTCACTTGACTTTGACGCGTCGAGTTGCGGGCACGTGGTCGTGTGGATGCCGACTTGTGCCGAGAGATGCCACCTTAAGTGGGGCGCTTCTTTCGCTCTTTGTCTCTAACCACCACCTACCGTATGTAGTAACTCGTAGTATACCCGTTAGTAATACCGTAGATAGTGTTGTATAGTACCGTAGATAATATTGCCCAACAAGGAATAAAAGAGAACAACGAGACAATAAGCAATAAGCGCTATGGCCGAATGAGTGTCGCGTCGAAAGAACGCAACGCGTGTTCCGCGTGTTCCGCCGTAAGCAGCGCATCCGTCGTCCTATCGCATCAGCCCGCTCACCCTCTGCTCAGTCCCTCCACGATGGCAATACGCATCACCGCCAAAGAACGCCGAGATGCCGCCCAGCCGTTGTTCTACCTGGCCGTTCCAGGTCCGAGCGTTCCTCATCACCGGGCCCACACCAGTCCCCACATCAGCACTCGGCCTGACGTGTACCTACCGAACGGCCGAACACTGGTCCAACCGCGTTTGCCACCCCTGTTGGATCGTCGATTCTTTAACGAAGACAACGCCCCGGAGGAGTAGGACCCGTACGATGACCAGGACATGATGCCGATGGACAGAACACCCGCACCCGACAGCGCGCAGCACGCGCGAAAACGGTCCAATCAATGGCGACGCTGGCAACAGGAGGTCATCCCTCCCCTGATCCCGCATTTCGTCCGCGCACTCTATCTAACCAAGTCGCTGCGATACTGCGACACGCTGGTACTTCAGGCTCGTAGAGCCTGCACGGGGGACATTCCTTGCGCCTCGATAACAAAGCGCAAGATCGCGCTTGTACGATTCTCCAGTACGTTCTGACTTGTGCCTGGTGGAAATGCCGCTGAGGCTTTTGTAGGCGTAGAAGATATAGAGCTCGAGATATGTGAATGCACGCCGGCTGCCATCCAGCTCATGAAGTACGGCGCCTTCCCCTGCGCGCCCTTCCACCCGTCCCTCGTGGTGGACTTGCGCGTACTCAAATTCACCATGAATCTCTTCGTTCAAATCGCCCCTAACAACACTGCATTATCCACAACGCTGGAGCGGTGCCTCGGCAGTATGGGTTTCCAGTTGGACCACCAGGTGCGTCTCATAGCCTCTGTAGTCGAAATATTAACCGACGGACCTGAGCAGAATTCTTTGCGTCGCCGGTTTGGTAACTGCCTATTGTGGTACATCCATCTGCGCAACCAAACGAAAGAACAGTACAGCACGAAGCTGGAGGAGGCGCGCGCCACGTATCTAGACGGGAACCCGCAAGAGATTGCGCAAGAAGAGCCTGCCTCAGATGCAGAACCTAGCGACACAGACGACAGTTCCGTGCGCCGGGAATCGTCGCTTCTGCGCGCGTCAGTAACGCCACCCGGAAGTCCGACCACTCCCCGAAACACATCTACCTCGCCTGCATCCCCACCGTGGGGGCGACGCCCGCGCCGCACACGTCAGGCCGATTGGTCGCATTCGTCCTCGTCCTCGGCCTCACCCACACCCAGGTCTGCGGGTCAATCGCCTGCTCCCCAACGACAAAAGCGGAGAAGATCACGCAGCCGGGAGGCGCCCCTGCCTTTTCCGGAGCCATCCCCGCGCACACGTCCCAGCGAGTACTTGCGGCGTCGCTGCCCGGCGTGTTTCGGCGGGGTGAAGCATGACCCAGCCATGATGTGCGTGCCACTCGTCCCGGATTTGCCACCCATACTAACCGTTCGCAGCGCGGACGTCAACGTCTGCATTGACGCGTGCTTCACGCAGAAGAAGAGAAAGTCGCCGCGCGACCCTCCTCGTACGCATCCCAAAACGCACTTCGTTCCCGAGGAAGACGCTGCCCGGACCGAAGCCTACGTGGACGAGGTCTGGCAAGTGGAGGAGAAGCGGGCGAAACGCCAGAAGGCTATGGAGGATGCGTTGGAGGCAGAGGATGGGTATGAGCACCCTGAGTTGCTCCTTCCCCGCTCGGTTCTGGACGGGTGCGAGGCATCATTCAAAGCAGCGGACGAGAAACAAGAGAAGGCGAGCACCAAGTTCTTCGAAGACACCGCCATCATGGGCTTGCTTTGTCGCCACGACCGAGTCCTTTGGCTGGTGAACATGCACTCGGCGGGGGAGAAGAAGTTTAACGTGGTGGTGCTTATGGAGACGCTCTTTCAACAACTCCCCCTCAACATCACCGTCGGCCTCCTGTACGACGTCGCATGCTCATTCGAGCGCACTTGCCGGAAGTGGGGCTTCCTGGGCCACTTCATGGACCGTCTAGCATTCACGGTGTCCGTCTTTCATGCATGCTTTCGGGCATGAATGGGCCTGTCAGCTGCTGTATCACCCGCGCAAACGCAAGGGGTTTGGCTTCACGAACGGCGAGGGATGCGAGCGATTCTGGCACTCGATTAGCCACTTAATAGCCAACTTGCGGATTTGCGGTGTATGTCGCGAGCTTATCCTACAAATTCACTATCTAACGATGGTTTCATAGTATTACAACAGGCTCTACACGCTGGACGTGCAGATTGAGCACGCCGACGATGCCAGTCTGACGAACCTCGGTGAATGGATCTGGCGGCGTCATCTACACAGTATGAAGAAGCGCACCGACGCTACAGCTGCCTTGGCCAGATGCGGCAAGCCCGTATCGTTACTGCGCGAGCAGTGGGCTCTTCAAGTTAAAACCCAAACGAAGCCGTTGCCCCGTACGCCAATCGCCCTGCTGGATTGGACAGGCTGACCGACTGAACTGCATGCTACAGGTCGCTCAAAGAACAAGGGCCAACAGGCAGTGAATGCGGTTATGCTTATGCGTACCGCATTAAAGGTTCGCAGAACCCGGGTAACCGAGATCCGAAACAGATTCTTGGACGCCGTGCAAGAAGAGGATCCCGAGGCGCCGGTTTATCAAGTGGAGTTGGCGGCGGCAGAGGTGGCGGTGGCAACAGCTGAAAGTCAACTGCGCAACAAGGAGGCCGCGCTGGGCGTCTCTCAACGCCATGCATTGCACACCCTGGCAACAAGCCAATATCTGCGTCTCAGAATGAATGCGCGCGCGCTGAAACGTCGACTGCACGATCGCCTGCGGTCGAGGAAGTTTGAGCTAGACAAAGTGGAATGCTCGTTCCGGCGGCTGGTGAACGGTGAGCTAACTGTGCTTCAAATGAAGGACAACGACTGATATATTGAGGTAGATCAGAAGTTGTACTCGCACACAGAGTCGGCAGTCAAGCGTCGCGAGCCAACGATCAGTAAGGTTAACGCCGACTACAACAAGCTATGTGGAGAAATCACCAAGCTCGTTCAAGAAGGCAAGGCACCGCGGGGTGCCGTCGCGCCCCAGCCGATCCCGGCCAAAGGAATAGGGCAACTGGATGTCGATGACGGGATTTGGCAAGACGTCGGGCTGGACGACGACGACGCGGGGTCAGCGACGGAACCACTGCCTTGGTTGTCGGACGAAAAGGTCCGATCCGGTATCAAGGCGATGCTGGAGCTCGATTGGTGCGGTGAAGAGGACGGGCCATTGAAGAAGGAGAGGTGTTCTTTGCAGGAGTGGTTCGCGGAGGAGTGGGCCATAGTGAATATCGCGATCAAGACAGCGCGTACGTGTTTTCGAAGAGAATGGGGGGGAAGGAGGGCGCTAACAACTCATTTACAGGTAAAAGCGAGGACAGATACCAGCTACAACTACTTCGCAACAAGCTGGTGCGTTTTGTGCCACTTGGGACAAGTGTCTACCCGACCTAGGCGTAGACAAGGCCGCGTTGCCACCTTGGGGGCCGGCCGCGGCGGAGATATCTGCGTGCGTTGTGGATGCCCATGTTGCGGCCCGCGGCGAGGACAGACATTATGGTCGAAATGTGTCTGACGACGAGGAGGGGGAGGATAGCGGAGGGAAAGACGAGGATTTCGGGACGCTGGATGCGGTAGAGACGGCCGATATTTATCGAAACGCGGAGGAGAGATCGAGCTTATACTAGAATAAATTTGGTACCATCCTCGTTTGCCTTGGTATTTTTTTAAACAAGACAATGGCTGACGCGACGCGACGCGACGTATCACGTGTCCGCATGAGCATGCCGAGCCATGCCGACGGCTGTCACCTTAAGTAGCGCACTGTTTGGTTCCGGCGCCTACTCTGCTCTTGCTTCCGACCACCATCATGTATTTAATATACGTATTAGATAGAGTATTACCCAGCAGATACAATGTACATAAATATATAGAATAAAATGCAGAACAGGGTGCAGCATGCACGTCCAACGCGAGCAAGGCGCCCAGCGATGAAGATTGAAGGAAAGCGAAGCGAAGCCACCGTCAAACAATAAGATATTTTTCACTTACCTGAACGGGTGGGCGATCGAGCAGGTCGTCCTCGTCGACAATGATGGTCGCTGTTGATGGCGCCCCATTCGGCGACAATGGGATCCTCGCGGTGGCCCGATCGCGCGCTTTGGGTGGCATGCGCAGGGAGATTTAAAATGAAGGGCTGGGTGCGTGGATTTCCCTAACGCATTCCAAATCGCGCTTATCTGACCCAACATGCTCCAGACTATACTTGAACGATTTTTTGACCGTACCCCTCAACCTTTCCCCGTTCGCGGCGGCGGCGTTTACGTTACCCCCGCCCTGAACCGCCTCGCGCCCGCCCCCGGACCCAGGCCGTCCTATCGCAATTTTTTCCCAGCTCCGCCATGTTCATCGGCAACTGGCGCGCGACCTCGCACCTCCAGCGCCGACTCCTCCACGCCTTGACCACCAGCCTCGCGGAGCGTCAACTCTTGAATCAGGACCATGCCTCGCATGTCCGGATGAACGAGTTGTTGGCCGACCGCCGTTTTCTCCCCCTGCCTCCTTCTCGCCCTGTTTGCCCTCCTGAGGCCGCCATATCTCTCCCACTCCCACACCTGGCCCCTTCCACCCCGGAGGAGCACCAGGACAATGCTCGCGTCGCCGTGCATCAAGCCGCAGAGTTGGTGTCCATCTTTGACGCTTACTGGTGGGGCTGCGAGCAAGGTATGTGTATAAACTCGACTCCGATTGCTACTGCTGACTCTTGCCTTTCAGCAGCGCAGCTTCACGAGACCGCCTCGCAGGACTCCTCCGCCTTCGACTACGAAATGCAGGAACGCGCCCAAATCTACGCTGCCGGCTTGGGCCCCGTGGCGCGCGCCTACCGCGCGTCCTGGTTTTTTCTTCCACCCGTTGGCAGCTGCTGAGTCTATTTTGACAGTCGCCACTCGTTCCGTGATGTATGGGGTGGACATCCGGTACGGCAGTGTGTCTGGTGAGTGCTTTTTAAAAAAAATCTGTTTTGACGCTCACTAACGGTCCACCCTGGCAGTTGTCGGACCTGGCGCTGTCGGCTTCTACACGGCAGTCGCTGAAGACGTTGTGATGCGTACTGATGGGTCTTTGGATCGTTTAGCCAATCGAAAGCTGTATGATGGCAACCGAAGCGCCATTGTTCCATTTCGAGTTGCGGACCAATAACCTTCCGCTTTGGGCGGCGGCCATGCTCGGATTAGGCAACCGGTGGCTTGGTGGCTTGTGGCTTGGGATTTCCTCTCGGTATAAAGGTGGGGTTTTTCTCTCTGAATCTACCATCCCCAACACCTCACTCATGATTCCTGCTAAAGCCCGCCGCTCCCTCAAGTGCCTTCCCCGCCTCCCGCCCTCACCGTTCGATCGCAAGGTGATGCATCGTGGCAATAGTTGCCATGCGCTCAAGGCTCGCCCTGTGGTGCCCCGCGCGGCTGCTGCCGTCCTGCCGGTAATGCCTATTAATTGTCATTTACTACCGGCGAACTAACCTGTCACTTTTTTAGATGATCCTCTCGAGCTATGACGTTTGCGTTCAGTGGCACCCCGTCCCCTCGGCCTCGGCGGCGTCTCTCTGTTGCCTCACCCCGGCCTCGCCGCCGCCTCTGTCCTCTGGAGAAGGGTTTGAACGCGGGTGGCACTTTGCCATGTACATCAAGGTCCGTCTCCCTATATTTCCCCCCGCTGCTTTATGACTGATAAACCGCGTAGTACCCCGCAACGATGTCGCCCTTGCTATATCGGTTGATTTACGCTCCCGCAACCCAGGTGCGTGGTCATTTTTCGTTCGCCGCTGCCGCCCCTAACTGCCTTCATAGGTGAGCACCGTGGCCATCAGCCCCCGCCGCACCGCCGAGCTGCGTGAACCGTTCCGTGCTACTCTACTTGCCCTGCATGCCTCGTTCATGGAGATCCGGGAGCGATTCACCACTGATCTGAGCGCTGCGACTGCCTCCTTCAATTTCTAGGCTACGCAGATTTCGGATTCATTATATATGCCATCCATTTGACCTTTTATGTTGCCCTACCTTATACCACACATGCTGTACCTATCTGTTTAAAATGCGACGACTTCGTGATGTCTGATACCAGCCTCGAAATAAAACCTCCCTTTTGGGACACGATGGGTTGTTTGCGCATGTTAGGAAAGAAAAGAACTTGGTCGAAATTATAATGAGTTTAATAAAGGAACATCGGACGTGGAAAAGGAGTGCAAAAAATACATAGCAACGTAGTACAATGACGTAGCGAACATAGGTGAACGAAACGGCAAATAAAATAAAATGAGGAACTTGGCGGGATTCGAACACTCGCCTGAGCGAGGCAAAATGCTTACATAAAGAACATCTCAGGAGACGATAACCACTACACAACACTAGCCATACTAGGAGAGGAATTATAGAGGAACACTACGCAGTTCGCGGTGCACTCAGGAAGTAAGAACAAAACAATACAGTTAGTGCGAGTTGAACGCGCGGGCAGTGGAGGAAAAATTATGTAAGGTAAAGGTGAGGCATATTAACCATTGAGTCAAGTGAGCACAACAATGTAATTTGCACAAAGGTTTTTCTGTGTCGGCAAAAAAACAAATGCTTCCCAATCCGGCCACTACCGCCAATGTCCAAAATAGGAAGTTTTCGTCAAACCGGTCGGGGAAGGTGCGGAAAAGAGCGAGTGGGTAATTATTATGTAATATGGCATAAAACAATGTAATTTGTGTCAACGCAAAGGTTTTTTTGTGTCGGCAAAAAAAAAAATGTGGCTTCCCAATCCGGCCACCCCAGCCAATGTCCCAATTAGGAAATTTTGGTCAAACCGATCAGGGAGAATGTGGGAACAAGCATGCAGGTTGATATTACATAATTTAGTGTCAGTCAAGCTGATTTGCCTCCAGACAGAGGTTTCACGAGGAACGAGGGAAATCCCCACTTGGGATGGGATGCCCCACTTTAAAAAGAATAAAGGTGGGGACATCCCACCTTCAAATAAATAGACGTGGGACATCCCACCTCTATGTGATGTTCCGACTGGGAATTCCCCTGTCAGTGGGACATCCCAATGAACCGAGGTGGGATGTCCCACATTATTGAAGGGGGATTTCCCACCTTTAACCGCTAAAAAACCCAATTTTTTCGGTTCGGCCTGCGGCCGGGGGATTTCCCACACCTGCCAAAAAAGGCAAAAAATTTTGCCCGCCTGCGGCGCATGGGACATCCCAGGACCACAGCTGGGAAGTCCCCACCCAAGCAGTGGGACGTCCCCAGAACGTAGGAGGGACCCTTGAAAAACACCTCCCTAGGGCTAGTTATTCCATAAGAAATAATCTATCCCTAAGGGTAGGTAATAAGGGTAGCCTGAAGTGTCATCTGGTTCTTTGTAATCATCCTCGTCAGATTCTTCGTCCGAGCCAGGGTTCAAGATATCCAGGTCCAGGATCTGATAAATGGCTTGTGTGATCAAGACCTGACAGCGCTCCCATCTAGTGTCGAGCACCACTATCGGTGCATGACCAATGGAAGGTGTGCCTGCGTAGTATTGGGGCGGGACCATAGAAAATATTGAGTCCCGGGACGGGTGCGGACATGGCTGCATAAGCAAGCACAAAAGGAGAGCACGATTGAACCAATTCACCTGTTCCATACACTTACAGACTAAGATAGCTAGTGATGTTCAGGGCCCGGCCCGGCCTGGAAGCCGCGGCTTGACGCGACCTGGGCTTCGGATATCCAAGGCCCGAGCCCGAGCCCTCAGGCAGGGCTTCAAGCCCAGGCCTCGAGCTTAGGCCCGGGCTTGAAATATATATTCCCACGGTTGAGGAGCTCGCGAAGCCATCGATAATTCCATAACTACGGTAAGAGGTAGATCATAGTTGGATTCAGGAGAGTGCGACCCCGAAATCGAGAGGGTGGGAGGAGATCATGTGTCCCATTTTATATCTGGAGTGTTGCCGGATCCTGCTGGATCCGGCATTGGAGGATTGGCTGAGGTTGGAACACGCATCGACCTGGACATTCACATGCCTGCTTATTCGTTTAATCATTCACATGCATTGCACTCTGTCAAGAGACACAACTCGTTCGGATCTGATCTGCCCCCCAGGCCCGGGCTTGGGGGCCCGGCTCGGGCTTCAGAATGTTGAAGCCCGAGTCCTGAGCCCGCCCAGGCCCGTTTACGGACCCGGCCCGGCCTGGCAGGCTCAGGGCTTGAAGCCGGGCCTTGAACATCACTAAAGATAGCTCAGTCCATCTGCGGTTTCAGCATCTGTAAAACTCTCATGACAGTGACAGGATGGAGTCCGTTTCGATGGAATGTAGCAGGTGCAAGCCAGGGTTGGATTTAAGTTGGTGGGAGGATAAGATTTTGAATATAAACACTAGAAAAGGTGCAAATCGGACATGAAGGAAAGAAAAAGTAGATGATACCAATGATACACTCTCGGACCAACCGGCTGCACACGGGAGCAAAAACCGTTTATACACAAAGAGCAAAAGCCTGCGGCACAGAAGGTGGGGAGGAATGCACAGTGTATGTGCGAGGTGGTGCAACCAAAGCTCGATGCTTGGACCAGACGATAACGGCAGGGGACTGGGGACGACAGGAGCAAAAGCGAGGGCAAGGACAATGAAGGACATGAGAATTGGCACGAGACTCTACGGCAATGACGAGGCCCGAGAGTAGAGGATGACGGAAAACCGAAAACGTGGAACTGAACTGACTGCGGCGATCACCGAAACTTAGTCAGGAAAAAACATGTTATTACATTACTTTCGTGGGCGGGGAAAGGGAAGCGATGGGGTCCTGGCTCAAACCCGAGTCGAACATCGGAATGCAATTTTGAACGCCGAGTAGCAAGTGGGGGCAGATCCGAGGCTGATGCGGAACCTGAGGTCCAGGAACGTGTGAGCCGTGAGCAGGTTTCGGGGACGCAGGATAGGTTGGATTGCGTGCCGCAGGGACGATTTAATGATAGTTTGATGGATTTTTCAACTTGCATATGTGAGAAAGTCCGACGCGCGAATGGACACTAATTTCAAAAGCAGAATAAAAGGGTGTTTCGATGGGATATCCGGAATCGTCGCGTAGCGGAACTAATGAAAAGTACACAGAGGCACAGAATGACTCGGGCTTGAGGCGTAAATGAAGAGCAGCATGATTAACGAGTGGATGCAGGCGCGCCACCGAGCCTAGTCCAGAAGCTGAATACACGGGTGTGTTAGCTGAGTTGCGGCGTGATCCGTTGGACGCGGCATTGCGTCTCGTCGGTAAATGATCCAGCGGGTTCCGCGGCTCGGCGGGTGCGTTGTAGGACGATTATGTACGGTGTGCTGCGGGGGATTCGGATGCAGGAATCTCGCCGGTCTGAGGCTGGTGTGCCAAGTTTGAGGTTCGAGGGCTCTTGAGGTGTATCGTGTTCGAAGGTAGGAAGAATGGTTGAAGCATAAAGGGTTTCAATATCCCAGAGAGAGACGCAGTGGAGAGCACCAGAGGAGACAGAGGGATCCATGACCATCGGAGCACGGCGGCGAAAGTAAGGCTTAAGTAAGGCGGATCGCAGGGGATGCGGATGCGGATAGGAATTGTCGGAGGGGAATGCGGGTGCGTGACAATCGGGTGGGTGAGAGGTGTTCGACGTTGTGTTAGAGGGCGCAAGCAAGAGTCGCTGATTCCACAAAGCTGCGGCGGGATCGAGCCGGCATCGAATCGCGATCAAGCCGGTCATTGATTCCATCACGCCGCATTAACTGGCGCTCTTCTCCGCCAGTTCTCCATCGCAGGCCCGAAGCCCAGCCGCACCGGGTGTGCCCTACTTCTATTGAATCCGCCCTTTGTTCTGTGCCACCCGCTGCGCCCTCCTTGTCCGTCTACAGGCAGCTCCGCATCATGCATGTGCTCACCCGTTGGGCTGAGCCTGGGCCCTGTGGCTCGTCTCGCCCACATGCGCTCGCCCACGCGCGCCCCTGCCGAAGCTGTTCCTCCCCCCCTATTTGCGTTCTGCTCCTCCCCAACCACCCACCCTCGCTCTTTCTCCGCCCGATGCCTCCGCCGGCCTCGCTTCGTTTCCCTTGCTCCAGCGCGGCTGTACACCGAAAATCTGCTCCTCATCCGCGCTTCTTGCTCATACGTCTCATTCTAATGCACTACACATTCCCGGTTCCCCCCAGAATTTAGGGAAGAACGAAGGAGGCGAAGATAGGCAGCACGGATATGCGGTAAGCGGCTAATTACTGCGCGTTTCTTGGAGTGAGTCGTGGGCTTCTATGTACCTCCGGCTATTATTAAGCAGACGGGTCCGTTGCGGAGCATCTTCGCCCCCTTACAGCTCCTCCCGCGCCTCCTCGAGCTCGTTCGGGCTCTCAACGCGTGCCCGCGGCTCATTTGACGCTCGCGCCTCGTGCAGATCCAACACAGGCGTATACAAGAAGTGCAATTCTGCCATCGCGCGAGGTCACACCGAGTACATGTAGCCGTCTGTGCATTGTACACTCCCTCCTACGCCCGCCGCTCCTACATGCCCTCAACTCATTCACTCAGTGATCATCTTAACGCGCACTCGCGTACCCCCGTTTTTTCGTAGCATGCTACCGGCAGCTTGATGAATCGCATTCGAGACAGGCATCGGTGAGTGGCATTCTGCTTGTTCTATATTCTAGGAAGATGCTGTTCGTGTGCGTATATGCGCCCGGCCTCGGAGGTCGACGCTGCGACGTCGCGTCACGGATGAAGCGGAAGTCCCCGCAGCGCCGTCGAGCCTGCTATTACGCTTCACGCGCCTTGCTCCTATATCGTGTTGTGCTCGCTGACTATGTACCTCGCCCGCGCCGCGGCGTACTTCGAGCAGGTCCTGCACCACTTGTGGGTGGTTCGTTCGCGCTGCGCGCGGCGCCCGTCATGGTGCGCGGATGATGCCGATCCTACGGTTATTTGGGCCCGCCGCGCCGTTGCGCGTTATGGGAGTGCTTCCTGACGCGCAGCCGCCCCTACGCTAGTCCAAGCGTCGGAGGAGCAGGGTCATGGGGCTGCGAGCTTCCCTTCATTTGGGCCAGGTTCGTGTTCGTCTAGCTTTTATTCGCTCGCGCCGAGTTCTGCGCCGCAGGCTCTTCCCGCCTTGCTCGCATACTATCTATCTTTTTCCTTCCTTATCAGTTTTTGCACCCCGAGCGGTCAAACACGGGTTCCTTTCGTTGATTGCAAATTACTCCGTCCGCGACCCGAGTTTAGCGGGGCGAGCGGCGCACCGGCGCGTTGTTCGGTTGCGCGCACACCAACAAGCATCCGAACCTGAGTTAGTTTCCATTTGGCTAAGTACGAGTTCCTCTCCCTCGCCCCTTTTCCACTCGGAATCGCTCCGCTGCGAGCGAGTACCGGCATTCCCTTTGCGTGAGCGACGCTCCACCGTCTTCTTCGAAGACTATTTTCAAAGGCTTAAGCTTCTTTTTAGTTATTGGAGGGACATCTTTTCTCAATGTCTTTCGAGTTGTTCTATTTTTTCTGGCGGCTGATCCGAGCGGCGAAATTTTTTTTCGAACAAGCGCTGCAGTGTTCATTTGATGCTGTACGGTGGTAGGGCGCGGTGTCAATACTATAATGGACTGAGTACTACTATCGTACATATCCGCTTGCAGAATACAATGATGGTTAAGCGACACGGGGTTTGAGCAGGAGTAAAAAGGAACTCAAGAGGAACTACGTATGAGTCGAGCCTGGATTGAAGGGGCAACATGCACCCGAAGTGCGGAGCGCCCGTCATCGAACCGTTCACATGCATCGGGATTGGGGGGGAAAGCTACGAGTACCCTGCTCGACCAACCCAATTTCAGTAGAACCTGACTCACTGCGTTCAGCGGGTCCCTAAACACGGCATCGTCTACCCGAACGCACAGCCGCAGATCCTGGTCTATTTCGGTCTACTGGGATAGATCGGTGTGATCTCGGTCTCCTAGGCACCGCCTAGAACAGCCTTCGATTAGCCGAACAAGGGTCAGCGTAAGTGCCCTCGACCGACGCATCTACCTCTGCCTCGGCGACTTTGCCGTGTTTGCGTCGAGGTGCTGCCTTTCGAGCACTTCGAGCTCTCATAGGGAAGTGTGCCCGCTGGGTTTGCCTTACATGTAATCTGATGTCCTCGTGTCCGCTTATTATGCTTCCGCTAAGTTAAATGGCGACGTGCACTCCAATGGCAATGATTGCGCCAGCCTTGTGCTGCTCTCTCTTTCTGAACCCCCATGTGGATATATAATTGAGTTGTATGAATTGTTGCTAGTATACCGTCAACAATCTGAAGTAAAAAGGGCACCAGTGCAAGCGGCGCACGTGGCCGAAATAGACAGCGTGGGTTGATATGGGTCTAGCCCGATCAGCCCGCCTAGACCCGTGTGGCCACGTGGCGCGGAGGTGATCTAAACATACATGGCCGTTTAGGCCTGCCGGCTCCCGCATAGCCGCCTAAACGCAAACCGTGTTTACAGACCCGCTGAACGCAGTGACTACCTATGTGTTGAGCTTCATTTCGGGACAGACAGACGATGGCCGGAGGAAGAGGGTATAAAGCCATCTTATGTATAGTGTTCAACCCGACTGAGGCATGTGAACTTCTGGGAGAGGAATCAAAATTAATCAAACTTCGAGGACGCAAATTAAGATTGGGGTCGATTCGAAGAGAAATCTTACCTCACCCGTATGGCGTGACCCCGAGTTGAGCGGGTGTGTTCCAAGGATCCGAGGATAAATTCAGGTGCGGACCGTCCGCCATGGAGCCGATGAATGACCGGCTTTGAAGGTTTGAACCCGAATAGATGTGAGCATCTAGTGTGATCAACACGAGAAAAAAGCAGTTGTCATGATATTAGGGCTTGATCGAGCCCGAGTCGGGGCATCTTCCACAGGGGACGGACGGAATGGTGTGATGGATCTTAGTGATTTATTTATTTATATGCAGTTTTTATTACCTATGCCTGTTAGTTAGACTCCATGCACTCTTGATGCATAGCCACACACGATTCCGGCTGTGCGACTATGAACCGGCACCATATTATTATTATTCTCACGGTTGAACACTGCCTCGTGACTCACTCCCGCATTTCCAGTGCATTGCAGTGTGATTGGAGTCAGTCTGAGTCACTGTGAGTCATTTAATTATGACTCAGTCAGTAGTTAGTAGTATATAAGAGGAGTGTCTTCCCCTCTGTAGACATCCAATCTTACTTTGCCAATACACCTATCTGAACCGCACATCTGTGTGATCTCCGAGCAGCCAGCTCCCTTTCAGTGACGCCAAGCCTCACTTGATTTCCTACTTTCCACTGTAACGTTGCTAGACCTTACAGTACACCCTACTTCTGCTGCATCGTTGCTAGACCTTGTAGTACAATTAGAATTGCTTTGCTTCTGCTGTGACGTTGCTAGACCTTGCAGTATAATTAGAGCTTCCCATCTATTCCTTGCTTTCAGGTTGCTAGACTTGAAGTACGACTTAGATCCGGTCTTTAACTTGGTGAAGCTATCATTCAAGTTACCCACGTATCGGTTGACTGATTATATAGGGGTTCCTGAACTCAAATATATTCATTCTCGAGGTATTACATTTGTGCAATTCCCATCGCACACTTCCGTAAACCTCATTTCTCTTACAAATGGTCTATGCATTGCAGGTGCGGGCATCTGCCGGGCTGTAGAATCTTCCCTGGGGTGCAGTGTATGCTGTATTAAAGGGCTGTGCGGGTTCTCTGTCCAGAAGTCATAGCCATCCTAACAGCTTGGCTAATAATCTCCACACGCACAGCCCGGTGCCGGCGCTTAACATCCCTGTCTACCACCATGGACGACGAGCCTCGAATCAACGATGAAATCCACTCCCCGCAGATGACGGACGAACAACACAATCAGTTTGTGCCCCTAGCCTCTTCTCGTCTAATCGGAGCTCATCACACTCTAGGCTCACGGGCGCCTTTTTCTCCCATGCCCAGCATTTCGTCGTCGGCGGGGGAACCTTCAACAGCACCAATATCACTCAGGTGGCCCGCGAGCTTCCTTCCAGTGAGCAGATACATATATTGTTCCCGGATCTTACTGACACGCAACGGGGAGATTTTCGCAGGTTTCCGATGGGGGATCTGGATCTTCGTAATGAGATACGGCTTGTGAAATCCAGTGAAGTTCAGCGCCACCCCGGAAGGCGCTCCGCACGGCGCATGTATTCTGCGCGCATTCATGGATCTGCATCGGACATGACTGTGGCAGTGTATCAAGGGGACAATGCGGAGCAGGTATGTTGAGACCTTCCATTCTTGGGATTGTATGCACCGTCCCTGGGCCACAGGAATGGCGGGAGGATATTTCACGATATTCACGGCTTCGGTGAGCCAACCTCCCTCACTTTTTTGGTCCGTAATATCAACGCGAAAGTGCAGGCATCCGAATCTTCTTCAGCTATTTGGGATGGCCAGTGTATGTGGGATGCATGCTACGATTTTTAACGAGGGTTTGCATTAGATTTCCTGTGAAACCGTACTTCCTGATCACAACGTTCATTAGAATTAATCCCCGCCGAACGACTCTTGGAGTCATACAGTGGGTCTCATTTGAGGACAGTGCAGTTCTTGAATTTCCTCGTACGTTATCCTTCTCTCTGCTCGCTACGGTTATGCAACTCTTTCCACAGGAGACCGAATTCAATGTACGGTAGTCTAGATCGATGTTCAACCAGAGTTGACCCACGGGCAATTGTAGGACGCTAGCCAATATAGTCGCTCTGTATCGGGATACCCTCTGGTAAATTGCTCAGCTCAACAACATTCTGCGGGGTGTCTCACTATATATCTCCAGGGCGCACTGCACTGTACGCTGTGGATACGGCATTCAACCGGTCGTCTCTGCGTCGATCCCACGGCCAGTGAGGGTGGCAGGCTTAATCTTGATGATTTAATGTGGGACACAGCTCTCTGGTCCACCCTGTCGGTCCTTGAACCGCCGGACCCAAACATTGGGGATTCACACTGCTGGCAAGTGCCATGGCCGTGGGTTCATGGCATTTGATGGGCAGAGGACGGACACTTGCCATGGCGTTGGCCAGGCATTGCGCAGAGTCCTTTGTTCCTTTGTCAGCGTGGGAAAACCCCGTCTTCTGGTTTGAACGAGACCATAATTACTTGTATCGTCTTAACCACCACTCACTGCCGTTGGCTTATTACAAAAAAGACTAACGAAGCATGGTCAACCCAAGTTAAAATTTATAAGTCTCTCCCTTTCCTACCCCCGGCCATACAGTGAATTTGTTTTGAGCGCGGCTTGAGCCCTGGAGCCCATGCAAAATTGGCTGCACCTCGAGGAGTGCTAAGAAAAATGAATCACAAGCCAGAAACCTTTGAGGAGTGAGCTATGGGAAGAACCATTTTTTTCCTGCCCTAGCGACTGCAAAAAAAATCCGAAATAATTGGGGATTACAAGGTCGAAATAATCGCCGATTGATCACCGATATCAAGCCGTGCAATTTCCCACACTGACAAAGGAACAAAGGACTCCGCGCAATGCCTGGCCAACGCCATGGCAAATGTCCGTCCTCTGCCCATCAAATGCCATGAACCCCCGGCCATGGTACTTGACAGCAGTGTCACCGTCACTGGACCGTTACCATCAAATTTGCGACTGGTATTTTACACACCTCCGCCAGCTCTCAATTGCCATGAATACTTCGGTGCAACTTGGGACCGTCATCTCCGTCCCCCCCCTTTTGACATCGCCCACTCCAACGAGATCGCATGCATCCCCGATCCGCACATCTACGATTCGGGTTGGGGTGTGTCTACAGAAGCATCCTTGACGGTTTTAGAGAGTGGGTGGACTCGGTGTGTACCTTTTCTTGGTCACATCTTCCTCTGATCATGTCTGGGATGAGAAGTATGGACTCCTCCAATGTCTCAGATGGGTATGAATTATTCCGCTCAATTCGAACCTACGGGGCTGCCAGAAGATGGCTCGCGCAGGCAAATCATATTTTCCATTGTCTCGGTATAGGTTCCAACCACGATGATTATGGTATGGTCACCTGCAAATTGATACCCTGATCCTGACTGCTGTTGGCACTAGCGTTGATAACCCGAATTGGATATGAACTAAAGATATCCGACAGTGGTAATAACAGCCCCCCCAGATATCTATTTCTATGTCCCTTGGCGGACCTGCAGCCGGATATTCCTTCCCGTTTTTGCCTCCCGAAATGCCCGGCATATTGGTCCCTAGATCAATCCGGTGCTGAACGCCTGAGTATGGAAGAGGCAGAAGAACTCGGATTCCCCGTAGTCAATATTGAAATGGCTGCCAGGGGAAGGTCCTGGGATGAGAGTGTCTACAAAGGGCTCCATCAGTTCCATCAAGCCAAAGGGTTTGACCCTCACAGCCTGGACGTCACTGACAAGCTAAGGTATCCACTCTTCAAAATATCGAAGGAGCCGGATGGATCATTTGCGCATGGTGAGCTTACAATTGTGTTCCCGATATCTCTTGATCCCGATGTTTCGCAGCTGAGATCTGGGACGAGCCATCCGAAATCCAGAGAGTCCCAGACAGTTTTACTCTTCAAGAGGTGGTTCACGCAGAATCTGGTGTGCGCTCAGATCTAAAATTATCAGGAGTCTTTGAGGAATTAATTGCGACAATTTGTAGGCCCGGACCTATCGCCTACTCAGAAAGGTGCACTCCCGGTCAACAACGCAGCGATGGTTGCACTGCCCAATCACTGGAAAATTATTATCGGCATGCAGTTTACGCTGCTTCTGGCTCTGGGCGCAGTTCGGTTGCGTGATCGATTTCACTAGTAGTATTGTGTATAGGCGTCTTTCTTCCGGCTCTAATGTATTTGTTTCTGCATGCTTCGCGAGCCAGCCTGTTTGAAACTGAGTCATCTCGATTGTCAATGTACCGCCCTACACCGGCTCCATTCCCTTGATAGACTGTATAAGCAAATCTAAATGGGGATTGATTGCAGGGGTATGCTTGTGGCGTATTTACAGCTGATAACAGTGCCAAAGGCGCGAACAATTTTTTTTCCGTTTTCGGCTGTTTTTTATCTCCGCGAAAGAATTACCCATATCTCGGTGCTCAAACCATGCGTAATCTTCCAGAATAATTCTCCTGCAATTAGTGATAGAGCCACAACGAAAATATTTCATTTTCCATGTGCTAGTTGCCGAGGCTTTGTGCAGCAAGAATTGTCCAGTGTGTCTAAATGGTATCCAATAGAGCTGTATTTTTGGGAGGGACAACTTGGGTGTATTATTAAATTACTGATAGAGTCGTATAGAGCAATATATACCGTACACGTTGGTAGTTTACTCGAGCCCTTTCCCAAATAGGAAACAAAGAACTACAACTGGCAAAAATGTGGCAAGCACTTTGCCGTGGGCAGACTGGTACTATAATACTACTACTGTACTATTACGACCGAAGGTTCACACCATGTCACCCGTCACCTAACAAGTTCATTTTTCTGAAGGTTCATTCTGACAAATTAGCCATCAAATCTTCATATAAGTTAGGCCGGTGGATGCCGGAACGAAAAAATTGCCGTTTTCTTGCCTATTTCGGCCTCAAATCCTTATTGTCACCGTCACCGGGACCAAATTCATTCAATTCACGACCCTCCGTCACCCGTCATCTGAACCTTCGGTCGTAATAGTACAGTATTCGGACTAAGTAAACAAAAGGCACGGGCGGGATTTTGATGCGGTCCGCCCTGGTGGAGACGGACGGAATGGCTGGATGGTGCCCAGAGAACCCGAGATCCCGCGGTATGGCAGCGCAAAGGATCGATAGCAATGGTCGTGGACAAAGGCTTGGATGATGACTAAGCTAAGGCTCTCGCCAAACATGGACACATACAGCTACTCTAAACAACGACCAGACCTCACCACTACACTGGGCTCAATTTAACTCTATTACACAAAATGAAAAGGGGTAGAAGGTGTCAATCCTTACTTGCCTAAATTCTGTCTCCTCAGAATTATGTATAGGTATCTGAGCGGCCTGTACACAAGACTCAAAGTTGCATCGAAATTGATGGTAAGGCTCAGCCACCGTGATGCCGTGATCGGCAAATTCGAAACTCAGGCCCGTCTCAAGTGACAGCTCCGAACAGTACCAGTCTGCCTACGGCAACAGTGCTCGCCACACTTGTTGCACTCCATAGGCAGACTGGTTACGAGTCTGCCTCCTTAGGCTTTCACGCATGGATGATTTATGGCAGACTACAAACGGCGATAGGGATGCGGGTCAACACATCTCCTTCTCCACACATGGCACCCATAAAAAACGGGGCGGACTGGGTTGGATGCAATGAATGCCGATTTTTCGAGGGGTGTGATCTTGCCCTGGACCGAACCAAAAGAAACGACTCGTCTCCCTCACGCGTTCCAGGGTGCATGTACCAGGGACGGGAATACACTATTTGTTCAGGCCGTAGAACACGATATGCCAGAGAGACTGCAGTGAATGCGGGGAGGTTAAATGGCGGCGAATATTAATAGGTTAAATTGAATGTGAGGTTGCAGCCTGGGTATGTATGCGTGACCGCAGGGAGAGTCCGACACGCGGATTGAAGCGAAATAAATTTAATAAGAGAAAGAACGAGGGCTTCGAGGGCCGGCGCGTCGATGAGGGCGAGATGGGCTCGAGACGCAGGATGAAGAGAGCTTGCTTTGAACAAGGCCAGAGTCGCGGATAACCACGAAGCGGCGGCGGGAGCAAGACGGCATCGATCGCGATCAAGCCGCCGGCTGATACCATCACACCGCATTAAGGCTCTTCTCCTCCGCTTTGCCTCCGCCAGCTCACGCCCGAAGCCCCAGCCGTATCGTATCGGGTGTGCCCTAACTGGTCTTGAACTCAATGGACTCCCTTCGTTCAACGCCAGTCGCCGAAGATGTCCTCGCTCGGGGCTCGTACTGAACCTGTGCGTCCGCTGCGCCGTGTCGCCCGCCCACATGCTCGTCCACACGCTCGCCCTTCCTCGCCCTCCTCGTTCTCCCACCGCAGCTTCTCTTTCTTTATCCCCTGTGACGGTGCGCCCGGACAACCCCCTCGCATTTTCCTCTTCTCTCCCCCGTGTCCCGTCGCACGCTGTGTCTGCGTTCCACCCCTTCTTCCACGTGCACGGGCGCAGCCCTATATCAGCCTCCTCCGCATATGCGTTTCCCGCTTTCGCGCGCCGACGAAGGAGGACGGCTGGGCCGGTGATTATGACGGAGTATTCGGCGGTGTGGTGAGTTTGCAATGGTGAGTCCATGCTTGTCTATCTTGTGGGGAAATTGGAGGCTTGCTTCGGTGTAAGGTCTTCCCCGCATCGCTTCGATCCTCATGTCCCACTCTGCGGCTCCTGCACGAGCTGGCTCAAGATCTTTGTGTGAATACCCGTTTGCCTTGTACGTCGTCGCAGGTGAGCGACTCCATTTGCGACTCGACTAGTGCCGACATCGCGTGCGCTTCATTGGATAGAGCGTCGCGATCGGCGCTTCCGATTCTATGAGCCCGCGAGATATGGCGAACGAGCGGACGGCACCAGACGGCACCTGCGGCACTTTGAATTTTTCGTCCCTGGACTTTGCTCGCTACCCACTTGCGCGCAGGCCCGCTCAGTCTTCTCGTTCAACGCGCCTCCTCGGTGACTGCCCGCACACGCGCTCTTGTCCAACATTGCGTCGTCTGATGGACGCGGCAGGTACCCCCATGAGTTGTCCTGTTGTGTTTTCGACGCCGTATTCGCTCCACGGCGCGCTCGTAGCCCACTCGCGCGCCTCCCAAGTTTGCGCACACATATTCCCTGCGCCCAAGCCCCACGTAACCTCGTATGGAGGAGGAAGCTTCCGCGCGTCTGGCTTCGCTTCGCGTACGCTGTTTTCCCGCTGCGTGGCATTGACTGGTCGAACCTGTGCTTTCTGGTTTCATGGTCGCGCCGCGGGCGCGGGCGCTTTCCCTCTTCTTTTCAAAACACTCATTTCGTTCATTCGCTCGCTCGTGAGCGGCCTCGGATTCGAGAAGCGCCGCTCGGACTAGTACTGCTCTGCGTACATCTTACATCACCTCATACGATGTGTTATTGCTTCTCCGAATTCTTTTATCCTAAATTTACTTTCGCGTTGCACAGGATTCATTCCTGGCTCTGCTCGGTTGCATTCTGCTGGCCTATTTCAATCCTCCGATTTCATTGGATTATTCCTTGTTAATCACCTCTGCTCTACTCTTTCTATCGTTCACTGCCACCGCGGTGATCCTTACCTCTTACATTCTCCGCTCCGTATGCACCCTCCGTCGGGGCAGAGCCGGAGCTCTTCGGTGGCTCGATCTCGGGGCAACCGGGTGCCTCCTGCATCGAATCTGAACAGTACTTCGCACGTAGTATCGAGCCGTATCAGGCTAGTGAGAACCGGAATATACATACGTACATGTTTTGATTAGCTGCTCGCGCAGGCTCACTTGACTACTGCGATACGCGACAGGATAGTGAATCCAGCGTACAGTGAGGATATCAGCTGTAAGTCCAATAAATATTTGTGTGATTGGAGTGTCAACGGAGGGAGTATACTTGGAACCGCAGGGTCGGACGGGCGTCTCCTGCAGTTGGCTGAATCGCTATGGCTCTAGGTGTGGCCCG
The DNA here is from genome assembly GCA_029378255.1 of Mycena rosella. Classification (NCBI taxonomy): domain Eukaryota; kingdom Fungi; phylum Basidiomycota; class Agaricomycetes; order Agaricales; family Mycenaceae; genus Mycena; species Mycena rosella. Next base: position 321,199 of record JARKIE010000085.1, read on the forward strand.
TCATGGAGAAACAAACGAGTCTAGTCCCACATGTTTCGAGCCCGAGTCGAACGGGTGTTTCCTGGCTCAGAATCGTGAAAAGACTTGGAACTGGATGCAGTGAGCCATCCGCCATCGAGCCGATATAGGCTAGTTGCAACCTGGACACATGGCGCTCTGTTCGCATTGAACCCGCAAACTGTTATGCGTTTTTGTACTATTTGCGCGGCTTGCAAAGATGCTGCGTGCGGCGCCCGGTGCATCGTACGCGGATGTCGTGAATCCGTCAGCGCGGGCTATTCGGAGTTCGTCGCGTCGTTGCGCGATATGGGTGTATCCTGGTCCGCGCGCTAGGGGCAGGGTTGTGCGGATGTGGCTAGCTTTTTTCCCGTGCGCCTGCTCTCTAACCGTCCCACCTCCTCCGCGAACGCTGAGCACCGCTCGGACGCGTCCGGCGTGGGTGTTTATGTGTATCCGTGCCCGCTCTTGCCGTCTCCCTTCCTCTTCCTTCTTTGTTCATTCCTCATTCGTTCTAGCTGTCCCTCTTTCTTCGTGTTTTCTATCAGTCCTCCCTTATCCGTTAATAATCCTCCTCTCCTATTCTTTCGGGCTGTTACTTCGTATTTTCCTGCTGCTCCCTCATCTTGCTATACCCCGAGCTGGGTTTCTATACCCCGAGCGGTCAACACGGGTTCTTTCGTTAATTATAGATTGCTCCTTCGTCCGCGACCGACGCTTCGCGGGGCGAGCGGTGCATCGACACGCTGTCCGAACTTTAGTGCGAGCGCCGGAGCTCACAGTGTCGAATCCCCGTTCGCATTTTCGCGCGCGGTATTCGGATGCGGCGTGGTGTTCGGATTAAACCGGGTCTTCGCGCAGACGCTGGCCCGGTATAGTCCCCTGTGCTCCCGCCCAATGGTAACGTGGAATTTTATTGGAGGATGGGCCGGTTGTATTCCTGCTTTTCATGCGCGCGGACGAATAAGCATCCGAACCTGGATAAATGAGTCTGGAATTTGGCTGCAAGCTCTGTTCCATTTAGCCACGAGTTCTCTCCTTCCTTTTTCCCCTCCGACTTCTGCTGTGCGCGAATAATGCCGGCTTTGCGCGAGCAATGTTTCTCTGTCTTCTTCGAGGAATATTTACATTTTTCTCGAAGGTTCTTTCTAGTTTTTGGGCTGGACATTTTTCCTCGATGGCTTTGATTCGACCGAGCGGCAAGTATTTTTCTTCCCATGATGGGACGGAGGCTCACTGTGCAGTGTTCATTTGACCCTAGGCGGTGGTAGGCGCACTATATGTATCCGCTTGCAGAATACAATTAT
>JARKIE010000850.1:0-22165 GCA_029378255.1 Mycena rosella
GGACCCAGCTGATTTTGATTTTTCCTGCAACGCTCACGGAAGTACAATCTTGAAAGACCTTTGGAGACGGTCCTTGTTTTCGGGGTACGGGTATCGGTCATTTTGAATTGGAAGTTCGGGAATGTCGGTGGTTTAGAGGCTCCATCAAGAGGCAGGATCGAGACTGAAATTTATACCTAAATATATGATTCAACCGTGGTGAAGGCTCGACTGTGCATTCAGCTTTGGAACTGGACGACAGCAATTTTTTGAAGAAACATGGAGACGTGTTCCGGTTTTCCGGGCATCGGTTAACGGGCAAGCTTCTGTGAAGTTGCACAGATATCAAGACCATAAGGAAGTCCTGGATATATCGAGCGAGGCGCGTGGAATACTCAAGAATCACGACCATGAATTCAGTTTCAAAACAGCTCGCCTATGCGGCGTGCTGGATGTGATTGCGCTGTCCGGCTAAAGATGTGGTGACTACAATGTGTATGGGCTGGTTAATAAAGGCCCATGCCGATCCAAGACCCAAATAATATAATCTACATTCAAAGCATACGGTTCAGAGCGCGGCTGGAAACGACATCGTCAGGATTGTAGGTGGGTGAAGAAGAGTGTGTGGGCATACCGTCCAAGCTGCTTGGATGCCTGTGCGGCGGGGGTGGCAGCCGCGCCCTCGGCCTGGGCCTCGAGGCTGGCGATAATAGAAGCAACGTCGTCGCCAACGTCGGCGGCGGCGTTTTCACCTCCAGTTGCTTCTGCACTGAATGTGGTTGCGATTGTGGTCGCAAAAAAAGTGGTGAAGGCGGCAGCCTCAGACCCGGCAGCGTCCGTGGCGGTAACGTCGGTGCCAACAGCTTCAGCAGCGTCAGTCACGGTGGCGTTCCCAGTGTCAACAACGGTGGTGTTTCCGGCGGTGCTCCCAGCGGCAGCCTGAGGGGAGGGTGTCGTGGTCAGGTATGACCTCCAGAATGTTCGGAAAGCAGACTTACAGCCTTCGCCTTCGCGGCAGCCTTGGCGGCCTTCTTGGCGGCCTTCTTGGCGGCCTTGGCCGCAGCGCCCCCGGCTTTGCCGCCCTTGCCCTTCTTTCCGGTCGTAGCTGCGAGGCCAGTGGCGGCCTAACGTCGGTGTAAGGAAAGACCAGGTGGTGGTAACCGTAATTCACTTACTGACGCGTCGGTCACTGTAGCGGTAGCAGCGACGGTGCTGGCGCCGACCGCGGTCGAGTTGTCGACGGACACGGTGGAGTTGTCCACGGTCGCGGTCGCACCGGTTGCGTCCGTCGAGTCGGACCCGATGAACGAGGATGCTATGGAGTTGGCCTTGCGCGCCTGGAAGAAGAGTGAGCTCAGAGGGAATGCGGCAGAGCGGAAACTAGTCGTACCATCAAGGACGCGTCCATGCGGTGGGGTGCGGCGATGACGGAGCCAGCGAGGCAGGCAATGAGGGGGAGGGCGACGTTGAAGAGCATCGTGATAGTGTGAAGGAGAGAGCAGTACGTTGAAGTGGATTAATTAAAAAGTGACTGGGGTGCTCAGCACGTAGAATGAAAAGGACTAGCCAACGAAATTCGACCGCAGGTCGAATAGGATATGTGGTGGATGAAGGGAAAGTAAAAAGAGCACAATGAAGACCCAGCTAATGTGGCTCGCCTTATATACCTGGGATAAAATAAAATGAGGTGGTGCCTCATCCATTTAGGGAATCAGTTCGCACCTATTTCGGGAATCATGAAACTTGAGAGAGGATTGCACTACACAAGCCCTCCGAACAGATGAGAGTGCCCGTGTTGCAACGCAACAGCTCCAGAAGTGTCGAGTCCCAATGGAGAATAAGGGCCTAGATCAGGAAATAGATCCTGTCTCCGACTCAGGCTCGGAGTCCCTGCAGCTCGGGTTCAGACCCGGGCCCGCCAGCAGAGAGCCAGAAAGATTAAAATTCAGATCGGAAAGCTTCATAGGGGCGATATCCAGGTCTCTTGAGCTCCAGGATTAGTCACGGGCAGCGCAACAAGGGCTCAACTTCGTAAATCCTCAAACACAAATAGTAATTCATCTCGAATTGCCTGTACTATCGGTGTCTATCACGTGTCTATCCGGTCTATGGGAGACTGCTCTTGTCTATATAGACACGATAGACACCGATAGACTAGGTGCAGTAAGTTGGAGCAATTATGTAGTGATGATCGGTATTTACTTTTGACATTTTGATTGCCGTGTTTCGGGTGTATTTGGCGTTTCTGCGTTGCTGAAAATACGATAACACCTAGACTGAAAATTGCCCGCTAAAAAAAAAAGCAAATCAACGGGGAATGCACTAAAAAGCTCAGTGCACCAAGAAAAAAAAAAGTGAGGGAGGTGTTGTGAGAATTTTTGGAGATGTTGGGCTTGTTTCGACTTTCGGCGTTGTTGCGAGTTCGCGGGGTATTGCCGCGTTTCAGTCGTTGTTTGGTGTTGTACAACACCCAAAGAACACCACAATCAAAATGTCAAAAGTCTGATGGGGTGCTGTGTGTAAGGGGCATGGTGTGCCCCTTCCACATAATTCTATATTACACACATTCCCGCACATTCCTGCACATTCCTGCTCTTCTGATACTTGTACAGTTGACTGGCTCATAATGCATAAGCTCGTAATGCATAATGCTCATAACACATACACAACAGAAATGTGGAGATTTCAGGGCAGCCGGAAATGTTTCTGAAACATATAATTTAGGTATTAACTTCAGTGGGCCTGAAAACGTACCCGAAACTTCAAGTTTCCGCACGACCTAAGTTGAAGCCGAAACTAGCTGATTCACTGCATTCAGAGCCCTAATAGCCGCACCCACGTGGAGCATCTGCGAGCTGCGTCTATATATAGGCTAGCTTTGTCCAGCCGGCTAGACACGGCATCATAGAGACAGCCAGTCCGGAATTTGCTAGCTGCTGGCTAGCTCGCCTAGCTGCACCACATGGAGCTGACCTCTGCAGACCTCGGTGAACCGCTGTTGCTCGCCACCCTCGATGCCCTCTACTTACTGGCTTTGCTTATTTCTTCTGTGCTGCTACATACAACATAATATTTCTTGGCTCACAGGGTGTCGTCTTGACTACCACAATATTATTATATCACTGTTAAGCTCTTTCCGTCAGTCTGTCAGGAATAACTTTCCTTGCCAACCCGTTCGCCGCGATGCCGGCAAAATATCAATAGTTTACTATAAGCCTTTGCACATAATGAGGAGAGAGTGGGAAGAGGGCATCTAGGATGCCAATAAGACCTAACCAGGGGTCCCTGAGCAGCGGTTGCGTGCAGGTGTGGCCACATCTGGTCAGGTGTGTGGAGGCGGCTAACCGGACCTAGCCAGCCTAGCCATATGTTGTTATCTCGGCTAGCCACACGTGTCTAGCTATATTTAGCCAGGCATCCCTGTGGCTATTGGGGCTCTGAACGCAGTGATTCGGGTATGATTTTGGCACACCTGATTTTTTATTTATTTCGGACACTGTTTAGGCCCGGCTGAAGCTATGCATAAGATTCGGCCGAATTTAGTGAGGGAACAGACCTTATGCATTATGAGCCAGTTAACTGCACGTCTCGGCATTATCTAACCCTGTAGTATTTAGTTCTTGGTTCGTTGTAGTATGCTTCGTCGAATCAACCCCAGTTTCGGGCTACTTGCCCTCGAGATTCTGTCCGCCTCTCGCTCCAGTTCATGTTCGGCCATCTCGGGGATAGGTTGCTATCAGAGTTTTGACATTTTGATTGTGGTGTTCTTTGGGTGTTGTACAACACCAAACAACGGCTGAAACGCGGCAATACCCCTCGAACTCGCAACACCGAAACACTCCAAAAATTCTCACAACACCTCCCTCAGATTTTTTCCCTTGGTGCACCGTGCATCCCCCGTGGGTTTGCCTCTTTTTTTTTTGGCAGGCAATTTTCAGTCTAGGTGTTGTTACGAGTACTTATGTAATCATTTTATTAATCAATCCGAAATGAGGTTTTCAAGGTCTCGGTGAATCGTGTCCCGTTTTAAGTTTGTAACAAATTTAGGGGCTGTGCTAGTATATTTTGTGGCTATGTTGAAGCACATTTAGTGGCTGTCCCTTAAGTCCTGTTCATATTTTGTGAGCACTTAGTGGCTGTGTTTGTATTCCATAATCAGTGAGCAATCTTCGACTGTGTTTGATTCTCGCAGGTGTCACTTATTTATTATTGCACCTACTCAATGTTCCTTTGAGCCTGAAAATATTCGAGCATCTATGCGACATTCACAGCAGTACACTAGACGATTTAACCTGCACTATTGAATGTTAGCTTGCAGCAAGCCACTCAGTTTCTGTCTGGTGGGTGCACATGAAATTAGGATGAATCACATAAAATTCAAATAAGAGTAGCCATGGTATTTTTATGATGCCAATCGGCAATTGGAAATTAAGCACCACTGTGCCACCTTGCATCTACCTGAAAGCTCTTGACAGGCTCGGCCCAATGGGCTTTTGACTCCTCCGGCTACCCAACAAGTTAGGCAAAACTTGAATCGAGGTGTGTTCTCAATGGTTATTCAAACTGTTTTCGTCCCTGCTTATACTCGGTAGCCTTGTCTTTACAGCAAGCCTGTCTGCGAGTTCAGCAGAGAACCGGAGAGCGCCGGCCCCACGGTAAACAGATTTTGACTTCGTTCGGTTCCGTCCTCTAATCTTCGAACAGGCGGAACGTGGTAGAATGCCACCCAAGAGCAGATATTTCTGATTGGCCGGCGAGAGTATCACTATCCTGAGTCGTGCCACATTTTTGGTCAAATGAATGTTGAGTGCCCAAACTGTGAAGCTCTCCATTGGGATGATGAGCGGGTACAGCATGCTTCGGTTTTCGTGCGACCGTCTTTTGGTACATGCTGCGATCATGGTAAAGTCAAAATGGAGCACCTGGAGAAGCCCCCAGAACCACCCCTTCGATTATTGTTGGGCGCTGATGTACAATCCTCCAGTACAATGCAGCTCTCGCATTTACCGGTGTGTACGACGACAAGAATGTCAACAAACACGGCCCGAATGCATGGGTTTTTCGGATCCTTGGGAATCTTCACCATTTACTTGGGGTGAAGGCCGTGGCACGGCCCGGCAAAGTCGTACTTAAGGTTTTTTTGTTTTTTTTCCCGCCCCCTTCACCATGGTATATTTGTAGCCGTATAGTTACAGCTGATCATTCAGGGCGGTGTCATAATCCAATGCATGTAAAATACATTGCACATCTACATCACTCTCGGTTCCGTCCAAGACAATCAGTGTCACAGTTGCAAAAAGCGCGGATCCAACCGCAATGGTGCGCTCAACCATCTGTATGAAGGATTATTTCGTTGTTCTCTACCAATTTTCAGCAAGTCGAACATGAAAGGAAAATCTAGTTGCTCACGGATTTCGGGATCCAAGCTCTGTGATCCTAGGGCATGCGCTAAGTTAGCCAATTGCTTGTCGTAGGCTACACAAATCTCTCGTCTGGTCGAACCATCACCATCGAGATTTGGCCGGCTGAGGAGAAGCAGTCCTGGCTCCGTCTGAACGCAGAACGTAAGGAATTATGATCTTTGGAAACCAATTTGGACTCACATTGTCAGTTACTACGCCAAATATACAATAGGAGGCGGGTTTGAGGCATTTGCCGGCTGTAGCGACAGCGCTCCAAACATAGTTCACTTCATGACAAAGGGATAGAGGATTGCCGTAGATGAAGTCCCGGAACGCTTTAAGCAAATACGGGCCGAATGGCGTGAGGCATCAGATGTTTTATGGGTTATTGCACTGTCCGATCACACTTTATATTTTGATTCGGAGCGCACTCGGATTTACTTTCCGGTGGTTACGTGCACCATAACGGATGTAACCGGTCACCAAGTTAATTGGCAAAAGATCACACATGGCGACCGGCAGCGCTGTGCGTAGCATACCAACATCAGTCAATGTCCGGACAGCCGCGATACTGTTCAAGTTGTTTCTAAATATTTGGAGGTAGTCGGAGTATGGCAGGTTACCGTGCATTATTTAATACACTAGCTCATATGGGTTCCAACATCCGTAGCGAGAACTGCGTACACCTTTAAAGTTTTTTCATGGTCGTAGCTGTCTCGTCTGTAGAGCGAAGCTTCAAACTCGACAAACTCCCGACTTTAAGCAAAGAAATATCAAACTTTTAACATGTCAGCCATTGTGGGTAAAATCAGGTTGTTTACTCTCACCTCGCTTACATAGCTATGATGCACGGCGATGTATTTGATGCAAGGAGCTAATGGTGAAGAAAAATTCCAGATGGGACTGAACAAACAGTCTGTTGTCCAACTGTCAGCCAGCACATAAAGTCCCGAGGTCACCTAGGCTCTTTTAGTGACAGCAGCTTCAAACAAATAATGGCAGACATCATGATGGTGGAGGTCATTCATAACGATTTGATTTAAAGTGTCCGCTTGTATTAAGTGCTCAACGTTGTCCAAGGTGTTTCTCATGCGAGATTCTACGAAGATAGTCCACATTGCCTGGGACACAAAGTTAGTTACAGTTGACGAGAGGATTTGAGCTCTTATGCTGCCTTCAGCACTGACACCCCTGTATTGGATGCCCGCTATCTTTCCCGTTACACGCACAGTGTGTGCCCCGGAACTAGGGTGATACTGAAAACAGTCGCTTTGGAAGTCTGCCATTAGGAAGTGGTGTTCGAATATATGTAAGGTGGGACATTTCAGAAAGGGTCATGACCGGGAAATCGCTCATATAGTGCAGTGTCGATCGACCAAGCGACATGTTCCGTAAACAATCATAGTTAACACAGCATATATGTTTTTGAATATTGTTAAGGCAATATAATATAATGCCCGAGAATGATGTCACCTGTGTTAGTCTGCGCAATTAGTGAGATGGTGTCATCGCATCTGCACGTCGTTCGAACCATCGGGTTCAAACGGGGAATCATGGACATATGACAGGGGCCGACACAGAGCTCAGTGCAGTCAGGTCGCATGAGCAGGTCTAGGTGTGAGGCTGTAGACATTTCGATAATTAAAGGACTCGGATGGAGCGAACAAACACAAATTTCGAATTTGATGGGTGGTATGCGGACACGTGATCTTGACGCGTAGATTCCAAGGACTAACATAGGCAAATAAGGTCGCAGGTAGTTTTTTTTAACAGATTATTCTGAGCTCATTGTCAGATTTGATACCATGCATATTCTCACTATTTAATTTATGTCATACCCCTTGCATCAAATGCGGCAAGAAGCACTAATTTTCATGCGGAGGCAGCTGCGGGTGGGCTTGAGGGCGTAGCGACATTAATTGAGGCACTATTGATCCGATGTGGGGAGGTTCCGGTCCATACCCCCTTGTATTATGCTGGTTAGAAGTTCCAGTTATGCTAGGTATAGGTTCCAGCCACTTCCCTATATTTAGCTGTTATTCTGGAAGAAGTTCGGCTAACATACCTTTGCACGATAATGGCATCTTCAATTCATCCAAGACCGGTTAAGAGCGGTTAATAGCGGCCAAAGTTGAATAGATTTGCTGTGAGATCCCGAAGTTATACAAGAAAACTGCTTGTTCGGAGCTCATCGTAACTCTCTCCGCATATACATCCTTTGTAAACTTCGTTACGCGCCATTCATACGGCACGGGGCCTCTTTGGAGAGTTTAGGTGTTTTTCTGTCCACAGGGTAACGGCAAGCCATCCTGGGCTTGATCGCCGAAAGTACGCCATGTCTTAACGTGCTTGTTAATGCAGTGGTGGTCGGAGGCAAAAGACAAAAAATGTGTCGCGGCCATCAATTCGGACCAAGGGCTGCAGCGACGTGCCCTATCACGGAACATGCCGCAACACACATGTTCGTTTGGGAAAATTATCTTCCGATGCTTACGTTGCGCCCTGTGCACAGGTCCAGTTTTAATGCCGCAATGCACGTGTTCTTTTGCGAAAATTATCTTCCGACACTTGCGTTGCATGCTGTGCACAAGTTTAGTTTTAATGGTGGTGCAAAGGCAGGCACAAGGTTTTCAGGAGAAGTGGTCGTCAATATAGCGTTCTACGGCATCTACCGTGATTGTGCACATTGTCCACGGTCAAATACTGCCGTCACGCCATCTGATAGCGGCTTGCTGTCTTGTCCTCAGCCATCATGTCCCACCCTTCCGTCTATTATTACTAAGCCCTCCGCACGTAAACACAGCTCACCAAGTACAACATCGTAACATTATGCTCGTGAAGGGGAAGTCCTTCGTCGATGCGACGCCATGCTCCCCGTGGGCTTCCCTAGATCTGATGCTGCATTTGCAGTAGGTGCAGCTGTCGGTCCTTGTAATATGCCCACCCTTCTCAGCTCTAACCACCGCAATGGCATGGACTCTGTGGAGGGTACTACAGATATTGCTACTGGCCCGGAAGTCCTTCGTTGATGCAGTTCCACACTCACCATGGACTTCCCTGAAGCTGGTGCCGTTGTTTGCCTTACAAAAACATTCCAGGAGGGGGATCCTCTACTCTCCGTGAGTCTCACAGTTCGGTATGGGAAGCGTATCCTGAGCGTAGCATGGGGGGTTCTTCACAACGAATGTAGCACTGTTGACGTGCTCCCCCTTTATTTGGCGGACCGAGACCCGCTCGCAGCAGACGACCCTACGACGGAAATGGACGCAATGCATCCGAGACATGCATTGCTTCCGTCCTGACGGTCCGCTCGGATCCGTGGCCTCGCCAGCACTGAGGCGCAATGCAATGCGACACCACATTCGACCCGATGCCAGTAAAAATGACCAGACCTTCATAAAATGCCGATACAATTTCGTCTCAGCCCACCAAAAAATGGCTTGATAGCCACGGGCAGCTCGTGAGGCCTGAAGGTGGTTGGAGGTGCGTGTGTATATTTAACCTTATCTTACTACCCTGAGTATGTCAAAGTATTGAAACCGCTACACACGCAATTATCGGGCGAGATTCTATATTCGACACAGATAGTACTACATTGTCTGCTCGTGTCCCTGCATCAAGGGCGAGTCACTCCAAGTTCAGCAAAGGCTGCAAAACAAAGTGTGGGTATCGGCCACCCGCGCAGAAGATAGAATGTGCGTTCGCAAGAGAATGTTTTAACCACCTCCACTTTTTCGATGCTTTCGGATGTGTCGGTCAGCATCACCTCTATTACTCTCAGCCAAGGGCACGGGTTCTCCATCCTTACATCTCAAAATTTTACCTGGTGTATTATGGGATTAAGGAAGAGTGAGCTCCCCGTTTCGCATGCAGCCAGCATACTGATATGTCTCACTAGTATAAGCCTAGAACGGTCTACGTTCTTCGTCGACCGCAATGGGCAAATTTTTATGTTCCGGAGCTTCCGCGCACAATGGCTGATGGATCATGTGGAAGAGGTAGAAGTCACCCATGACATCTTAGTGGGCGACGACTCTTCCTCAGACACTATCTGCAATCTCTGTCACAATGGTTTATGGGGTGCACACATGCCGACAATAATAGAGACAGTCGTCCAAGGTCAGTACTCTAAAATTTTACACCATATGAACACACTTCTAACCATTTGAACAGCGGCCTCATCTCACTTCTTGGCATGTAAAACACCAGGCCCCTGTCGAAGCCTTCATGGCGCAACCCATCGTCAAATGCATTATGTGTGTCCCCGTTCGAATATATAGGAGCATGACCTAACACTAAGTTTGTACCAGTAATTGGATTTCGGACGTTGTCGAGATCGTATTTCCGGGGATTGCACACCAATTCAAGCAAGATGCGAAGTGGCACGAAGAGTGCTATGGCATCAATCCTCTCTTTGGATTATTTTGGAATCTGTGCTTTAATGCCTGGTTCCACAATCAAAGGAGTATCCACTGTGGCCCGCATGCAGACAAGAAAACCAGGTTGGAATATGCTTGCTGCTGATATACATACTGAAATGTGGCAGTAAGTAATTGAATTTCATGTAGCCTGCATTCACACTGATTTGCGTGTTCCAGAAAACTTTAACCATAGCCAGCAAATGTGGCTTGTCATTTGGGAGGCTGGAGTCGCTGTGCCCTGAATCAAATGATGCGCCCTAGCTGCCTGATGTGAATGCACTGCTGGTTCATCATATTTATTGGTGGTTGTACGATTGCCTAATTGACTACAGCCTACCGTGTTCAACCTGCTACACCAACTAGGGGTTAATCCTTTGGGCTTGTTAAGCACGGAAGTTATAAAGCTGCAAAAGCAAATAAGCTTGAATGCGACCTCTCATGTCGCGGAGCCTGTCGCAGGAACCATCAACGGGGAACCAACCGTGACAAATGTATGTTTTATTCTACTTAGTGTAAGCCGCTCACTGTGAGCACCAGGTCATTGACGAAACCATGCGAATTCTGTTGTCGTCCGAAATTTGGAACCACGTCGAATTCACGTAAGCTCCCGTCGAGTCCGGATATTTAGTAGTATGTATTGTCCGCGGCGGTCAAGCCGTGTACGAATTCCAAGTTCACGGTCATGGATGCGCTGTGATGAAGATATTTAGAATGGACGTCGCAAGGAAGGTTGGTAACCAGGCATTGTCTTTGTGATGGGTTGCGGCATGCAGTTGACTCATATATTGCCGCCCTTCTTGCCAACGAACCTATGGCTGGCTACGTCGAGATCTGCGGCTACTGATTGGAAAAAAAGTGAAGCAGCCGAGCGCTGACACCCGCGAGATATATTCACGTGACCGCTATACATTTTGACGGCTAATGAACAGAACGCGACGTAAACAGCTGGGCAATGGTCAGTTTTGGGTAGCATCTAGAAGGGATGTACACAATCGCAAACCGCCCTGAATTAAGTTGACATGAAGATTCGGGAAGGGCAGAGAGCCGAGGGGAAATCCGCCGAGACCAAATAGACAGACACAGCCACATGAATTTAAATGCAAACCAGGAGCTACAAGTCGATTTCGAGGCTGAAATTGATTGGCAGCTACAATAAATCATTATTAAAATGATACACTCAAAAAGAACTGCTCGAATACGCAATAGAGAGTAAGTTAACAAAGTGTAAAAAGAAAGAGACCTGGCGAGACTCGAACACGGCCCACAATTGCGACCTAATTACAAAGCATGAACACTGCCACTATATATTCACAGAATTTGAAGTGAATTTAAGGGACAGCCACTATAATGCCTTCAACACAGCCACTATATACAATAGCACAGCCCCTATTTTCCATTGCAATCTTGAGCTGGGACACTTTTCACCGAGACCTGAAAAAGCTCATGTCGATTGATTAAATAACGATTACCTTAAGTACTCGTAATCGGGGGCTTTGGCTGCTCCTGGCAGCGTCGCTCCCTCATATTCACAGCTCTACATGTATGATCCAACAGTTGCATCGCAGCAGAGGATGAATCACAGTATCAGTCTTTGTTGCGACACGGTGCACAGTCTCCATACTCTCTTAACTGCTTCACATGCATATGCCGCCACTTACAAACAAGCCTACAAAGGTCTCGCGGAGCTCGAGGAAGTCGCTGATGCCGAGGTTAGGCTCTGAGTGGCTCCCAGCAACGATCATCGACGATACAATCTGCGACAGCCCCCCTCGAAGAAGATAAAGATGGCTGACGATAGAGCTGTGGAGAAGGCAGAAGATAAGGACAAGGGGGAGGGTACTTCAAATGGTCGCACGCGTCGCCACGCCTAAATTGACACAAATGTACAAATGCCCCAATGTATTCCTATCTAGATTACTTCAATTCGACCTCTGAACTCCATTATAATTGAGCACAACAATCCGTGGTCGGGGTTGACTCCGTAGCGTAGCATGGGCAACTGCTAGTTCGAGTAGAAACTGCGTTGATTCAGCACCAGTTGCGGCGTAACAATGACATAGTATTATCTAATGTTCTTGGGTAATATATTTCCGATGGGTCCCAGCAAACGCCCCAGTCTCACGTCCTGTAGGTCGCGAACTGCGTCGTGGCCCGGGACGTCTGACCCGCGGAAAACTGCGTCATGCAGGCGCTGGAGGAGTAATCCATGAAGTTTGCTAGAGGTTCATATTAATGTGTGTTCTCTAAGTTGGAAGGGGCAATGTACTCACTAACGGGATCAGCGCCGGGGAAACTAGCGCCAGTGTACGTGTCGCGGCCGGAGGGGCAGCCTGAGGCGGCGGAGGACTCGGTGGGGGTGTCGGTGACGTAGTCGCCTGCGGTCGCAGTACCGGAGCCTGCGCAACCACCCTGGAATGTCTGGTACAGTCCGATCCAGTGACCGGACTCGTGGGTGAGAGTTTACGACGTTATTAGAATCTGCGCGATGAAGTGATGCTGGAGAATAGGATTACGATCCCACCGCTGTATGAGGACGGGAACGTGGAGTAGCCGAGGAGACCGGCGCCTGAGCCATTGACGAATCTACCGACGATGATGAGTTAGTTTCAATGAATGCGAGGAACGCAAATACTCCAGGGAATACACATTGAGATCGTGAAGCTTGTTTGCTAACAGATGTCGCGCTGTAAAGAAGATGAGACTTGTGATATCAATTGACCTCTTGTTCCCTGCTCGAAGAACATGAAGCATTTCGTACGGGATATCTGCTCACAATTTGGGAACGTTGGCTCCGCAGTTCTCGCACTGGAGTTTGGATACTGTATTTTTTTCATTCAATTCAACCATCACGTGTCACTCCCCCCTTGGTCGATGGTATTTTGTCACGTGTCACCCACCCTCTGGTCGAACACATTTTGCATCACGCGGCCCTCGAAATTCCCCAAAATTGTGTCCGCAATGCACAAAATCGAAAACTTTTGTTTCCGGTGGTCGAAAATTTTGCATGCCTCACGCAAAATTTCGGCCGCGGTCGAATGGTCGAATTGGTAATTTGAATCACGCGTCACCCCCCTGGTCGGATTAAATGAAAAATACAGTAATGACACATGGAAGGGGGTCGGACCCCCACTTGAGCTGATAGGACACGGGCAATGTTTTGTTGTGGAGACATCGGGTAAACCACTGTGGCTGAATTGGATTCTCGGAACTTTCACTACCGGAGTGCCGACCCAATTTTGTGAGCTATCCATTTTTAAAGAAGTCGCCAGTACATGTACCGCGCAGAGTTCCATGAGAAACAGTAATCGCGCCGGAGATTCCGACAGCCGGTGGAGCCAGGAACTCTGAGCATATGACTGCGGACAGGTACAATTATTCTTGGAATGGGCAGCTCGTTGATTCATCGTATTGTGTCCTGAAGAAAAGTTAGAACTCAAACTATCACGACCTGTGGGACGTCGTCGCAGTTTAATCTGAGACTACTGACAACAAAATGGAGCCAACCGACCCCATCGGACGCCTCGCCAGATGATAATGTGTTGAGCCGAATTGAGAAAGATGTTGTTCCTGGAAGCGCTCTACGGAGTCTGCGCGTATAAATGCCATCTTTCTCATCTCACTCCTCAGAGTTAACCCCCCGCCCACTCAAAGAGAAACCAACATGTCCGATATTAAACTGTGGGCTCTTTTCCATCCCTCACGCCCTGAATACTGAATGAATCACATCGTCACCTGCAGGCAGTGCGGACTTGACGAAGAGCAAGGCGACGACCGTCGACAAGACCTCCAGCGCGTGCCAGTTCATTGTCAACAACCAGGTCATAGGAAGCGTGTGGAACCATGACGACATGGACAAAGTCGAGATCGCGGGTGGGCTCAACCAGGTTGGCGGGACCACCCCATTCAAGATCAAGGTGTCGTCGGCTTGATCATAAGCCGTTGGAGATGCGGGATGGATCTGAGAAGCGGTGATGAGTCAATTCGCAGGGAGTCGTTGAAGTGTTGAGTTCACATCTTCATCAAGTGACGGGAATTTTTTGTTTGCACCTGACATAATTGGCCTCGCCAGGAATCGAGAATGAGAGGACTCCGTTCACACATCCTGGTTCGGCAGAATGCCGCTGTGTACAGGTCTCGTTCACTCTCTCAAATCTCTGGATCCTGAAAAGAAAATGTCCCATCGTAACTCTAGTCCCTCCTCTGTCCTCTAGGATTAATTCCCGCAGTGCGGCGCAGGCATCGCTCTTGTTTCCCTGTTTTCTTCTTCAGATCCTCAGCTAGCAGGAGCTAGCAGGCTGACATACAGATGCCCGTATTCCCCCTCTGTGCATTCTCCTGCTTATATCACGCTACAAACGACTTAAAAAATGGTCCGGTGGAGAAATAAATATATAGCAGGGGGTACATTCTCTGGATATTGGGTCCATTATCCATTCAGTACGCACCCAGATTGCATCCGGCCCACGCCCTACTGTCAGTGAAAACAAATTTCAGTGCCGTGGTTATTCCCTTTTTCTCCTTGGATGGCAACGACTCGGACCGAGTCCCTCGCTGGGTTAAATTCGCACCCGGCCCTCGGTGACCCACTTCTTCCCAGAAAGCAGAGTGTAATCCATATCCGCACCGCCTTGAACACTCGGTGTTGGAAGCGTCTGCGACGAGGGTATGGGCAGCACCCTTATCGTCCCAATTGAAGAGGGCGACGCCGGCGGATCGAAGGGCTGGGTCCGCAGAGAGAACCCACGAAACTCGCGCTGCACCTGGTGGACGTCACTCGAGTGTATGGCCGAGACGGAGACCGACTGCAAGGTGGCGGAACGGGCGATGAGAGGGGGGCGGCTCGATGTGCGGGGTGGTGGGAGCAGTGTTATGCGGGCGGGTATGCGGAGCGAGGGGTTCGCTGCAGGCCTGAGGAAGGTCGAGCGGCGCGGGCGCTGTGTATACGCGTCTGGAGAGGGCGAAAGCTTGCGCGCCGCTATGAAGTTGCGCCAGCGCTGGCGGTCGCGGCGGAGCTGCCAAAAGAGGCCACCAGCGTCGTGAGCGCGATGATAAGTACAACGAGCCCGGCGACGATGGCCGGGTTGTCCAAAAGATTCCTGCCTCACATCATGGGCTCCTGATAATTTTGACCGTAGAGGAGCGCACGTACACAAATTTCGAGCGATGAGCCGTGTTTGCCGGCGTTGGAGATGGTGGAAGCAGTGTATTTACGTCCCAGAACTGAGATTAAGCTTAACCAGATAAACAATTGGTACAATCCGGGAAAAATACCTTGTGCGGGATATGGATGAGCTTGCGCTGATTGAGCTCTGGCCGGAGATAGTCGTGCTGAACCTGGAAGATGCGCATGACGCATACTTCCTTTGCGCGAACGATTGTGCACGTACTGCCGATCATAGGGCGGGTATCCAACACTGAACGATCCGGGACTGTACGACGCAAGCGCTCGACATAAGCATAGAATACTCCAGAGTTTTCTAGCGACGTACATTGCAGCTGAGGGCGGTACCAAGTCAGCGCTAGCACAGCCGACACGGCGATGCAATAATAGTACGGCAATTAATACACTACGCAGGCGTCAGCATGCTCAAGTGGCCAAGATGGACGGGGGCTTGCTATGGCTTGATATGAGGAGCCATCGCCGATGGGATATGGGTAGGAGTGGGATTTGGGGAAGGAATAGAAAGAGAATGAGAAAAAGGGGATCCGTGATGCCCTGCACCTTGCTAATAGGCCCACTCGCCCGAGCAGGCCCGGTACACGTGCATGAACCTCATCTGGAAGAGGCGAGCCCCACTTCGCAGCCCCCTTTCGGCTGCCAGGCGATTTGCTGCGATGGCCGCAACCGATTTGTTGCGTCGGCCGTAACCGGGGACCACTCTAAATGGAGGAAGTTATTTTGAGAGAGCATTTTAAGTGGCGTGCGAACTGACCATCAGAATGAGAACGCGGTGTTCAAGTGGTGGGAAAGCGATCGAGCAGCTGCCTATATGCGGGCTAGTTAGACAATCACGAGTCACGGACAACCCTGTCGCTCCCTGTCGATGTCGAAATATGATCAAGGTCGCTGATCACGGAGGATCTGTCAAACGCAACTTCGTCCATGCGAAAACCCAAATTTTGCATTTCGGATGTCGAAATTTAGAGGGCTGGTGAAAGTATGGGTTTGGGGAAAACCGGGATCAAAACCAGGATCAATGACCGGCGGCATTGCCGGCGGGTAAGCGGAGTTTAAGTCCATCGAACTGCACTTGCCGCAAACCTGCCGCCCCCCCTAAGGCTTTTGCAGTGTCATACTTTCAGACGATAAACATCAGACTCAAGTATACCAGGCTTTCCTGGACAAAACCCCCGTGTACACGAGTGGTGATGCGTGACGTCGCGTGGACACGCGTGAGTGCTCGTGGACACGCGCGGCCATCGTTTTCACGCGTCACCACTTTACTTTCCACGCCGATCGCGCAGTTTCAAAATTTGTAAACACATATTCACATCTTCCTCTCCACACGTGGGCATTTGTTCCCACGAATTCCCCACGAGTGGGGATCACTCAAGGCCACTGACATTCCTACGAGTCTCCACTGGCATCTACTCGTGGCCATCCAAAATGCTACAGTTCAAATAGGGTATCTCCAAATTTCCCCTGAGTTTGTCCCCTAAATAGGTCACCTGCCAAGCATCTCCTATTTCCACGGATGACTAGCAACCGCCCGCATCGAAACATTAGAGCAGCGCTGAGCCCTGGTCTCGCACTGGTGCCTCTCGTCAATCACCGCCTACACCCCTACTTCATGTCCCTTAGTGAAGCCTCTGGAAATAACATGAGTGGTATGCAGTGAGCAACCAACATTGAAAAATCCACCACATTTCATGGCAAGGTTAGGCCTGTGTCTATACACATTGTTTGAGATTTGGGGATCATCTTGTAGATCAACCAGATGTGCCAGATAAGGGTCTCCGCAAAGGCATTTGCTATTCAGTGTGGTCGGCCATTCACGGGGCTATGTAAGAGATTGATTAGCAGCAGTTATTTCTGTTGACCTCACTTGTTCGAACTTCGTTGACTATGAACACTGCCCCAGCACAGTCCGAGCAACAAAGGCAAGCAGTTCGCGGCGGGAGATAGTGTGGGCCTTGCTGGTATGACTCCTGAGACATGGACGCCGCAGTCAGGGATGAAGTGACACCAACACAGCATTTCATAAACTGTACAGTGTGGAGATAGATACCAAAAAAGACCAAGGAAATGGATATTGGCCCGATTAAGCCAATATCAAACCTAGAAACCATATCTGTCGGCCACTGATGGATCACGCGTGGGAACAATGGGCATGTTGTTTGGAAATCACAGTCGAGGACAACACCCCACGCAAGGCCACGCAAGCTCACGCGGCGCTCCACTGAGGCCCACGACCAGGAACGTGTGTGAAGTGAATGGAAACGCGCCCCATGCGTGGGAACGCATGCCCACGCACTCTCACTTGGGTTTTGTCCAGTAACGACCGCCATACTCAAGGTCTATCTGAAGAGCATTGCACTTACTTAGTTTTGTAGACATGGGTACGAAAGTACCTCGTACGGCACTGCCGGCAAGCTCTATGTAATTTCAAAGTTTGTGCTACTCACCCACAGGCCAAATACACATACATGAAGTGCTCCTACACATTTATGGTATGTATGGAGGCCATAACTGTCGGGTTCCAGGAGGAATGTGTGAGAGGTTGCGGTTAGGGGCATTGCTTCGAGGTAGTGCCGAGAGATCGGCATATCGTTCGATCACTGATCACATCATCCCCGGTCGTGATCCCGGTCTTGAACCCGGTTTTCCCATTTCCCATTTGTTCTCGGGGGCTGTCACGCCAAAATGAACTGTCGAACTGGTTTTTTGGGTCACGGGTCACACCCCCTGTCGAATTGAACGAAAAAGTACAGTATCGGCCTAGATCATGACGGTCTTGGCCACCTGAGGCCAGCAATAGCTGCCTCCACTGACACGTCTATCTCTGCTTCCCTCATTAGCCGCATGCGCGTCGACCGGCCTTCCATCTTCTGCTGCACCACTGGCGTAATACATGACCCTGCATGGCATGGGTTCCCGCTTCTATAGAAGCACCATCTAATTTACGCTCTCGCAACGAATAAACTTTGTGATTTGTCGGCGGCCTCTTGTAAATGATCATTGATGGTGTCACTTTCCCTGGCGCGCAGAACTTGCGATGTACATACGGGAAGACGCACCCGCCGTCTTTCTATGGGAATCCGGGGCCGCCGCGCCCTCCCGAGCAGCATGAAAGCCTCGAAGGGTAAGGGTTTAGCCACGAGGTTCAGCCACGAAGGATTTGAATCGAAATTATTACGGCGGTGTGCGCTCGAAACAAGGTCCAAATGCATCGGAAGTCAAAGCGGTCAGGCTGCACCGATTCTCGAAGGACCCCCCTCTGTCATTCACCCAAAATGCCTGTTCCGCCCGAGGGGGAATTTGTCGGGACTGAAATTTTAGATTTCGCGTAATTTTTCGGATTGGAACAGGCTTCCACCCAAAATCGGCCCCAAACTGTCGGGAATCAGGCCTAGAACCAAGATTTTTGCCCCCGAATAGTGCATTGAAAACAAAAAAACTCGTGCCGGCGCCACTTTTCGTCGGGATTTGCCTCAGGCCTGAGGTCAATTCGGGCAAAAAATGTCGGGATTTGGCGCAGGTGAAATGCAATTTTTTTCTCAAAGTTGTCGGGATTGGGATCAGGCATTTTGGGTGAATGACAGGGGTCATATTCTCGACCGATTCTGATTTCGATTCTGATGTCGATTCTGATGTCGAGACTCGGTGCCATCCCAGAATCGGTTAGTCTGAATCTGTTGCCGGAACGCCGGAACCGTGACCGCACGCGATATTCCCACGGCTCAAATTGGGACGATGAGTTCGCTTTCGAGCACTGAAGGAAGCTATGTGGTCGTGAAGTCTCAGAACACCCTACTGAAGTTGTGAGGCACGAAAAAAGGAGTATAATGGACGATTTCGAGCAGTAATCGGGTGCCTACCTCATTATTCACGGTCCTTTATGGCATACCGCCTTGAATTTTTAATTTAAATGGTCGGGAAGGCTTACGTTATATTGTACTACATTTCCTTCCCCAACATTCGGACGGTATAGCCTCCGGGAGCCACGAAACGAGCCTGGCGTCCCGATTTGGGCCGTGGAAAGATCACGTGCGATCACATTTTCGGCACGAAATTCGGGCTCCGGTTCGACCGCTTTGATTTCCCCTAATGGTACATGCCAGGACGATCGAAAGCCGGAAGCCAGGTGGCTGATGGGCCCGTTGGTTGCCAGACGCCAAGTAGATCGCTGTCGCCAGTGGGCGGATCTTTGAATCCCAGAGGAGGACCAATGATAATAGGTGGGGAGGTCTGATGTGATTCCTGACATGATTTGGGAATTTGGCCTCCAGGCCTGCTCAAAATCCTGACAAAATTTTGATTTTGGTGCGAAGGCCTGGTCAAAATCCGGACATACCCGCGGTAGCGGGAGAAAAAAAATCGAAAAAATGGCCCTGGGAGCCCCCAAATGGGGCCGAAAATCAGGCCTGATGTGTGTTTCCTGACATTTTCAGCCAAATTTGGGGTGTTTGAATCCTGGCATTTTTTTCCAAACCAGTCCTGACATTTTGGGTCCGAAAAAATCAGGCCTTTATGGGGATTATCATTGGTCCTCCCAGAGGCAGTACGGGCGGGCCCAAGAAGGAAATAATCATAAGAAATGACAGCAGCAACTTGAACAAGATTCGAACACAGGCTATCAAGAAGAAGGATACACCATGAAAAGCATGATATAGATCACCGCCGACTTCCAGCTCACTATTAAGGAGGTTCTTCCGAGGCCGGGATACTTCTTAAATCTCCTCTGAATGTCATTCATGGAAAGACTACCTGCAGAAAATTATGAATTACCAACTTATTAGCCTAGGCCCTTGGATCCAAACCTTTGGCTCCTGCGAGCGTGATTTCCTTCCTGACCCAATCATCTCAATGATAATCACATACTGGGTGACTTCCCATAAGCTAAATTTATTCCTGCAGAATATTTCGGAGGCTTGCCGAGGCACCTGTCAGGACCCCATCAGCTCGGCCAGCCCAAAGCGGAGAGCATTTACTCCGCATCACCTGAATAGAATAAGAATCTGGAGGAGGGGTCGCGACCCCAGATTTTCTGCTTGTCGAATATACGTTTTGGGACGATTTTGATTGATCATCACAATTGTCGTGTCCCCTCTCTTATGGTGATGGTCTTATCCCTTCGCATGAGGCCTCGGCAGGGCTCAGACTCGCCGGACGTCCACTCTCCGCTATTTTCAGTAACTTTAGACGACCCCAGGACCTGCCGCGTGTTTTTGTTACGACCTGATGTCGTTGGAAGCCGCAGGAAGCCGCGGCTTTTCGCGAGGCGTCGGTGGGCATGTGCGCGAAGGCAAGAGTTGCATTGTGGAGGGAGCGGCATCTGATCCCATTATAGGTACATGCATTTACAAAAAATATTCCCTTGCTTGCGGGAAACGGAGACAGCATGAATATCCTCTTGATTGATCTCATCACTGGCACCCTCGGAAAATGCCCCGGAATATATTTACTTTACGGAAAGTCACCCACTACACATAAGTGCTGGATGTCCTTAAAGACTTTCCGGGATATTTCGAAATGCATATATTGCATTAGCATTGCATTATCTAGACACTGCACAATACTAGAACTTGATAAAAGGGCTTTTACAACTCGAGCCGTGCATGCGGATCATGACGCTTGGGCCACATCAGGGACGCCTGGCAGTCAGAATCATGACTGCTGGCAGCGGCAGGTCGGCATCACGGTTGCCTCTGACCTACTTGGCGCCACAGAATTTCCCGCCGGCAGACAGGTTGCCGACATCGGAAATCAGCGATCTGGAAAACCTGCTGGTTACCGGCTTTCGATCGTCGTGGCGTGTAATGATACTTGGGGACCTTGTATCGAACGCACACCGCCGTAATAATTTCGATCCAAATCCTTCGTGGCTGAACCTCGTGGCTGAACCCTTACCCTTCGAGGCTTTGATGCTGCTCGGGAGGGCGCGGCGGGATTCCCATAGAAAGACGGCGGGTGCGTGTTCCCGTCCATCGCAAGCTCTGCGCACCAGGTTCAGGGAAAATTGGCACCACCAATGGCCATTTACAAGAGGCCGCCGACAAATCACAAAGTTTATTCGTTGCGAGAGTGTAAATTAGATGGTGCTTCTATAGAAGCGGGAACCCACGCCATGCAGGGTCGTGTATAAAGCGGGTAGGGCCGACAGGCAGCACAGCCCGCTACCAATGAATTCTGATGCCTTTTTTCATCTCCTTCCGTAAAACTGGCCGTTAAATTAGGGCGACCCAACGTTCGCTCGATCGACGCCGCGGGCAACCCGCGGCGCCCGATCAGCTGTATCTCGATCAGAATTGAAAGTTCAAAAACCTACTACTATTTGGACAGAGGCCGAAGCAAAGCTGCATAGCGCAAACAGTTCCAGATAGAGACTCGAGATTTGTGTTGGGAAACCAGTAACTGAGGAAGCATATTTACGCGTGCAGCTGCGGCGATCTTGGGCAAAATGCTCGGCCAACGTCAAGCCGGAGGATTTTGGTGGAGAGAATAGGTGCTTACGAGAAAATGAATGACTGATGTGTGATTTACTGCAGGACCTGAAATTAGGATGCCCTAAAACCCTTACCTAAAGGTAGCGGGAATCAACTGACGATTGATGGCCGTAGTCGTGCCGCGAAATCCGTCGAGGTAAAGTAGTGCTCTTCCAGTTCAAACAGCATGCAAACATGTGAGGGTATAACAACTCTCCCTAAGTATGACACCTGAGGCAAATACCACACACAAATGCCTTGGACTTCCGGAAACAGAGGATTCAACCATCCCGCAACTGCCTTTTCGGTTTTCTGCAGTTAAAGTGCTATGACACAGGGGGTAAAAGCCCATGCAGTATGAGTTATATTGCAAGTAGCAAAGAAATTGGCTGATATACACCTACACCTAGGTTATGTCTGATAAGACTGCATAACCTAGGAACTCTGCACCTCGGAAGCATTTTTCATCCTAAGTACAGTGCCTGTGAATGATGAAAGAATGACCAACAATGGTATATCCCGCCTAAATCGTGGAATTATGCCCAGATCTCGACAAAAAGGGGTGTTCTTTTGATCCAAATGTACATTTTGGGTGCCAGAAGCTGTCAAGTTGTGTCCAAAAGAGGGTATTATCACACCCCCAAATGCATAAATGTGTCCTCAACCGTATGCAATATGCAATATGAGGAAATTGCATAAAATGCCAGCCTACCAAGT
>JARKIE010000851.1:0-22145 GCA_029378255.1 Mycena rosella
TCTGCAGAGTTGGGATGTCATCTGGTGTCAGCTAAAATTGTACCCTTTGGGGGACCGAAAGCCAAATTTCGCTTGTGATAGACGACTCGAGGGTTCGAGAGACTTCCCAGAGGTGCACTAGGATCGAATGGTTTCTCACGAATAAAATCGTCAACAGACCGCAGTTGTTTCTGGTGGAGATGGAGGTGATGTATCTGCAATATAGGTATATAACTATCAGAAAATCGAAAGAATATGCAGGTGCGAGATAGCCAGGCAACACACCAGGTTGCACCTTTGCTGGTGGGTAGCACTGCTTCCTCTCAACTGGGCATCCTGCTCTTTCACCGCCGAGTGCAGCCGCAACATCAGGAAACCCTCCTCTGGTTTTGGGAAGATTTGTACCGAGACGAACGATCAATAAGAGATCGTCCGGTCCCTGCGGAACTATAAATAAAACTACACTAAAAAAGGAAAAGACATACTTGGGCTACTGCATTGAATTCTTTGATAAATGTATCCACTTGGGCTTTATCAAGAATGCCAAGGCTCTGCAGCAGCTCAAGAGTGTCGTTCTGAGAGAGGTAATCCAAAACTAAAGGGAGTGAGAATAGTAAGATGATTCATCAAGTCAAAATATACCGGCAGCATGCTTGTCATGTTTCCTGACATTCTTGTGCTTTGCCATGGTGGTCAAAGGGAGGGAGATTGCAGCAAGAGATTGCGAGCATGCTCGACGCTCCATAGATAAGAGATCATCAATATTTGATGGGTACACTGATTTGCTTCCAGAGACTTCAGTACCTCACCCTTTTGAAATGGATTGAAGCGTTGGAATCAGCGGGAAAATCTGATTCTGATGATACCCCGGCTAGACTCTTGGCTTACTAAAATGTCTCAGATCTCTCGGATTTCCCGCTGTGACCTAGTCACATTTGTCACGTTGTCACACACGAGAGCGAAACATGCAAGGAATCTGGGTAAACATATGTAGGTTGGGCCCTTCGCTCGAATATCCTACTGGATAATGCTTATTTATATGACTGATCAGAAACAGACCACATATGATTGCCTCGAACCACTGGGCAGTTATGCCAGAACCAAAGGTTAGCACTGCAAAACCACCAGCCCTAGTGGAAAAACCACTGGCAATTCAGCGATGAACTTGAAATATCATAGTTCCGAAGTTCAGGCTCACCTATCCCAAACTTCGAGTAAAAGTTCGACTTCCGACTTGTGTTGGACGTCCAAGATGCTCACTATTTGGCCCAGCTTGTTCCAAGCCTCCTTCCGAGATTGACCGGTTCGCTGGCCCGGAGACAGGCTTGCTCCGAACCTAACTTCAAACTTCGTCACCTCGAATCGTTGGATCATGCACACTGATCAACTTTCGTAATGACATGGGATTGGGCCTCTGCGAGGCGAGAGCTGAACCTTTAGGAACAGATAACATTGTATTAATTTATATGTAGCTATGCAAGTCACTGGACTTCAGTTATGCGTCACGGAGGTGCGGCGGCGACTGCTGGTGTCATAGTTCATGGTGGCAAGGGGGTCACGGTAGATTGAAAAGCCTCCCGAAAATGGATGAGAATGTGAAGAATATTCATATGGCAGGGGTGTTGAAATTCCAGTTGAAAAATACAGTTTTACCATCGTTTAAAGAGAAGAGCATCAGGTAGGTAGGTGAGTACATTACAGCGTGGGAATAGATTGACCATCCCACTTTCCGCATAACTCCCAATATATAGTGCATGCTGCTGAAAGTTGAGGGAATCCCTCAGAGTTGACATATCATAGCATTCACTTACCCCTTGAATCTGGGTTGAGCTCTGTTTGAGCAACATAGACCGTAGACGCGAACAGTATTCCTGCAGACAGATCACTTACCAGTCTAGCAACACTGTCAATCATGAGGATGTATTCAATAGGGGACTCCCATCAAGGCATTCAAGTCGAAGTCCATTTCGGTCAATTCTAAACTGATTCACGTGAATCACGATTCGATTCCTGATGTACAGAGACCAATTCTGAACTGGTACTTCACTATTTGTATCTGAACCAAGACCTTGCCAGTAGTACTTAGTTCAGAACTTGCTCTCTGTACCAGTGATTGAAATCTCACTGCATGGATAGACAGACTGAGGGAACGAACAGAACACCAAGGAAGGTCCGAAAGGAACGAAAATGGACTCAGGCTGCCAAACCAATTCCCATATATACTTTTCTCCGAGTCCGATCCATCGCGCGGCATACAAACCCAAAATGATAAATGACAAATGAAGCCGGGAGTAGAAAATGGCACTAGCACAAATTGTACACCAGGAGGAAAAATCTCGCATAGAGGCAAGCAATTTGCTGGCTTTTGGGCAACTGATACTTCCAACACTGGTTGAACATTTCAAGTTTTTCAGTGAGAAAATTGGTGAAAAACTTTACCGATTTTACAGGAATTTCTCACTGAAAAAATAGGTGAAAACTCAAAATCTTTACAGAACTTTTTGACTCACAATCACTTTTTTCACCAAGAACAGAAAAAAATCTAAAAAAGTTTCAAGTTTTTTACCTACATTTTCAATAAAAAATTCTTGTAAAATTGGTAAAGTTTTTCACCAATTTTCTCACTGAAAAACTTGAAATATTCCACCAGTGCAATATATAACCATAGTGATTTTTGCTCAATTTTCTTTCGCATTTTTTGGATGACAAATTATGTATGTCAAATATTTGCTTGTCCTTGTAGCAAAATTGGCCGAAATCTTAGTTCTCTAGGGTAGCCAAACCTAAAGGTTCAGCAATAAATCACGTGTGGCCGCTCCTCGTCAGCAGAAATTGTCATCGGGGTCGGTGGTTTGCTCCTGTGAAGGTTATAGAGTACCAAAACTGTAGTAGGGGTAAGATGGACTCTAGTGAAAGACTCGTTAAAGAGTCCCGACGCGCGCCGGTTTACCGTGTGGCGCGAAACGAGTTGTGAATCAGAGTGATGGCTTTCCGCATTTGGGGGGGCGAGGGTCCTTTACGTTATACTTGATTGATGCGTGTGTACGGAGGTGTACGGTAATGCGATTTGAGACCTCTTGCGTCACCGTGCCGTAGATTCTTGGTGGATTCCAAATAGTTGCCGACACCCCCGTTAGTAGTGCTGTCTAAAATTGGTCCTTGGCCGTGTAATTTAAAGTTGCCCGGGCCCCGTTGTAGAATATGTTTTTACCTGTAAAAATTGACCGAAAAAAACGCTGAAAATCCGGGTTTTTCGCTGGCCTGGGTGAAAATTACATATTTTACCCTATAATGTACGTGTAAAATTGGGTCAATGTAATTTATATTGACCAATTTTAGACAGCACTACCCGTTAGTCTCGACCTGAATTCCACGCATGCCGCCGAGCAGCCGAGGCGACGCGTCACCCGGGCCTTGCCGCCTTTCTGGCATCAGCGCGAGGCGGGCTGCCAGCTCTACTTATAGGACAGTCGACATCTGTAATCTCCTGCTCCACCGACAATCCCTCACCAGTTCTCACTCGATTTCATACCCACAGCAGTCGCCATTCCCCCTCACCCTGTAAAGCAAGATGGGCGCTATTCTAGGCCGACTTTTTCCTCCAGCGTTCCTTCCCGAGCGCGACATGCCAAATCTTTCCGGAAAGGTATCCACCTGCTCTTTCATTTGACGTGCCGTGCACTGACCAGGGACGTCGAGATCACTTTTGTAACCGGCGGGAATACGGGTATTGGATACGAAACGGTAAAGCAGCTACTCTTGAAGGACGCGAAAGTCTACTTGGCTGCGCGTTCGCCCGAAAAAGCTGCCGCCGCGATCAAAAGGCTCGAAGAAGAGACCAAGAAGTCGGCCATCTTCGTTCAGCTGGACCTCGCGGATTTGCCCAGTGTCCGCAGGGCTGCAGAGGCATTCTTGGCTCAGGAGTCAAGACTCGATATCCTGTTCAACAACGGGTGAGTGTCCCGGTTCTCCTCGTAAATTGTGTACTAAATCGTTTTTGAAAGCGGGGTAATGATCTCACCTCCGGAACTGCTAACGGCGCAAAATCATGACCTGCGTGCGGGACAATTACTGTTGGATGTTATTTCGGCTGATTGCATTAGAGTTCGGAACGAACGTGATCGGGCATTTTTTCCTGACGGAACTTCTGGTGCGTTTAGGCATTGGCATCGACACAGCATCGTTGAACCACAGTTAGATTCCTGCCTTGACTAAATCCTATGAGGAGACGCAAGTTCCGGCGCGCGTTCTCCACACCTCTTCAATCGGCCACCAATTCGCCCCGGGGGACGGCATGAATTTTGTGAGCCTTAAGGGCGGGCCTGAGCGCGATGCATGGCTTATAAAGGCCGGAAGCATGATGGGTCCCTGGTACGTCTTGTCTCTCCGTATGCCGTATATACCTAAGCCCGCTGTCGATACGCTCAGGCAGCTCTACGGCGAGAGCAAGATCGGCAACATCCTGATCTCAAACTACTTCGCGAAGAAGTATTCGAACGTACTCGTCTCCTGCGCACTGCACCCGGGGGGTATCCGGACTGAACTGGGGCGGTCAGTCTGCGCCCGAATGCTGTACTAGCGAGCTCATCAGATCACACGCAGGCACTCGCCCGGTTGGCTTCAATCCGGCGCGATTTTGGTGGGATACCCAGCGCCGTGCGTATCAATCTCTGGTCAAGCTCTGTTGGGGTGCTAATAATGAATTTTAGAATGGGCGCCTATACACAGCTTTGGGGCGCCACTATCGCGACGCCCGCTCAGATCACCGCCCAGGTAAGCAACTGCGTAGAACTATGGCTGTCGCTGTTGATATCTTTGCCAGTATTTGGTTCCTTGGGGGAAGGTCGGGAAGGCGGACAAGCGCGCCTCGAGCACTAAACTGGAGGAGGAGGTCGTTGCGTATATCAAGGACCAGATCAAGGGCTTTTAAGGTGAGGCAATTGGATGGTCCTGTGTCAGCAGCAGTAGCGCATATTATTTTAAATTCTCATAGACTTATGGGACATGATCCTCGCACATTCGGGTATGTATTTATTGCCTCTGGCCGGCCTCAATTTCAACATCGACGGATGATCAACCTCAAGGAATCAGAACCCTGTATTGATAGTGTTCAAGCTGGAGAATCCCGTCTATCACACCAGGGTCTTAATATCTGTGTGTCCTACGCTCCCTAACGATAATGAGGATCGCTTTGAACCGGTATTTCATTCCCACTCGAGTCGGGCCTACCCGTGATCAGTGGGTGCCCCGGAGTTTTCTCTAAGCCAGCGTTTATGTTGTTCCAGATTCACTAACACTTTTTCCCCGGGCGCTCATGCGGCCCTGATCTGTCTCCAGATCCGAGTCTTCCATTATTGAGCGAGCAACGTGTTTCCTTGATTCCCTGATCATGTATACCACGGAAAGCATAGACTCGTGCGAAGTCTTGGATGATATTTCCCGCAGAATTTACACCCAGGATCCATTCTTGCAGAACAGAAGGTGGCTAGCGCAGGCGAATTACACTCCTCTACATCTCTTCTGACGATACCCTCCTTCGATCCATCATGCATCCTAGGAGCGGGTGCCCTCCTCTTCGATGTTGATTCACTTTCCTTTCTCCTTTCCCCATGACCAGTCACTTCATTAATTGCATCCTCATTAGATCTGCTAGCATTCATTTTCTATGCGTCACGCTTCTTGGGCGCTCGTGGTTGTATGCATAGTGCTTGTTTCAGTGGCGCCAAATATCGGAGTGAATTAATGGCAGGCGCCCTAGGAAATTAACTATACATGTCCGGATACCATTCTTTTTCTGTGTTTTGTTTTTCACTCGATCCACGACTCGGACCGCACATTTGATTACGGAACGCCTAGTTATCCGGGGCTCCAATTCCCCAGACCAACCTCAGATATAGCTTATGTCCAGGGTTGATTATCCTCCTTCCCAGCCAGTTATCGGGCCTCCAAGTCCTCGGCCTGATTTCAGGTTCTAGCGGCTGGGAATGCTTAATTTTTCGAATGGTAAGTTGTGCGAGTTCTTCCCAATCCTCATTCTGACAGCTTTGGGTTGAAACCTTGAATTCCAAACATGATCAGATGGCTCACACACAGCCTCGATTCCGGCTTCACATCCCTGCCCCCTACCTCCATCATCCATGGACGACGGGGATCGAATTGAAGCTGAACTGGACGGCGAGCCCCAGGTTGAAGCCGATGAGCAAGGCCATTGGGGGTCAGTGTGTACTCTGCTCTTGTCTCTGTCCGGCACTCATTGTACCCAGATTAATTGGCACTTTCTTCCACCAGGCACACAATT
This sequence comes from Mycena rosella, assembly GCA_029378255.1. Taxonomy (NCBI): domain Eukaryota; kingdom Fungi; phylum Basidiomycota; class Agaricomycetes; order Agaricales; family Mycenaceae; genus Mycena; species Mycena rosella. Next base: position 6,278 of record JARKIE010000851.1, read on the forward strand.
TTAGCGTATGTTCATCGCCGGCCCGAAAGGCGCTCCGTACGGCATGTTTATTCTGTGCGCATTCACGGCTCCGCAGCCGACATGACCGTAGCTTTGTATCAAGGTGAGGGCGCTGAAGAGGTCTGGACCGCCCCCTGTCACTGGAGTTGGATGCAATTAACCTTAGGAATGGCGGGAGAATATTGCACGGTATTGCGGGCTTCGGTGTGCCCACCTCCCTCCTGTTTTCTGTGCGATATGAACCTGACAGTGCAGCCATCCGAATGTACTGCAACTACTTGGCATGGCCAGTGCATGCAGGCTAGTCTCTCTTGACAGACACTTTATCTCTGCTGGGTGTCATCATACAAGTTTTCACAGGATACTGAATTCAAGATGAGGGTGGTATAAATCTAGACTTGATGTACAGGCGAATTTGTAGGAAGCCAGCGAAAATAGTCAATCTGTATCTAGTCTCTCTCGACAGACGCTTTATCATACCCAGCTCGTTCCTCGCTTGATAAAGTCTGTTGGTTACCGCGCCTTGATACCCGGTATCCTGCGTTATTATGTAAGCTTCCATTTCGGGCGACGCGCCGGAGACGCGACTTCAACGCGCCGAGGCGCAGACTGAAAACTGGCAAGAATTCTGATGACGCAAAGTTGGACTAAAGTACCTCCACTGCTCACCTAGTCTTTTTCAGCATGCCCCGCGCTGTTGAAGTCCTGGCATAAATATTTTTGTCCAATTTATGTCCCTCCTCCCAGAAAACATCATATTGAGCCTGGCACGGGGACTTGACCATACATAATCGCTATTATAGTGGGTCCACATGTCTCCGAGCATCAACAGCACAATTCCAGCTAAGAGAAGAAGGGAAACGCGTCTCGACGCGTTGCCCAAAAAGGAAGCTTACATAATAACGCAGGATACCGGTTATCAGGCGCGGTAACCAAAAGACTAATCTGTATCGGTACATTGCTCGGCTCAATAATTTCCCGCTCACTACATATGTCGGAAAAATAAAAATAGCCTTATAATCTCACGGCCTGATAATGTCATGATAAGGATCATATAAGGGAGCCGGCTGCATTATACGGCACTTATTCGGCTGCCGGCCTCGGTTATCTGGCAGGATAATCCTGCGCTCCCGCTGTCCTCTCTCATGGTCGTCCAGCGTACTTCTCATCGTACCAATGCCTTTCACCGTCGATGTATACCACCATACATCTCATGAATACTCTCAGTGTCACGTATATGGACTTGTTTAATACGCACGGCTCCCTGCCCGCTGTCGACCGCTACCTGTACCTGAGCACTTCCGGCATTCTTGGTACCTTCTCTCAAGTTTCCTCAGCTATGTCACAGTTCTCCTGCACTATATTTGATCGAGTGGGTAGCCTTGTGGGATTCTTACACTTGACTGGGTTGCTGCAGGTTCAAATGTGTTGGCCCGAATCATGAATGCCATGCACAGGTGGGGTATCGGTACAGCCCGTGAACGCGCTATCATTATACAGGGTACATTGTCTCTGTGCTGTGGGATAACTGACTACTGACACATTTGTCTGTACTGTATATGGTATTTTCCGCCAAGCTGTGGTGTACTCGCTCACCCCCTCTCGACGCAGGCGCGGCGTTGCACCGACAACAGTGTCACGGGGCATAAGACAATGGAAAAAATGGTTGGGACGTTGTCTTCTTGTACGAGCTGTTACAATAGCTGCCATCGTACATCATCGTGGTTTTGGACTAAATTGCAGTTCGACATCACGTACGAAGACGGCCTCCCTTCGATGCAAGATTGACAGCACGTGCGATGCTGCCACAACCGAAAGCCAGAATGTGATGGCCCCAAGATGTAGGACAATCTCTGCTCAAACTGTCACGCTTCCTACAAGCTTTGTACCAGCTAATAATCTAATGAAATTCTATCTACGCTCTCCTTGGGTACAAACTTTTCAGCTGAAGCTTGTATTATTATATATCGGAAGCACATGTACAATGCAACTTGAGCTGCGAACCGGGTATCGAGTTGTGCATGCTCAGCTCGACCTGTACAATGTTCTTCATAAATGTGAGAGGCTGTTCGGGTGGAACCTATGTTGTTCTGCCCTCAGTTGTTCCGCAAATCTAGTGTTTTTCTTGTCGCCGATTTCAGCACCACACGCGAGTTCATGATTCAACAGGCTGTGGGAGGTCACGACCAGGACAGTGTCTATAGGCACCTTGCCATCTGGAGCCATGAAACAGAGCGCGACAGCTTTGAATTGAAGTGTGATTGAGGTCAATGTTCTATGTGAGATTGAGAGTTAGTCACGTGTCCGCGTTCTCCTCTGATTTGTCACCACGACGGACGGTCTCCTCACTGGAAACCCTTTCCTCTGCCATCTCTCTCATGGCGAATCCTACCCAGACCCATTCTACTATCTTTGGTCCGTGAACTATGGAGTCTGCCACATCGTCCCCGGCATCTCGCCTGTGCAAAGTGACACTGCCAGTGGCTCATTGCCAAAATGCCCGCCTTGATCGTGCGACACAAGCTGGGCTGGTGCATCCTTTGTATACTTTGCACACAAGTCTCCCTGACCCCTCAGGCCAAGGTGAATGGAATATGTCCCCTGAATTGTCTGAACGATGTACGTGCTTGTCAAGTTGTCCTGTCTATACATGAATGCCACTCAATCTTCTTTTCAGCGCAGGGGAAGATTGTGGGCAAGGAGGGATTGCACAATACAAAATACGCCAGTCTACACCCATTTCCACATCAACTATATCATCCAGGAGGAGGGTGTCAGGTCGAGATCTGCACTTTCCTTGATGAAAAGGTGTGTTTCTTGCCCTAAAAATCTACTCGCACTCACTGGCCAGACCGTATGGCATGTCAGCATGCTCAGGGGTGCCACCGTCGCAGAGTCGACGGGCTCATCCTCGAGGGGAGCCTCGACATGGTCACCCCGTCCGGTGTGTGGCATTTGCGCAGCAATCACTGTATCCTTACCCACCCTGCAGCCGCATCGATTCATGTGTCTGCTTTATCCGGAACAAAGACATCTGCATATTCTTCCACGGCAGCTGCCTCTGAACTAATTCAATTCCATTTTCCTACAGATGCTCTGAGCTGCAGTCCCTCATGCCCGTCGGGTACGACGTAGCTATATATATCAATCTTCTGAGTACATACATACCACTGTTGTCTCCCTGTTAATGAACCTCACTCACTGTGCATGCATCCACACAGTCCAGTGCTCAATGCCTACTGCGCAGCCATCTCCTGTGCCTCTGCCGCTGAACCAGCATTCACAGGGTGTGCACTGACACGCGCAGAATATCTGGAGAGTGGGAGCGCTGCAGTACGGCGGAAGTTTCCCGATTGGCTGCGGACCGCTGTAAATCCTTGCGTCGCCCACATCGCCGCGGGGCAAGCACGAGCAGACGCACCTGCAAACTCGCTGATCAAGGTGGATGTGGATGCGGACACTAACCCCCGGGACCTTGACCCCGACAAGCTCGATCTGTACGACTTGTTTGACGACTTGTTTGACACCAACAACGGTAGCTACGGCGCATTTTAGGCCGCACCGCGCGGGAAAAAAGAGTGTTCGCTTTCGTGCTCGTCGTCGCCGATTCGATCCGCACACCATGCGTCTGTCGATATGGACTTCATCATGTCTGATTCAAGCGATGAAGAGGACAACTTGTCTGGCCTCGACCGGCCGGGGCCTGGGACCGGGGACGGCGCCTCAATCGACTCGCCTGCACCCTCTTTCAATGATGCCTGCAGCACATTCTCCTGTGCGCAATCAAAGCGGTCCCGAAGGTGACGCCGCAACATATCCTTTTCTTATGTTTTCCTGGCGAGTATTCCACTGCCAGCGAGAACAGCACTACGAGCCGCAGGAGCGAGCACGTATCCTCGCGCTTGACCAGGCCATCATGCGGCAATGTTCCACCATCTTCCACCATCGAGGTCGAGCTCCTCTATGTTGACCAACGTTGGTGTACCATCCGCGCAAGGCACCTCCCGGCAGAAAAATGTGCAGACACAGTGAGCACTGCGTTTGAGGAGTAGGAGGCAGCAAGTCTCGCAAGTGAGAGCAAGGACTTCCTCATGCAGCAGATGGCCAAGCTGTAGGCACTGGCAGAGGAACAAAGGCGTGCGGGGTTGCTGCTGGATGAAAGAGCCCCCCATCGCACCCGTGTTCATGTCCTGTTGTTTCTCCAAAGAGCTGGGTGCCGCCAGTGAGATGGCACCCACCTGTCAACGGACCTCGTTGGCCCAGGTACATCTTGCCCTTCAACCTCATTATTTCATCAATTCTCTTGAACTAAGTCCAGAACTCTTCCGTAGGAATGTCCCAAGCGGCTCCCGGTCCCCGCTCACGTTCGCCTGTCAAAACGCGTCCGCGGAATGCCGACTTTCCTGATGGTAATCAAAACTGTGCCCCCGGACACAAGTAAGCCATTTTCCCTTTCATTTTTACCCAATTCTCTTTGGCTAAGCAGAATACCTGTTCATTAGGACCATCCAAGGAGCCTCCGGGTATTGTTTTGCGTCCGTCCATCGAAATGTGTCGGCACCAGACCGACTTTCATTATGGCTATCAAAATGTGTCCCAGGACCCAAAGTGAGTTAACTCCTTCAATCCTTGCTCAGATCTTTTGACCTAAACAATGCGGCTTTTCGTCGGTATTGGCCCCTTAGGTCCCCACCCTATGTCGGAGTTCATTTTTCCAAACGCGCCCACGCGATGCCGAGTTTCTTGGTGGCCATCAGAATTGAGCACAAGGCAAAGTGAGTCATTTCTTCTTCAATCCTGGCTCAAATCCCTTGAAATAAAGGTCAGCCTTCTCCATTAGAATTGTAGCAAAAGCTTACTGCTACCCCTTGGCATTCGCCTGACGAAACCTGTCCCCACCGGCGTCAATGCCGCTGATGCCCATCAAAGATGTTCCTGGAACATAAGTGTGTTCTCTCTTTTACTGTCGACTGCAAGCTCATCAAGCAAAGGAAAACTACCTCATTAAGGGCCTATCAAGCAGCCGCCTGCAATGGTACGGTGCTTGTCATAAGAAACGTGTCCGCACCGCCCTCGTGCAGTCAGCTCAAAACACGCTGCAGTCACTCAGAGAGTCGTAGCAGTTCCTGCAGGTCGCGGTAGAGGTGCTATGGGTACAATGAACGAAGAGGTGGGAATTAGATATGCGTAGAACGAGAACACAGATGGCTTTTGGATAGCTTTGTATTTTTAGGGGGGAACCGTAGAAGAGCTAGTCGCGTATGTATTGAGCTAAGTTTACCATATATAAATGACTGCCTGGCGCAGTTGGTATATCTATATGATTATAACTTTGATAGTTATGATAGTTATGTGGAGGTCACTGGTTTGACTCCCACAAAGGGCGTGTTTCAAATGTAATTGGAACAGTAACAGTAACAGTAACCATAACAACACTATATCAAATACAGAATATATTTTTCCTCTTAGCATTTAAGTTACTCCCAAGATTATTAAGCCTTATAATGTTAGCGCGCCTTATCATCGCATAATATCTCCTTGTCTTATCTGGAACGTCTATCTTATCCTGTCAAGATAAGAAAGCCCGGGCCTTGAAGCCTGACAAGGCCTGATATCGGCTTATCGGCTTCCGGGGGTTTTTCCGACATATATATCGGATTCACTGGAATGTACGATGTGGATACATCTTTCAACTGGTCGTATCTGCGTCAATCCCGCAGCCAGTCGGGATCGTGGCATTTACCTTCAATATTTCCCTTTGGATGCACCGTCCTTGTCAACCTCATCGATTCTTGGACTGCCTGAAGACTCAAAGATTGTGGATTCAATTTGCAGCTAAGTGAGAAATGATAGACACCCTTGGATTTCCGAGCAAAGTTCGGGCCGAGCCGGCTGGAGGATATACCAGAGACGGCCAACACACACATTGTGGAGGGCAGCACATTGCGACCTCTTTCTCTTGCATCGAAAAGATATTCATGTAAACAAGGCCACTCTGAATACATTTTCTCTTCTTTCGTCATGTCGGATGGCTCTCTTTGTGCCTACAAGTGATCCATATGAAGATGTACTTAACCCACGAGTTTCAACATGTGAACCAAGGTGTGAACTGAGAAGGGCGAATGATTTGATAATAGTCGACCAGTCGTTTAAACTCCGCTGAGGCCCCGTGCGCATCTTGATCCCATCAAGTCGTTGACATGACATGTCGGTCTCTTTCTTCCCTCATCCACGTCGGAGTCCCCCGGCCTCATTTGTCCTCCCTAGCATGCATCAATCCCTCAAGTCCCTTCAAGCCTCTCCAGTTGCTCCTGCCCTCAAGGCTTCAACCCCAGTGAGAAATCCATGTTGGGAGATCTATCCAGAACGTTAGATATCGGACCAATCAATGCAAGTCATTCTAGATCTGAGCATACATAATTTCTATCAAACGGTCCGTGTGGGCATCTCTTTATATCTAGCGTGGTCGATTGGGATACATATTTTCTGCTGCATGTCGACCGCTGAGGGTCCGTGCGTGCAGTATATCACCATGGAATGATTCGAGATCAGACATGTCCATCTTTCTTCTCCCTCATGCTTCCGCTGCAATTTCCCTCAAGCTTGATTTTAGAATCCTCAACTTTCTTACCTTGTGTGCTGGGCAAACTCCTTCAAGTCAAGAATACTGTTCTCGTGCTTCTGCTCTGGAACTCTATCCTGTGGTCTTCCCTCAAGTTTCTCGGCACCACAAATCTTTGGTCTCTCTGGTGCTCTGGCCAGGATGATTTTCACGAAGATTGGAAGACACCCACAATTCCAAGTGTACTTCCTTGCCACATTTCAAAAAACTTCGACTTGGACAAATAGCAGGGTCGGCGGGCTGGTGGAAGGATGTGTACGATTAGATAGCTCTGTCAAATATTTAATTTGATTCCCCCGCATCTCTCCAATAATCTATCTGAATCTATCTACCTATCAAAAGCCATAGCCGCAGGAAACACACGGAGATAAAGGGAGAGCGAACTGATTTGCTTAGATCCTGTAAGATCTCAATTGAAAAACATTGATTTAAATCTGTCCACGCTAACTTTTTCGGGGGAAATAGATTCATTCGATATCTATCTATTTCCTTTGATCTCCCAACACGGGTTTTTCACTGGGCTTCAACCCACGTCCCCCTTGTGCCCTACGCATCCATCGTCACTCAAGCTCCTCAAGATTATTCAAAGCCATGCAAAATTCTCTCTAGTCCTCTTGCTCCCTTCGTTACCCCCCAACTTGCCTTCCACCTCAAGCCGGCTCCAAGCGACTTCTCAAGACTTAACACTCCAAGCCAACCTAAAACAATATATCTGTCTGTCCATCCCATGCCTCACCTGCGGCTTCCCATGCTCCCTATTACATTGTTTATAGCTACGATAGATACAAGTTTGAATAAAAATGCTTTGATTTGACATCTGCATTGGATTAAGGCAAGCTGGAATTGAGCAAAACAGGACATACCTGAGTGGTGTCGCTCTGATGTCTGGGGGAAATGCTTTACAAAGATAGTGCCAGAATCTCATGTAATTATGACGGGATATCAAATGTCTGTGAACCTACGTTCTGATGTTTCAGAAACATCCGAGAATGATTAAAAGATTGTGGTCCGATTGCTGTTGGAGATCATTCTCTGAATGTTCTCAGAAGCTTCTGCAGAACTGGCGGTGTACTCTGTTATGATTTGGCTTTTCAGATCTCGAAGCCGGATCAAACCGCGATCACGGGAGCCTGTTAAACCGCGATTGCATCCCTATCTGTTTCATTTCAACTCCTTTCTGGTTTCAACTAAACCCCTTTATGTTACACATAGGGTATACTACGATCAGACTCCTAGATACAGTAGTATATCAACCCCAGGTAGAATACCCTGTACTTTAGATTCTACCTCATCTATTCACCGGCCTTGCTTTGGCCTGTTCTTGACCTGCGTTCAGCCTAGGCTTTCTCTGCTTTCACTATCTCGTTGACTCGGGTTGCCTTCTCCACTTTGTTCTTGTCATGATCCGGAATTCTTGTCCGATATCCCGGGGTTCAACTCCGTTATTCCGGACTCAACCCCTCCACATCCCGATCGTAGGAACAATGATCGGTATTAATATTACGCATTAACCCTATGTGTCCTGTTACCATAGACACCAAACCCCCTAATTCCCTATAAATCCCTTGGCGTTTGTATATAAACCCTGTACTATTCTACTATTCTCTATACTATTCTGGTCTATACTCCAGCTGCTTGTTTGCTTGTCCCCTCCACTCTGCTTTTCCTCGTCCAGTCGCCTCAGTCGCGTTTCGAGAACCCGACGAGCCGCTGTGCTGACAGTTCTGCAGGCAAACCCTTGTCTCCTATTTCAACCCCTGTCTTGGAACTTTCTCGAATTCCGTCGACGGAGCCTAGTGGTGGCTTGTAGGGTTGTGAAGGACTAGCCTACAGGATAACGCTGGTATCAAGACTCTCAGTGGCATGAACACGGAGTCTTGATTGCGTTCAGGGTTAGAAGGAGACAATCACCACCACGACAACTATTCCTACGTCTCTCGGCATTAGAGCATAGAGTCCGAAGGAGCCTCTGTTGGATATCCCTGGATCCTCCCTCTCGTTCACTGGTCTATGATCAACCCATGGGTGTCATTTCATAATCCCGCTGGTAATCCCATTGGGATATGCCCCACATCGGTTCGATTATCCCAGGCCCGTCAGGACTACTTCAACCACAGTCTAACCTCTGGTTGAACTACTCCTGGGAGCAATCCTTGGTTGTTGGCCATTCATATGTTCACCATGAACAGCCAGTTCTTCTCAACACCTGGGCTAGGACTTGTGGTTCTGTTGTGCTTGGTCACAGAACAGGTTGACCCAAGGACTGTTCACTGGCACCAGGCACCGTGCTCTGATGCGGCACATGTGCTGCACTTGAACGTGCATCAGAATTTGATCGGCCATCAGTGTTGCCTAAGGCTGACATTAGTCCTCACACGACAGCATTACAATATACCTGGGAACTAACTCTAACTATAACCCTAACCACTAACCTCTAACCTCTAGCTCTAACCACTAACCACTAACTTCTAACCACTAATTTCTAACCCTGACCTCTAACCATCCAAACCTAACCAAGGATAGCACATGCACCAGCAGATGTGCCACTTTTTGGACAAACATGCTGTGGATGGTCGCAATGTGTTGCCCTCCCCAATGTGTGTGTTGGCCAGGTTTGGTCTATCCCAAGCCGGCTGCATGCGGCATCACAACCTAAGTGAAGCTCCACAACATAGTCACAAAGCACCGTACACGACTCTTAATGCTCACTGCATACCATCATGCTGGGGAATAGACACCATATGCCGCTCTCGAGGGCCCCATTGATGCGAGCCACATGAAAAGCATTCCACCTGGTTTAAACCCCAGTCATCTCAACGCATGTCTTTGGTTTATTTGCATCCTGGTTTAAACCGCGGTTTCCTATGAGGGTCCAAATGCACATTTAATATTCCCCCTACTTTTTTGCATTCCCCCGACTTGTTAAGTGTCTTTTTGGTATTCCCCCTCCTTTAACATTAATTTAAGCTGGTCAGAAAAAGTTGGGGGAATGCTGATTTCCCCCAACTTTTTCTTGGTGCAACGCGAGTTCCCCCTACTTTTTTGTTGAGTTCCCCCTACTTTTTTCTAGGAGTTCCAGCAACTTTTGTGTATTGTGATCTGAGAAAGCCCACATTTTTCACAGCCACCAGGAGCCTCCGATTGGGTCTGAGAAGCGTGTCAGTCGTGCCTGCTTCGGCCTGATCACCAAAGTCGGAGATGCACGTGACTGTGCCTCCTGCCTAGTACGTGAACCTGGGACGCTGCAATATTAATCCTCAGATATCCCAAGCAAGCGGGATTGCCAGAGAATCGGAAATATCCGCCGAAATCTGGCCAAGAGACAATCACAGACTGCTTTCAGGGCTGTGTATGCCTCGGGTGTGTCCCATCACTCGAAATACCAGTGTGCAATTCGACCTCAGAGTCATCAGGCATTCAGACCACTGATTCTTGCTGTAGCTACGTGGCACAGCCCCTATCCCACAGATTGATTTCGAAGAGATTTGAATTTGGTCTGAATTCTACCTTGTGTTGCTCCTATGCTATGCTATGCTGCTTCCCTGCTATATGAAATTTTTGTGTATTAACATTAAAGGAGGTCCATTTCGATACTAGCTACTCTTTCACCTTTACCTATCCATCCCCTGGATGTTATTCCCGCATGAGTCTGAATCTGGACAGGTCACATGTCCGCTTCAATGCTCTCACAAATAGGGACGTAGCACATGGGGGGTGCCATGAAGATTCCCAAATCTTTCAGGAACAGGACCAGCATTACTTTTTCTATGTATCATCCTTTCACACAGTCAACACCCTTAATCGCTGTTACTAGTTTTCAACAAGACAGTCGTAAACTAGGAAGCGAAACACTCAGATTGCGCGCCTCATTGCGGGTGCCACTGTGCTCCAATGATATCATTTTTTTTTGTTGCAGGAACACAGAGGGCCATCCCTGCCTTCCGACAAGTCAAAGAACCGTGCGGTTTGGCTTTGTGGTCATGGAGAACGAGGAGGATCTTTCGTGGAACTCGAAAAGTGCAAAATAACATGAAAGCAAAACACTTCAAAACAGTTCGGCACACCTCTTACATGAGACCCGAGGATCCAAGATATCTATATCCATGTTCTACGACCTTGGAACACCTAGTTGACCCTTCCCAATTTATATGTTCAGACACAACACACCAAACATTGAACGGCGCAACCACCGGAAAATACTGCAAATATATGGTCTGAAAAAAGTTGAATAATACGGGATCTGCAGGAGGCTTTTAGACAATTATTTTTGTGAACATAAATTTCTGAATGAGAAGACCTCTGTCCAAAGAATTGGGGTCATCGGTGATGTCCAAGTCATCAAATAACATAGTGTTTCGCTTCTACGTTACATTTTGCTTCCTAGTTTACGACTGTATACTGTATTTGTTCATTTGCCTGTCATGAGCCACTCCCCCCTTGATTGATGGCGAATATTGGTATCATGTCACACATCCCCCCACCCTCTGGTCAAAGGCATTTTGCGTCATGCAGGCCCTCGAAATTGCCCCAAAATTGGTGTCCGCAATGCATGAAATCGAAAATTTTCATTCCAGTGGTCAAATTTTTTGCTTGTGTCATGCAAAATTTCGGCCATGGTTGAATGGTCGAATTGGTAATTTGAGTCACATGTCACCCCCTGGTCAGATTGAATGAAAAAATACAGTACTCCAGAATCCAAACAGTAATACATTGAATGTTACACCATGCCTGATAATGGCCTTGTTGAGCAATTGAAGCCTGTTATGCTCATGACAGCATGGTCAGATCCTGCAAAGGTGTCTGGAGTACCTATCAGGCTTGATAAGCAGATCCGACCAGCCTGAGCTAACTTCAACCCCACTCCAACACCTGTCGGAGATGGATGAAGACCCAATATGAGAGCACCTTTCGCTATGTATAACCGGTCCTATTTGTTTTAAACTGGCAGCATCGCAAGCTGAGATGTGGATTACAAGCATTGTTGTGCATATTGTGTTGCTTGGTGTCACTCCACAATGGTTTGGATCACTGTAAGAGTAGCAAGCTAGTAGAAAATTGAAGGAGATAGGATATATCATGTGCATCCACCAGAGGCCGGTGTCCGTCCACTGGACTCCAGTGGATGGTACTGCCTGTGGCGGTGTGCATGTATTACTGTTGCAATTTGGTTGTCTCACCTTTAGTACTGCCTACCTGAAGGGTTCTATATTAAAAATTACACCTGGGGTCTGAAGCTACAAGGAATATTGCATTGCATAAAATATTTGCTTCACAGAAGCGGTGTCTGCAAAATATGCCAAGGGCACGGTCACATGGATGTCCGGTGATCGGGCCGAAACAGACACCACTGACACGCTTCTCGGACCCAATCGGAGGCTCCCAGTGGCTGTGAAAAATGTGGGCTTTCTCAGATCACAATACACAAAAGTTGCTGGAACTCCTAGAAAAAAGTTGGGGGAGCTCAACAAAAAAGTAGGGGAACTCGTGTTGCACCAAGAAAAAGTTGGGGGGAATCAGCATTCCCCCAACTTTTCTGACCAGCTTAAATAATGTTAAAGGAGGGGGAATATCAAAAAGACACTTATTGCTGTTTTCAATATAATGACACATCGCGAAAAAAAAAAAAAAAAAAAAATTGGACCAAGGGTCCATCCGCGCGCGGGTTCGAGCCGGCCTGCCGGCATCAGTTTTATTTGACGCACTACCAAACAACACGTCCTTGCTCGCTTCCTCTTCGTCCGTGGACATCCTGGCGCATCCTCTCCTCATACATGCCCAACCGACGCATAAGTGATGACCTCAAAGAGGCTGCACTTCGCCTACAGGACCGTGGACGCGATACAACAAAGGAAATTTTACAAATCGTCTGCTTCTCACGCTCCACACTTCACCGCACATGCAGGCACAAAGTCTTGACAGGACACGTCACCAAGGTGCAGCACATGGACGAGGACGTCCCCGCACCCTAGCAGAATGTGATGCCGACTATCTAGTCCGTCTCGCCAAACACAAATCTACGACATTCCTTGATGAGTATCGTGATCACCTCGAGCGCTACAGATTTCTACCTGCATCCTTATCCACCATCCATTGCACCTTCATACGGGCTCGCATGAGCCTCAAGCAGATACAGAAGATGGCTGCCGAGCGTACTCCTCTAAGTCGAGCAGACTATTCACGACGAATTTCCATCTATCCCACCGACTATCTTATTTGCATTGATGAAGTGTCAAAAGATGACGCACGTACAACCGCATCTTTGGCCATGCAGAAGTTGGAACGCGTGTGGAATGCTCTCAGCCTTTTGTACGGAAACGTCGTCTGACTGGAGTTGCGGCAATGGCACTCGGGAAGGGGATCATTGGGGCAAGGGTCGTTGAGGGTCTCTCTGCCGCAAAACCTATGTGGAGTTCTTACGGGATAGGTGTCGTAAGTTTTCCCGCATTTTGTCAGACACCTGAACCGACGGTAATACAGATGCCCCTGACGACGCCGTATCCGGGTCCCGAAGCGTCCTCGTGATGGACAATGCACACATTCACCACGTTGTTGAGGTTGAAGAGCTAGCACTTCAATATGGTGAGCTACATTTTCGTCTTCCCTAGCGTTTTTGAGCAGTGGTCCATCCAGGTGTACCATTGAATACCTTCCCGCATACTCCCCGACTATAATCCCATCGAGCAAGCATTTTCGGTTATCAAATCATATCTCCGTCGGAAGGGAATCCATTATTTTGACGAGCACGCAGGTACTACGAGATGTACCTCGCCTTCCAGCAAATAACCCCGCGATGACTTATGGTTTCTTTCATCATTCAGGTTACTTCGTCGATAGAATTACACTAGTTTGTTACAAACCTACTCAACACATTCTAATATTAGCTACGTACCACATCAAAGCTCGTTTTTTTTTTCGCCTACGATCCATCGGTCCTGTGCGTCCCTCACTCAGCCACCTCAGCTGGGTTCAGCCCCGCCTCCTCCAAGTGCGAATTTTTCAAATGGCGGAGAGTGTGAGGACCGATCACGTCGTACGCGACCAATTTGTTGTAAATTCTGTCCGCGAGGTTGTAGCAGGTACAGAACAATTTCAGCGACATCCCCGATCGGGGTCGCGCCGGAGGTTGTGCTGCTTGCTGGCTGTTGGGGAGCGAGGGGATTCGGCGGAATCAGGCCGTCGGGAAGAGTGAGATTGATTGTTATATTAGGATCTTTGTTTGCCGATTTTTGGGTAGTGCGGTTACGAAGCATGGCTTGATCGTCGTTGTCGGGCTCTTGATAAGAGAACATTTTTGTATCAGGGGGATTCCTCAGGTCGACAGGTGTACCGTCCTCGTTTATAATATTGCCTTGCTGTAGTAGTATAGTGAGGTTTCAGCGGAGGAGTCCACATGGAAGACACACCTTTGCCGCCGCCCAAGTTTGGAGATGCATATGAGTCAAATGAACATGTTTTGCACTTGTGCGGTCCGGAAAGCATATAAATCTCTTGCATGATTTGTCTTCGCACTTCCACTCTGCATTGAGCTTCACGATAAACTCGTTCTGCTCCACTTCTTCCTCCGTCGGCTCAAAAGTCTGATCCACTGTCAAATTACGCGCATATATCCGGCTGATTGTTACGCACCTTTTGTTTCTTCTTCTTACGCTTGCGCCTCCCTTCATCGTCGTCGCTCGATTCGTCGTCGTCGCCTTCCTCATGCTTAAGATAAGATTTCCAAGTCAGCCATGGCATTGGAGAGTATTGTAACCACCACACCTTCAGTTCGGTCATAAAGACCTTGATGGTTTCCGGAATAGTCTTCTTCTTAGCGGCTTCGATGAGAGATTGATAGTCGGTCGCATGTAAGAGACATATCCTTGAAATCAGATTTTGGGATTGTGTAGGTCATTCCCGGGATATCGATGGTGGTGCTATGGTACTCGTCGTTACGGGGGAGGAAGGAGAAAGATAGATTGTCTTCGCGTTTGAAGCTGTTGATTGCTTCACGCAGAAGATGTTGGAATGCGGAGTCTTCATGAATAAACAGAGTCTTCTTTACGACCTTGGCTTTTGCATTCTTCCGTGCATGCTTTTGAGGGGGAGCGTAAGCGCGACAGTAAATTGGAGGCCTTTTCCATCATTGTACAAGGACTCTGAAGAAAGAGGTCAGAGGAGAGGTATTGAGTGTATCTGGGACACACTTCGTTTTCCGGGCTTGGAGCACGCGAGACCATCCCAGGGAGAGCAAACGAGGAAGCGAAGAAGGACGCGAAGACGCGTTGTTTGGTCTTGTCTAAAATAGAAATGATGCCGGCATCGCGGCTCGAACCCGCGCGGTATGGACCCTTGGTCCGTTTTTTTTTTTTTTTCGCAATGTGTCATTATATTTGAAAACAGCAATAAAAAGTTAGGGAAATGCAAAAAAGTTGGGGGAATATTAAATGTGCATTTGGACCCTCATAGTTTCCCCAGTAGTGGCCTGTAATACTGCATCCATGGACACCAGAAATGCTTTAAATACTGATTAAATTAGATTAAACCGTGCAAACTCCCAGCTACCATACATTGAGTACACGAGAAAGTTTGATTAAACCAGGATTAAAAGCAGATTAAACCGGGATTAAACCGAGTGTCAACAACGCCCTTGGGTCAACCTGTCTGCGACCAAGCACAAAAGAACTGCAAGTCCTAGCCCAGGTGTTGAGAGGAACTGACTGTTTGTGGTGAACATTGAACGGCCGACAACCGAGGATCGCTCCCAGGAGTAGTTCAACCAGAGTCTAGTCTGTGGTGGAAGTAGTCCTGACAGGCCCGGGATAATTGTACCAATGTGGGGCATATCCCGACAGATTACCGGTGGATTATGAGATGACACACAGCTGGATTATAGACCAGTGAACAGGAGGGAAGATCCAGGATATCCAACAGAGGCTCCTTCTGACTCTATGTTCTAATGCTGAGAGACGTAGGAATGGTTGTGGTGGCGGTGGCTGCCTCTCTCTAACCCTGAAGGTGATCAAGACTCCATGTTCATGCCACTGAGAGTCTTGATACCAACATTATCCCATAGGCTAGTCCTTCACAAGCCTACAGCCCACCACCAGACTCTGTCGACAGAATTTGAGATAGGTCCAAGACAGGAGCCGAAATAGGACACAAGGGTTTACCAGTGGAACAAAGTGGAGAGGGAAACCTGAGTCAACAAGATAGTGAAAGCAGAGCAAGCTTAGGCTGAACACAGGTCAAGAACAGGCCAAAGCAAGC
>JARKIE010000852.1:0-22137 GCA_029378255.1 Mycena rosella
CACTT
This sequence comes from Mycena rosella, assembly GCA_029378255.1. Taxonomy (NCBI): domain Eukaryota; kingdom Fungi; phylum Basidiomycota; class Agaricomycetes; order Agaricales; family Mycenaceae; genus Mycena; species Mycena rosella. The sequence goes on from JARKIE010000852.1 coordinate 6, forward strand.
CGCGTTCCTCTCAATGATCTGGAAACACAACGGCGACTTCTACCACTACCTAGTCTCCCAGAGGCAGAGTAGAACAATTCCTTGAACCCTTGTACCTCGGGATATCCTTGATCTGACGGTATCTTGAGCTTGCGAAAGTTGCGCCGCCCGTCTTACGTCTGCATCAGGGAGACTACCACTACCGGCACCCAACGCCGACCTGCTGACCCGACGCCGCGCTCGCGCTGTTCAAGAAAGCCGTGCGCATCCCGCGCGCGTTCTACCTCGGCGCCCTCCCGCCGCAAGCTCCGGGGGACCCCCGGCAGTCGGAAAGGCCTCCGTCGCCCCGGACGACCCCAACGTGTACTTCAAGACAATCGCGCCGTACATGTACGAGCCGGACGCCACCCATTGTCACACGCCCGCGGACGACATGACCCACGAAGCGCAGATCTGTGAACAGCTCGCGCGCGACCCCGCCGGGCCGCACCCGAACCTCTGCCGCTATCTCGGGTACGTGCCGACCCGGACGGCCAGCGCCTCCTGGGCCTCTGCTTCGAGACGCCACGGCCCGAGCCTCTCCCGCGCCGTCCAGCGCGAGTACAACGTCGCGTTCAAACACCGCCGCCGTCCTCGCCGGCGTCCGCAGCGGCCTCACCCGCCTCCCACGCGTTCGGGATACGTCCACGTACGCCGTTCACTCGCCCTCGAATACCGCCACTCATCCCGCGCCACTAGAACGACGTGAACCCCGCGGACGCGCGGGCGGTCCTCGTCGACTTCGACTCGTGCCGCCGCATCGGCGCGTCCCTCGTCGGGAAGAAGGCGGGCACGATGGGCTGGGATCACGGGGGGGACGCCGCGCGTCCTGAAAACGACTGGATCGGGCTCGAGAAGGTGAGGGATTGGCTGGAAGACCCGGATCACGTTCCCCCGTTACCTTGAAAGCGTGTTTTTGTGATTTGAACGGATTTTGAAAGCGCAGACAGCGGAAGAATGCGGCAGAATAAAGGATATTCAAGAGAGTATCAGTGAAGAAGGCACAGATTAACGTGCGTTTGGCTCGACGCGAGCGGTTCAAGCCCAGAGGCCCCAACAGCAAGGGTCGCGAACCCCAATGCAATGGGTTTACGCTGTCGAATACGCTAATATGAATGTATTCTTCCTCCAGGACTATACTTACCGCGGATGTATGTCTCTTGAGCAGCTTTCAGTGAATGCAATCTTGTGTCGTCAATGGGCTTTCGATCATGGGCTTGAAAGCAGACGTTCAGCACGCGAAAGCAGACGTTCAACACGCGAAAGCAGACGTTCAACACGCAAAAGATTCTTGGCCTAAGACGCGAGAGATTCAAGCATTCAATGTTGCCGAGAAGCCAAGGGCCTTGGAAGTCAAGACTGTTCACGAGAGAAGGGGAAGACAACTCAGACGTCAAAGTAAGTAAAGCAATAGAATTGATGTGATATCTAATTTTCCAAGTACGAGAGTGCTACTAGTATATCGCGGAATAAGTAAGTGAGGTGCGCGGGAGGGTGGTTCCAACTACTTGCTACTATCTAACTACGCATCGATGGGGATGGGCGCCTACTTTGCTACTGACTACGCTGGTCTCCGCCCATTGAAGAGAGGCCGCGGGCTAAAACCCTGTGGGGACGTGCTCCGGTTGCCCCTCGGCGCGCCATAAATCCCCCGCGACCGAGACATAAGCAAGGTAAGAGATGGGCGTGGACGACGATCCTGGGGGGCGATGCTTGAGGAGGGCCAGCGCGAAGACCTGAAGCTAATCGAAGCCGGGCAAGAGCTTGAGGACGGCGAGCGCCGAGCGGTGTGTCGGTACAGTCGAGCTGGTCGAAGCCAGTCGAAGCTGCGTAGTCGGTCGGGTTGGGCCTTTCAAAAGTTGTCAGCCACGCGTCGACGAAAGCGAAAAGAAAGGAAATGCGCGCACCAGGAATGACTGCCAAATCACCAAGGCTGAGGAGGGCTATTGGCTGATACGGCTTCGGGCTTATGCCAGGCGCCAGCTGCGCGACCCTCCGGGCCGGCAGATGATCACCAGCTTATACCCTCCACCCCTCCGGGCACGGCCGCGGGTACAACACCTGATTGCTGCGACGCCGAAGCGCGGTGCGCACAGTGCGTTCGTCCACGGAGTATTCTCGACGCGGGATGGGGTGCCGCCCGTCGACTCGGTGCCTGTGGAGGATGGTTAGCTTCGCGGCGCCTGACAAGAGAGCAGCGGACACACCTATTGGCTGGTATAGATCTCTGACGCCGGGCTCAATTGAAGGTGTCTCGAGTCTCGACCAGGGTCATTGCTCACACCGAGCCGCGAGCGCTGGGAAGTATAGTCAGAATCATGGAGGTGGACAAGAAAGCAGCGAACGCACCTGTCGAACAGACTGCATTGCGGTCGCCAGTGGGTGCGCCGTCCTCTTGGGCACCATCGGGGGTCACTTGGCTGCTGGTGTCGGGTGCCGCGTCGCTGGCGGCGACTCGTGAGGGGATGAGACCCTCTCCGCCAACGGCTCTGTGGGAGGTCAGTGGAGAATTGCACTGCGGTCAGCCGCTCTTTATATATGTTTTCCGGGTGGCTGTGTTTTATTAGGCTGGACGGGCAAACAGACGCGACGCGTCGCGGAACTATAAATTGTGACGACATTTCCGTGTAACGGGTCTCTTCCTGACGGCCATGGTCGAATTGCTGCATGAATATACGAGCGTTGCCTGTTTCTGCCTTTTTGAGTTGCGAAGTGGAAGTAAGGCCGCATGAGGCCTGATGCAAGTGATAGACGCGTATGGCGCTAATCAGGATCTGTGCCTTTTGCTCCCGACCCCGGCGGCCGACAGCTCCAGCTTCTTAAGTTCCAATGTCATCCAGCCTCCTCAATCCTCTTCAGACCATGCTTGGAGAATCAGGACAGGCGAGGTAGTCTCTCTCAGGCTTGACAAACTCCATCTCTCGTGCTTTACAGGCGAAGTACGAGCGCCAAAATTGGTCCAGGAGACAAGTTCGTCTGCCATTTGGATCTTACCACGGCGCCCACCCTCGCTACGGTTTTCCGGCTGGTTTCTGGGATGCTCGGAGCACTGCGCGTATCAGGGTGTTGACCGCGTGCTGGGACTGCGCGTTTGGCAAAAGCGCGCCCCCACATCCGCGGACAACAAACGCGACACAGCTAAATCCCTCGCCATACGCAGCCACATCTTGTGCGGACAGTAACCGGGACAATATCGCAAGAGTCAACTCCTTCGACATCTACGACGCTCAAAATTACTCAAAATTACTCCTGACCAAACACTGTTACGCGCTTGCAGACAAGACGCAGGATGAGAGATAGCCGCCTAGCTCAACATCTGGTCTGGATCCGCCCCGTGGATCGCCCACCATCTGTATCCGCATCGGTGGAATTCCAACAGTAAGGCATAAAAAGAAACTCACCTCGAAAACTTCTCGCGCACATGCCTGAAGTCCCCCTCGTCCAGATCCACGATGCACTCCCTCATCAGGCTCTCCTTAATGACCAAAACGTCGCCGTAGACCGTGCGCGGTTTTGCCCCCGGCGCGGCCCCGGCGCTCAACCCGCTGTTGACCGCGACGCCCGTCGCCGCGGATATCTTTTGGGCAGGGGCGTACGCGAGGTACACCGCGCTGCCGCCCGCCTCCATCCTCCACGCGGGCTTGAAGCGCGCGATCGCCCCCGCGGCGGGCGCGGCCCCGATCCACTCGTGCGTGCGCAGGTCCTCCGGGAACATGTACGTGCCGAGCCCGTAATCGAGTGGGACGGGCACGATGGCGGGCTGCGCGCCCTTCCCCGCAGGGAACAACGCTCCGCGATAGATTGCGGGAAACGACTGGGGGCGGCAGGGGCAGGTCAGCGAACGTGTCTCCGAGATGCGGGGGAAGAACGCACCGGGCTGGCTGCCATTATGGCTTCGGACCGCTGTTCAATTTCGTCTTGCTCCATGGGTGTAAAGAGTGGGGAGGCGCTAAGTGCCACTAAATGGTGCGGGGCGCGAAGATGTCGGGTTCGACGGGCGCGTACGAGGAAGGGCAAAGAACGAAGGTCGAGGCGGTCGAGGACAGGGAGGTGACAGGAGCTTTGAGCCGCTTTAAAGTGCTGCGAACTCGTACACTAGGGGCGCATATTAATATTCCCACTCCTAAAAGTACCTGTTCCGATAAACCGATTGTCGGTTCGATGTGCAGTTTCAGCCGGGTTATACGTACGAATTATACGTTATGCATTGCGGAAAAGTGTGTGGACTTGTAGGATTGGCGGCGGGGAGGAAAGCAAGTGGATCGCGATCGCCGGCGGATCAAAACGAAGTGAAACATAACGACTTTGCGGGAAGAGGGTCTAGACTGAAGTGCACACAATTTTATCGCGATGTCCAGCACCCATTCTTTATCATTCTTGTTCCATTAATATACACGCGTGAGGTGGTCAGTCAGTACTAAAGTCTCTGGTGCGCGGACAGCGGTAGAATCCAAGCAGGTCCGTCTCCCAACCGAAGGGAAAGCGCCCATCGTTACTTAAACCAGTTTGGCCAGCGATATCGTGTTCTTGCCAACGTCGGTCGAGTAGTATGCGTTCTTGAGGAACACATCACCGACGAGCCACTCGGTGTCGCTGGTCCCGAAGCTTCCACCGCTGATGCCGCTGAGGCAGTCGCCGGTGGGGTTCGCGGCGTCCACGGGTTGGACCGCAATGTCGCGGGGGTCGATGTTGAAGGTGGCTCCGCCGAAGGCGAGGGCGACGGTCTGGTTGAACGTGCAAGGGACCGTGAAGCTCCTGGCCGTCGGTAGTCGAGCCGGTGATCAGCTGGTGGACGGCGGTCGCATCGGCAACGGGGGGCGACCATGAGGGTGGTGCCGGTGTCGAGGATCGCGGTGCGGCCGGCGAGGCCAGCATCCTTGCCGTCGACGGTGACTGGCGTCCAACGCACCCTCCCAGAAGCCCTGGGTGTTAACGTTGGTGATCGTGGTCAGGGGTCGCCGGGTCGAACTTGGTCGTGTCGAGGGCACCGAACGTGATTTCACCATCGTTCTTGTTGTCCGCCGCGCGGGAGATCTTGTACGAGGTGATGGCGTCGGCGATGAGGCCATTCTGGGCGAGCGATTCGACAGGGGTCAGAGTTTTCTGCTGCGAGAGCGTCGACTGCGCAAGACCCATGAGCCCATCGAACGGCACGGTGTCGGCCGAGAAGTCCACGGTCTCTTGGGTGGCAACACCGAAGGTGTGCGCCTTGAGCTGCAGGCCGGCGACGACGACGTCGTCGGTAATGAGCGCACCCGCGACCGCTCCGGTTCCATAGGTGACCTGGAAGGGAGTGTTCGAGGCAACGAAAGAGCTCGACGACTTCGAGCCGAGCGTCTGGTGCTGACCACAGTCACCACCAGCGGTCGACGTGCAGGCTATACATTTATTGATTAGTTTGGAGCGTCAGACTCGCAGTGTGGAGCCTACCTTCGCTCGCAACCCACAGATCAGCGCTTCCAGAGTCCATGAGGATCAGGTAGTTCTGCGGAGGGGTGCCCATCTGAATAGTTGCGAGGTATCCGACATCCTGGGACCTACGAAGAATTAGCAAAAAATCCCCCGAGCAAACGAATAAGTAAAACGCACTCGATGTTCAATCCGAGGGAGTTGGCGGTGGTGGGCGCGTTAGCGACCTCGACATCGCCGGCGGCAGCGTCGGGGCTCCAAGAGCGTTCGCGCTGAAAAGACCAACAATTTAATACAGACCAATGGGTCGAAATGAATGTACTCACGCCCCAGCTGCGCCAGTAGCAGCAGTAGCGTTGCCGGAAGCAGCAGTAGCGTTGCCGGAAGCAGCAGCAGTAGCATTGCCGGAAGCAGCAGCAGTAGCGTTGCCGGAAGCAACAGCGTTACCAGGGGCAGCGCTACCAGCAACAGCACCAGCAACACCAGCACCAGCAGCAGCACCAGCAGCGACACCGCCCGCCGCCTTGGCCTTCTTGCCAGCCTTCTTGCCGCCCTTCTTGTGGCGCTTGTCCCTGGTGGAGACACCGTGGCGGTTAAAGCGCTTCTCCTGGTTGGCGCCTGCGAGCCCGACGCGGTTGAAGCGGCGCTCGAGCCCCGCGGGTCCCTCAACGGACAGGACACGCTTGCGGAGGGCCTCGGTGAGCATGGCGTCAGAGGGAATCTCCCGGCCAGTCATGAGCGCAAGCCGACGGCTAGCACGGTTCATGTTCTGCTGGTGCATCTATCGGAGATGTGAGTTGGTGGAGCGAAATCATGATGGTGATAAAACATACGATGAGCGGGTGGGCATCACCACGGGCCACCATCCGGGTGAGGGGGAGGGTGACCATGCGGGGCTGAGGCTTGGGCATGGGGGCAGCCTGGACATCCTGGGCACACAGAGCAACGAGCACGCCTGCCAGAAGCGCGGAGAAAGAGACTGAGAGTTGCATGGCGTGTGGAGAATAAAGGAACCCGGGTCAACCAGAGAATGAGGAGGAAAAAGGATGGGCGCAAAGAGAGTAGAAAAAGGCCGGCCTTGGAGTGAACGGGGGTGTGGCAACGGGGCCATGGCCTTATATACGATTTTGGTTGCGCTTCCGCTGGATCGCATTCAGATGGCCGGTTGCGCCGTTGTTACCTGATCCATGAGGAGGTTAGGAATGACCCGTTTCGGTTGCTATTTTTGGACAGGTGAAATATTTGGGCATGCCGCGAGCACACACTTGGATCGGTCGCTAGTTCATACATATTGATATTCCCTCCTGTACGTCCACACAGCATGTATTTTCCCCTTCTCTGTCACTCTTCACTTTATGCGTGGTAACGCAGCGAGTCGGCCCTGCTATTTTTGATCCGCAGTCATCGTGATGGTCATTTTCTGCACAAGTCTTAGTCTGAGTGATTCTGCCAAGCGCTACATGTAAACCCGAACTATAATTTCGACTGTAATCTAGCCTTTGCAGCAGCATCTTCCGCCAGACTATTCGTCATTCGCGGGTCTCGCTTGAGTCCTTCCAGAACATCCCAATAAATATCGTTCTAAATATAAACGGTTAAAACTATGCGCGGTCAGTGATAGAACAAAGTACCTTAATGAGCCCCCAAACTCCGCCTGCGGACGCAACACAAGGGTTAATTGAAGACAACAATGACAGTGTGAACGATATACTTTGCGCTTTGACCCCAACACTCAGTGCCAGTTCCTCGGCTTTGGCGAGCACAGCAGCCGTGTTGCCAGTAACGAGGTGATCTACGATACCCGCCTCCAGTGCCTCCTTGGGTGAAAAGCGGTGGCCTTCCAACGCGATCTTACGCCGCACCTGGGCGTCGCTGATCTTCGCGTTCATCACACCCCCGAAAGAATGCGGCCACACTAAGTAATAAAGGTCAGCAGGGAAGATCACCCGAAAGATGGATGGCCGAACCCGCCCCAAAATCAACCTACATGTACGCTCGTGTCAATGGGGATGCAACCAAAAGATAGATAGATGGACGAACCTCGTTCATGCAAAGCCACGTATTGCGTTTACTTCCATCTGTCATCACCCGGTAGTCGAACGCTAAGCTGAACATGAATCCACCCTGCCCCCAAAATTAGAAAAGAGTGAACAAGGGGTGACCCGCACGAACGGCGAAACAATGCCCGTTGATTGCGCAGATCGTGGGGACTAGAATCCGGTCAGAACAAGAATAGACGCCGCCGAGGCAGCTGCTTACTCGGAAATTTGAGAACGCGCTCGAGCAAAGGATTGAATGTCTCTGCACATCATTGGGGTGATTTCCGCAGAGCATGACATGGCGGCGTACTCGGGAAGAAGTTTCCGTTCGGCACCACTTGAGTCAAATCGAGCCCTGAAAACAGGCTCAGGAGCCGTAACGACGACTGGGGTAAGTGTAAAAATACGGCTCACCATTGCTAAAGAACTTGTCCTGGTCGCGCCGGCCGACGAGTATTACGGCGCCGTTTCCTGCGGATTTATCCTTTGCGTTTTGCACCGCCCGCCATTGATCGCGCCAGTGGGCCTCGACGGCGTCAAACGCGGGCTTGATGGCCAGGTCGACAAAGTCGGGCGTCAAACGGTTGTCTAAGCCGTTATGGAGCTCGATGACCCAGACGGTCTCCTTGGCTACAATTGCGCATCAAGAGAAGGTACAGCCAGTGATTTGGGGAGACACACGATGGGTAACGGTGACGAGCGGGCCTTGTGCGGGGAAGCTGAGCGGGTAGGACATGGTAGTACAGGGTAGTAGTGCAGGATGCCGGCTTTCAATTTCACAAGTTGACTGGAAGTTCCGGTTAAGTAAGTTACTAAGTATTCGGTTATAGTTTTCACGTGTTATCATCGGCGCCATAGGCACAACTCGCGTGAACAGAAAGCTGGAGCTGAGGGCGACAATCCAGGATAATTCTATTTGGCAGCCCCCCTGCCAGCGGTTTCGGGGTTGCCAAATAACATTGTTCTATTTAGCAGCCCCCGACGTAATCTCATCTTTCGCCGTCAGAATGATGTGCGATTGAGCAAACTGATCTTGAAGATCAAACATTGTTATTTCCTGGTCAGTTTTCGTTGGATTGCCTTCGGATCTGGCGCAAATGCAACCGATGCCTTCTATCTTGATGAATATAAAAAGACTTCGGTAAAACAGTGGATGAAGTGAAATGCTCCTCCGAGCAAATCAAGCCACTTGATGGGGGTCATTTACACTCACAATTCACCAGGACTCCTGTTCTGCCACAGATTTTTTTCTGAGGTCTTCCGAGAGCATCTATGATAAATATAAATATAATTCCAAAGGAACACAGGGAAAAAAATGCAGCAAATCGAAGGTGAACACTAGCATTTGGGCAAATGGCAAATGGCGGTGTTGAATTGATCTGATGTCTGTAGGCTGCCTGCTTCCGCCGCCGTTTTCCATCTTCATTCCGTTTGTTGTGTAACATAAATTTAATACCAGAGCTCCCGTTCGAAGCCTCTTAATTTTCCGGTGGGTTCATCAGCGCGAGAAGTGCACGTTGATTTACTCTCAAACTTACACCCAGGAAGTCATGGTCTTCGGTTATCTTATCGAGGTTTGCTCGTATGGGGGCTGCCAAATTAACTATTTAGCAGCCCCTCCTCAAAAAGTGGGGCTGCCAAAGAAGGGGGGCTGCCAAATAGAATTATCCGACAATCCACACGAGGAACAAGCTTAAAAACGGAGTAGGGAACCGGAACGAATTTGGGAAGCAGAGGAAGCAGTCGCAGGATGCTCAGAATCGGCCGGATCACAGTGCCAGGGTGGGTGCTGCAGGCAGACAGGGCCAAATACAAGTCTACTCTGCAACCATGTCGGCGGTCGACGCGGAGGCTCAAGAGGCCACAAAGCAAATATACAAAGGTTCTCGCGTCGTACACATGTCCACGGGCGGCGCGCTGACTGTGCAACAGCAAGGATGATCGCCCAGGACGACCTCATCAAAGAATCATGGGTGAAAGCCATGGAGGTCCGCCTGGTGCGCAATGAGCTGGAAAAGTGCAGAAAGGGCGAGGGCGCGAATGCTATGGAGAGCTGCCGGTGGCTCGCGGAAAAGTATGCGCAGATGCTACAGGATAATAAGGTGCGCAATGAATTTCTCAGGCGGGCGCTTTACTCAAGGTTTCGTCACGGTACAGCTCAAGGGTTATAAGACAATCGAACGCACATAGCAGTTTAGAATTCGTTGTCGCCTCCCGCATCTCTGGTCGCTCCGAAACGCCGCTCCGACGCGTCCGACGCTCGATTCGGGCCGTTAAGTTGTGAACCAGCTATATCCCAACTACAGCACAGCGGTTTACCGATTTTCGTCGTCTTACTTGAAATCCGGACGTTTCGTTTCCCTCATCTATAGCCTTTCGTCGACGCGCTCGGGTTCCAAGGCGTCGGGTTCTCTCGGCCGAGCATGAGCAATCCGCATAACCAGAGTCTATGGCTGCGGGCCGAGGTAAGTGTAGGTGTATTCTGCGAGGCCAACCCGGAGCTCCGGGTCATATTGGGAAGAAAACTACACGTTCGAATGCCCGTGAGCTCTTAGTTCCAGTCTCATGACCGCCGCGCCGCACTGTAAAGTCAATCAAGGTGTCGAGAAGCCAGAATTTCTTGCCTGTTTCTTTTTTTTTTCTAGGCTTTGCTTTGGAATTGCTGTTATTCTCCAAGGAATTGCGAGCTGTAAAGTGCTGTTGCAGGGGATTTGTGCTGTTGAGGTCGCCGTTGAGGGCGGCAATTAAAGTGCTGTAAGGTGTAGCCATCAATTGCTATAAGAGGAATGATACTCGTCCACACACATCGAGGGCATCTTCTTTCCCGCCATGGAATCGTGCTCTCTACCGCTCGAGGTCGTCGACCTCATCATCGGCCAGCTAGACCTTGCTGCCTTAAAAGCTTGCTCTGTGGTGTCCGCAAGCTTGCTCCCATCTTGCCGGTCCCATCTTTTCCAACACCTCGAGTTGCGGCCAACGGGAAAAGCCTCCCCGGAAAACTGGAACCAATTCCTTTCCGCTTCGCCGCACATAATCCCGTACATTCGCGGACTCGAGATACTCTGTCAGCGGAGCTCTTGGTGAGCCGGCTCATTCCTGTCTCCACTTCCTTCCTAACCTGCGCATAGGGTTTCATGGGACCCAGTACTTCCGACGCTACTCAGCAAACTCGAGCACATCGAGGAGATTGAGTTCCTCGGATGTGATTTCCCATGGCTCCCCGCGGCGCTCAGCTCCGCGATCTATAACCTCTTCCGCTCGCCCTCCCTGAAGCGCGTCAGCCTCCGGCTTTGCGTCCTCCCCTCTTCCTGCTTCGATCTCTTTGGACCGGCTTTGGACAGCATTGCGCTATCTGAGATCACGATCGAACCTGATGTGGTAGTTTGCGCCCCCGAAAAGAGCCGCCCCGCCCGCCCGAGGTACCTCATGGTCGAAGGGAAAACAGTCAGCGCCGTCGTCGATTGGCTGATCCCCTCTTCGGAGACGAACGACTTGGAGGACCTGCAGAACCTCTGCGTCAAGTACCAGGGCGACGATCCCGAGGCGCTGCACGCCGTCGAGCGTCTCCTCCAGTGCGCGAGCAACCTCAAGACGCTGGACATATCCCTATACCCCGCAGGTCTTCGTGAGTACTTACTTTCCTCCGATTCGTCAACATACTTACGCTGACCGGCCCCAGAATCCACCTTGACGATCTGTTCCGCTCCCGCTATCTGCTATAATCAGCGCCTCCGCGAAATCCATCTGTCGTACTTCGACATGGACATCTCATCACCGACGAATCAGCTGCCGTGGTTGGGCTCGTTGCTCTCAGGCATGACCGTGCACCACGCCGTCCAGAAGATCTCCATCGACGCGCGACACAGACCGTGTCCGCGGGCGCCCGTCGTCGACCACAGTGGGTGGGCGAACGTCGACGCTATCCTGGCGAGGCTAGCGCCTTTACTGGATGTGTACATCCAGATTGGCGAGGCGTATAGCTCGTCGATCGCACAGATATCGTCGTGCATGCCGATGCTGTCTAAGAACGGCATCTTGAGGGTTACCACGTAGTACATGGACTTTAATTAGACTGATGTGTCTTTTTAAAGAGTGGTTTGGGATCCCCACAAAACGAGGAACGCCGAGAGCCCCCTATTAACGACTGGGTTACGACAACGAAGACATTTGGGAATGAGGTGAATGTCTGATAGATAGACTCGTTATAGCGCCTTCCATAACAGGATTCAGACAAGTGAACGCGTCAAACAAATAACTGTCGTGAGACCTAGGATGCATATTTCTAATGATTGTGGGTATGTATGTAGCCTAATTTCAGAACAACCGATACAGAGAACGAGGTAGGTAGGTACTAAGGTAGCATTACATGCTGAGAGTCCGTATTAAAGACTGGATTACGACAATGATGGTATTCGGGAATGAATGTGAAGTAAAATGAATGTCAAAACAAGACCGCGAATGTTCACAAGGGGACAAAGGTGAATGTCTGTGCAGCGAGCAAAGGTAAGATACGTTGGAGAGCAAATATCGTACGATGGAAACGGGCTTACCACAGCGTACGCGCCTTCGTTGAAACGATGGTTGAACGCGTCGAGATCGAAGGTGAGGCCGAGGTAGTGTACGGCGGGGTCGTAGAATATCGTGGTGGAGTGCTGAGCTGCGAGGGGAGGTAGTGGTTAAGGCGGTGTCCAACGACGCTTACTGGAATCGGAGTTGGTCCATTGGGCGCTGATAGCCCGGGTCGTGCAGTCCATCGACCAGATTTGGCTCTCGCTGGGAGCGTTGTAACCTAGAGATTTCAGACTTGATCCGTCCTTGGACGATGGCGGCGAGTTGGCAGCGGCTGTTGGAGGGTTTTATCGGGCTGCTTGTGGAGTCAGGTCCGGACTTACATGTGCCAGTACCAGCCAAGTAAGCCGTGCCCCGTTGACCATTACCGAAGTAGTAGCCCTTGGAGCCGCCCACAGCACCAATGTACGGATGATGTGTGTCCGGCGCGTTCAGACCCAGAAGGTTGAATGGACCATTGAAGGGCGACGAAGACGCCACTTTGACCTCCAGAGCAGACATTGTCGACTGCGTCAGTGTGTAGGAGCGTTTCCCGTCGAATGTCTTGCTGATATAGCCTGCGGCTGTTCCGTCGGATTTGGCGACCTTGATGTACCCCGCAGTGCTTGCATGGTGTCAGATATATAAGTATTTGGTGCTTTTAAAAAAAAGACGTACCTAGAGAGCGGCGCGCAGGGTACCTTGGATGGCACTGGCTTTGCTGGGAGTTTTTGGTTTGTTTTTTAGATTTTGGAAGGAACAGAAAGAGATGAACTCACGTTTGAAGCCAGAAGATCTACGTGCAGGCGGGAGGGGGGGCAAGCCGCGGCGCATACGCTCAAAATTGGTCTCTTTTTTGGCTAGACCTCCCTTGACCGTTCTAGCTTCCGGGGCTCCCTCGGCGGGATCGGAAAGAACTCCGCCATCGTCCGAGAAGATGCCCGAGTTCGCAGAAATGAAGGCGCCGAAGAAAAGAGCGGCTAAGGCGACCTGAAGCTTCATGGCGGTCTTGAACAGAAAGAGACAATCCGAGTCGATGAACCGAGGCGAAAGATGCGTGTATATATTGTCTGGGAGCAAACGTGCATAACGACCCTGTCTTCACGTTCCTAGCGTTATTGGAGACCAAATGCGGAGAGGGTGCGGTGAAATCGAATGAAGATATGTTCGTATAGGTTAATGTATCCGGCGCGAGACCAGAGCGAGCGCCAAGGGCTGTTGTGAAGCAAGAGAATAAAAACGCGACAGAATTAGCCAGAGCTTGAGATACGTAGGGGATAGCACTGTCTCAGCTGACAGCTGGCAGGTACTTAGGAACAGTTCCCGACAATCCAAACTCGCCGTGCAATGAGTCAGTGTGGCTCGAGAACGTTCAAATGAAGGCGATGGTTGCCTGTTTCATAATTGTGACTATCACATCCACGATCAGTCACCTCACCTGATGAACCAACCGCTCCGTTCCCACGTGTTGCGCCTCTGAGTCTCCTCTCCTCTCAACTCGCGCGGTGCAGGCCGACTCTGTCCTCTCGATGCCCGCCAGGACCATACCTCCATTAGACTTGCAGACAGCTGTTCCCCATATCTTCGACCAAGTCCAAACAACCTCTGCCAACCACCAAAAGAACCTGGTGGCACTCCATAAACTACACTTGAAGGCAGCTCAAAAGACCGAGCCAGTCCTCAATGGACAAAAACTTGTCGGAGAGCGCGAGTTTGAAAGCGTCTTCATGCTCCTATTGGCGCGCGTCCTTCCTGTGAAGAAAGGCGCATCAACAGCGGACAGAGTTGTCAAGTTCGTTGGGGGATACATTAAGTTTATCAATGAGCGTGGTATGTGGTCCCTGTCATATAGCCACCCGCCGTGGTTGAAGAATCGAATAGCTGCGGATGACAGGGATGAAGATGGGGGAAACGACAACGAAGATGACGACACGACGGCCTCGAGATTTACGGCGAAAATTCTCAAGTTCCTGTTGAAGGGCTTCCAAGCCAAAGACAAGTTTGTGCGGTTCCGTGTCGTCTCTCTTGCGGCAGAGATGGTTGTCCACCTCGGCGAAGTAGAGTACGTGCTCATTTATCGCTTGTTGGTCATGATCTGAGATCCATATACAGCGAAGACATCTACCAGGAGCTGCGGACTGCCCTGCTCGATCGAATTCGTGACAAAGAAGCCATCGTCCGCGTGCCGGTTGTTTTCGCACTCTCCAAGTTCGCTGGTTCAGAGGATACTTCCGAACTAGGCGAAGGCGAACGAACGGTCCTACAGGTGCTCATAGACACCCTGTCGACCGATCCCTCCTCGTACGCCTTTCCCCTCTCAAGTTGACGATGTCTATTCTAATATCCGTTGGCAGGGATGTCCGCCGAGCCACCATGGTGAACATCCCCGTGAACCCGATCACTCTCCCCGCCCTTATTTCACGCAGCCGCGACACCGAAACCACAATTCGCAAGCTCCTCTATAGTCCCGTCCTCGATAACGCGGCAAAGACCTCAGAGTCAGGACATCCCAAGGTTTTTACCGTTGAGCAACGTGAACTCCTCGTGCGCAATGGCTTGGGCGATCGAGAGAAATCGGTCCGCGTGGCAGCGGCCACCCTGATTGGGACTTGGGTAGATGTCGTGGGCGAAGATGGCTCAAAGCCCGACGGGGAGCTCGCTTCTCGCCTGGCTGATGTTGATCTCGACGCGGAACGTGCACCCCTTACTACAGAAGAGAAACAACAGAAGTTTATCAAGACGCTCGCTGTCTTTCTGACCATGTTCGACCTTGAGGAAGTGTCCCCTGACGCTAATGGCGAGATGCAGAGTGGGAAGCTGGCTTCTGACGCCTTGAAGAGTATTTTCGAGACGCAGCCCGAGATCCTCAAGGGCCTGTACTTTGGCGGTGAGTCCAATCATCCTCACACTGTATTCATATTTAAACCTACATTGCAGATGCATTCTTTGCGGACCTGTCGCCGGAGACAATATTCCTGGCCCGAGTTTTCGTTGATTATTGCGTCTTGCTTGATCGCGAAGATAAAGGGAAGGGAGAGCAAAAGATGGAGGGTGCGGGCATTCCGGTCGTTACCAGCTGCGCGTTTCGCATTCAAAACGGCTACAATGTTCTTGTCGCAGCGGACGAAGAAAATCAGGATGGCGAAGATGAGGATGAGAGAGAGGAGGCGCGGCGACACAAGGAGTTCGTCGTCGGCGAGATGCTGAAACTGGCTGTGAATCTTGATTATTCTGACGAGATCGGGAGGAGAAAGATGTTTGCACTCGTCCGTGAGCACATTTCCTTGGTTATATTGTTTCCTCGCTAATTTATTTTCCAGGGGACATGTTGACTCGGCCTACACTTTCTCTAAATCTTGTACCGAGATGTCTCGATGTCTTGCGCAGATTATCTAACGACGAGCGCGATCTTATCCGCGTAGTCGTCGAGATTGTTCAGGATCTCAGGGAGCCTGGTGACGAAGAAGACGACCTTGATGCGGACGCGAGCTTCGACTCCGAGAGACCCGCCTCAAGGAAACCTATAAGAGCCAGGGAAGACATGTCTCCAGAGGAACAGCGGCGTACGGATATGATCGACATGCGTTGCTTGTCTCTGTGCACAGGGATGTTGGAGCGCGTCAACGGTGTATGTGTTGTCCAATCTTCACCCCATCACCCACATTTTAACGGATTGTAGACTCTCGACGAAAACTCCACGCTACAAGGCATCCTGGCCGATCTTATTATCCCATCCGTGAAGCGCAAAGAGGCGGAGTTGAGGGCCCAAGGCTTAATCGCGTTGGGGCTGTTCTGCCTCATTGCGAAGGTATTGATTCCGTCTCCTCTTCCGATACCATATTTACACGATGTTAGGCCCTTGCGCTCAACTCGTTGCCGCTCTTTGTATCGCAAGCAGAGGCCGATATCCCCGAAGAGCTCAGGCTTAGCCTTCTGCAAATTATCTTCGATTTGCTCATGTCTCACGAGAGAACAATACTCGCACCCGGAGGGGAAAATGTATGCCCACCTGCCTTTCATAACAGAGTTTTCTCTAACTCTCTGGCGACGATCAGGCCGAGAAAATATTGACTTTCCTGGTTAGACAGCTGGAATCGGAGTCTGACAAGGAGGAGACATCGCCGAAAGTCCTGACGCTCCTCAGCACGGGCATTGCGAAGCTGCTCCTCGGTGGGATGATAACTGACGAGAAGGCAAGCTTTGAACCCCTGGCTCTGTTGTACCTAACACGCCTCGCTAGGCGATTAAGAGTCTGATGATGGTGTACCTCTCGCCTTACAACGCGGACAATCAGGAGCTTAAACAGTGCCTGACATATTTTGTCCGCGCCTACTCGCATTCATCTGCTGCAAACCAACGGGTCATGCGGGAGGTAGGCTTTTTTCGCCCTGGACACGTGCCACTAAAGTAATGTCTGTTTCCCAGATCTTTGTATATATCTTTCAAAAGCTTTCGAAACTCTCAAAGGAGCTCGATGATGACCTGGATGCCCCCGACCTTGCGCAGATAGCGGACATGTGGATCCACTGGACTGATCCCTCCGAGGTTCTGTGAGTGTCAGTTTCTTCAACTATGAAGTACGAACCTCATCAAACTTCCAGGGACCCGAATGGTCGACCCGGCGAGGACGGGATAGCGGGCGATCCTCTCATACAATTCGAGATGGCCAATGATATCATTCGAGCATTGCTAAAGGATGAAATGCCAAGTGCGTTTTCTGCGTTTTTAGCGACGTTACCAATTCTTACTTGTTCGTTGCAGAGGAGGATAGAAAAGTCCTCGTACAAACGCTAGGGAAGCTATACATTCCAGACGAGGTAGACGTCGACAAGATACGAACTCTCAAATTGCTCATGCACACCCTGAACTTGGTGAATATCCATTCCCCCGCGCGTTTCTATGCTGAGACTCAAGGGGACGATAGCGCCGCCCACTTCATGACGCCACCTCGAAGAATGCATTCAATAAATTTGACGCAAACATCTCAAAGAAGTTCGAAAAGCAACTGGAGGACTTTGATGAGGCTGAGTACAGGAAGTTGGAGGAGCTCAAAGAGCTTTTCGCGTTCCTGGACGAGATCATACCCGACGACGACGACGAAGTGATCAACACCGACGTCAAGAAGAAGGGAAGAAGCGGTGTGTGCAATTCGTGGGTAATCATGTCGTGTTACTCAGCGTGATGTCTCCAGGCGATCAGACAGCATCATGAGCACCGCAACCGACGCAGACGACGGGTCGGTTGCTGCCCCTTCCAAGCGCGGGAAATCGAAACCCAAAACCAAGTGAATAACTCCTTGCCTCTACGAAAAGTCGTCGGCTAATTTCCGCCAGGAGACGACGGCTATCAACATCGGACGACGATGAGTCTGATTTCGAGGACGCCGACGATCGTACAGCGAGGGAACTCCTCCGCCGCCCACCCGGACATTGCCCAGACGCTCTGCGTACGTTTCCCTGTCTTGATTCTAGTCCAAGAGGCCCATATTTGACACTGCAGCGCCGCGCGAAAGCCTGAAGTAATTGAGATCAGCTCTGACGATCCCGACTCGGAAGACGAGGATAAGGAAGCGACTCCTGCTGCACGAAAGCGTCGATCACGTGTTGTTAGGTAGCATGCATTCTTTCTGTCATTCCTGCACCTCGTCCTAACACCCACCAGCAACAGAACGCAGAAGGTCAAGGAAGAGGCGGAGCTAGACGAAGATATCGACGATCTGCTTGACGAGGGACCGTCGATAGAGGTTCCGTATGACTCGATAATGGATGATTCGGACGAGGAGGACGAAGTGAACGATTTACTGGCAGCAGATTGATCTGTTCGCCAACGATATTTACATACTTTATTTCACTCTATCTATCTCATTTTACCAAAAAAATGTACTTTACAATGTTCCCGAGGAGCGTTTCTCCAGCATGTTATGAAATACATTTTATATTAAATCGTGTCATCTAAAATATTTGGCCCTCCAGAATAGCTACATGGTAGAATACACAATATGAGCATAATACATAAATTCCGAGTGGAAATTTCAGTGAGATGAGCGTCTTGGATTGGATGAAGATGAAGATCCTTCGGAGGAAGAGCGTCGCGCTATTGTTTGGGCTTTTTTATGATCGCGGTGGCCCAAGTCCTTGTCGGAGCCCGGAGAACGATCGCGCTTAGACGAAGGCGAAGACGATATTTTCGATCGCAGGGAAGCTGTCGCGCCACAATCTATGTTTTGAAACCTTTTCAACTGTTGTCATTAACACACGTCAACTCCGCGGTAGAACTCTTCGAAGTGGAAACAACGTGCCTTGGCAGCATAATTCAAGTACGACTCTGCAGCCTCTTCCCAGAGGGTAATGGTCGCTTTGAGCCGGATTCGCGCAGGGTCGCCCGGATTCGATTGACACCCTTCGAAATCGTTTCAAGCATGGTGTCCGAGCGAAGCCAGAAATCAATTAACGCGTCTACGTGCCGGCCGAAACCCTCCAGACAGTAGGTGACGTCCTTCAGTTGCTGCAGTCCGGCGCGGCAGTCCCAAATTTCGTCATTACGTTCTAAAACCGATTATTTTCCTGCGTTCCAATGGTGCATATGAGAGGCACTCACTTAGTAATGCCTTCGAAATGTGTTGCTCGTAAGCCTCCATTACCAGTATTGCGATTGGTAATCCCACTGGTAGGATTAAGAGAACAGGCGGAAACACCAGCGCTGAAACCCCACCTGTTTTTTTTTAGAAGAAAAAAGAAAGAAAGACGGAGGGAGACTCACCGACAACTGCCAATGCTGTGGTGCTGATAGTTTTCGCAAGTCTTGCATGTCGAATTCGGCGCTCAACGGCCTCGTTCTTTGCCAACATTCTGTCTTCTCGGCGCTCGAGTTTTTTCATTTCACCGGGAATGCTATCACTGATCTTGAATAAATGGTCAGCCAAACTCGAATTAGTATGCATGGCTAGTAAGTACCTGGTTTATGCCCTTCCGAACGTCGCGCAGGCTTGTTGATATGCCCCGGGATTTTTCGAGTGCTGCACGACTGTAACGTCGCATTTCAGCAACAAACTCTTTAATTTCTTCTGGCTTGTGTCCAGGGTCGAGCAGGGAATTGGCCAATTGTTTCGCATCCTGGGCGAGCTCATAAAGGCTTTCCGCGATGGAAATGCTGTCGGCCAAGGTCTCAAAGTAGACATGCCCTTGCTCTTTAACTTGCTTGATAATAGACCTGACTGAATCAACGTTGGAACTGCAAATACCGGTCAGTTTAACAGAAGAAAAATATTTGAACGGTCCCACTCGGCTTTTTCCCAGCGTTCAAGCAAGGAGAACGTCTGCCATGAATTATCCAAAAGGGCTTCACAGTCGACGTTCTTTCGAGCACCATCTTCGAATGCTCTTAGAGCCTTTTCGACGGAAGGGCTGAGTTCGACAGGCATGTTGAGGGACTAGATGGTATCTAGGTTCTCCTGCCCGTCGACAAGTTAAATAATCAAGACATTGGGCGGTTAATGTCGAGGCAGTGTGTGCTGTAGATATCGAGTCAGACGCCGCTGAAGCAATCGAGTCAGGAGAAGCCTCGCTGTCAATTGAAGCTGTAAAGTGCTCGAAGAAGGGCGAATCCATTTTTAAAACGAGTCTGCGCTTTCTTCCCAGAAGCTCGATAAAATCCAAAAGTTCATGAGACATTGAGAGGAGCAGTGACTCGTCTATGGAGGCAATTGGCAAGTTGGCTATCTAATCTTGCTTCATAGACGCGCTGCGGAGCGCGGCTGGCAGTGCTAGAAAATTTGATCCAATCATGTAGGCGTGCAACAGCAAAGCGGATTCGGCTCTTGACCTGAATCGACTTTCTTTGGACTAATTCGGCACTGCTCCCAATGCTTTCAGCCGCAGTTGAGGGGCTTATACTTTGCTGTTATCATCTGCAGAGCTTCGCACAGCTTCGGCTCGGTGTTGAAGATGCAATCTAACTCAGACTCGGAATTCTGCACTGCCGGCCTGGACTGTCACGGTAAAGGCCCTTATAAAGCTCGAGCTACCCCTGGGTCTCTCTATACGAATGATCAAGACCTACACGGTACGTCAACCGGTTTGCAATGATTGGCACCCAGACTAATTCAAGTTTCGCCGTAGCCCCCCGAGTTCAGAGCCAGTCTCAAAACGCTCTCATCCAATATCCAGGATGGAGTCATGGTGCCCTGGCATGCCGTCCAGACTGCGTCCTTGAAGACTATTTGCCAGCCCCTGCTACTCCGCAACTCGATCGCACCTTTAAAAACGTCTCTTCAAACTCATTGGACAGCCATCCTGGAATATCTCCAAAGATGCCATGACTTCGGCGTGGATGCTATTCTCTTTCAGACCACCCTCGAAGAAGGACCTGATTCGGGCGCCGAGTCCATTTTAGAAGATCTCGCAGCATCCTCGAACGAATTGTGCTCCGGGAGCGAGGATCTTATTCGACAGTTGGACACCAGCATGGAATGTCTGGCCGCCCTGACACCTCAACTCTCGGATCTCTTGCGGGGGTCTTCGAGATATGTCAAGACCAATGGTGACTTATTTTCCTTAGCCATCTTCGTCATTTTCTAAGTGGCCGTAGAAAATTCCCGAAAACGGCCGCGTTTCTTGGCTCACCGCTCGATGGATTTGCTTCACTCGCCGCTACTCAGGCCGGCCTCACAGAAATTCGCAACAGTCTCTGCATGTTACATCAATTTTGGATCGTCGCATCCAAAATGTGCCATTCGCTCATGGAATCCAACGCGTGTATTCCATTGGAGCACGCGCAGCAGCTGGGGGAAACCTGGAAGGGGTACCAGCAGGAAATTCTGTCTGCGAAGGTGTCTATCACCAAATCGCTGGACGCGGTCGTCATTGAACCGGATATACCTACCATTTTTTCGACGCCAGCAGCGACGGCGCGGATCGTCTAAGTCGGAGACATCTCTTCCTGCTTCGCCCTCAATGCAGCCGCGGAGAATGAGCAGCTTGGAAGACGAGGAATTTCCGAAGGGATGTTGGAGGTTCTCGTTCGGGGAGAGGAAGCGCGGTTCTCGTTAACAATATTTTTCATTATTCCCTTCATTATTTTCTCCGTCTGTATAACTTTATCAGTATCATAATTGGAGGCGACACCCTGCGCCAGCATTCTTTCTGCTTTTGGTCTCATCACCGAAATGTCCTTTTTGGGTGATCGATCATTCGGCATTTTTGCACCGCGTCCACCGACTCGGCTTGGGCGTTCGTTATCGACCGGGATGTGGATGTCTTGGACATCTCGAGCAAGAGACCTCGGCGCGCTCGCCAGATCGACTTTCCCGAGGGACATCCTCGTAAGTTGTTCCTGAAATTTTTACATCCGTTTGATTTGACATAGGCGTCGCAGAGGGCGACCGACTTGCACCGTGGGTTGGCTACACATTTAGCACGCGCATCTGCGTCGGCTGCTGCCCTCAACCCTCATCCGCCACCGCAGCCGGTCTCTCGGTCAGTCTCAGAGGTGGTGTCCGATGACCTTCCCATGATAAGCATGGATGGCCGCAAAGTTGCAGTGGGCTGGGATACACGAACTTGGTCTCGTTTGTACGCAATCCCGCCTGCCCGAGTTACATTTTGGCTAATGGGTTCAGAAAGCCACAACATATGGCTCCGGGACCACTGCCGTTGTCCAGAGTGCTTTCACGCGATAACAAAACAGCGGTTAATAAACACCTTCGAGGTCCGCATTCTCCCTGGTTCTAATTTCACAAGGCCAACATTCCCCTAGATCCCTCCGGATATTACGCCTACCCAGGTCGAGCCAACTGCAGACGGTCTACAGGTTTCATGTGCGACATGCTGCCGCCGTTTCCGCTTTGCATTTACGGTTTATTAGGGCCTTCTTCGACACCACACGTATCCCTGTATCCGTGGGCGTGGCTTCAGAGAAACTCATATGACCCGCCTCTCCGCCCAAGAGAGACCCAGTTGGAGTAAGCATGTTATCTACGTCTCATCCTTCCGCATCTGTCTGATCTGTTTCAGGAAAATTATTTGGAGTTCAAAGATTCAAACCTCACCTCCTACAATAACGTACCAGGAGGCCATGGCAGAGGACGATCGTGGACTCTACAAGTGGCTGTCCCATGTTGT